>CM076575.1:1566683067-1567039692 GCA_034641835.2 Pinus albicaulis | reverse complement strand
TTTTTTTTCACAGTGAAAAAGTTCGTAACTATTCATATTAATGATCAGCTACCTGTTACAAATGACTGTAGTATAAAAACTACTGTTTCTCCGAAAACATATACAAAATCATAATCTGTCAGTTTTCAAAAAAAGACTGAAGACAGTCACCCTCCCAGAAAACATGACATGTACAGTGTATGACATATAAAAGTCCCCTAGTAAGTTCGGTGCATAACTTACTACATCCTACAGACCCAGAGTAAATATGAAGTATTATACATGCCGAAATAAATAAAAAGGGGAGGTAGTACAAAATCTCCCTGCAAGCAGCTGAAAAACTAGACATCAATATCAGGAGGAACCTCCTCGATAAAAGGCCTATGATAATATCTGTAGATCTGTCCCTCCGTGTGCTCTGTGATGTGCCAGGTACCCCAGATCAGCTCCGTAGCTTCTTTGGACAGTTGGTCTGCCACTTTGTTCCGAGACCTGTAAATATGAGTCACAGTGATGGAGTCAAAGAGTGTTCTGAGATGGTGAACCTCATGCAGCAGTGCAGACAGTGTGTGCGAGTGGCATTGGGATATGTTGTTGAACCAATTTGTCACAAGTTGAGAATCACCAAATATCTGGATGGAGTCACAGGAAATGTCTCGAGCAAAGATGAGAAGTAGTCTAAGGCTCTGCAATTCGGCATAGTTGTTGGTACCAGGTCCAAGCCCCATTCTGATGTTGTAGTAATGCTGATTACTTAAATAAAGTATGGCTCCCCCCCCACACCCATGGGCGTTGGACGCTCCGTCAAAATAAGCCCAAGCCCTGCTGTAATCAATAGATTCTGGGATCACAAGTGGAGGCCTGCAGCTGCTACAGTCCTCGGGAATAAGCTGATAAGTGGCAAGTGAGGCAGCGGTAATCCTATGACAGTCAATAGGAATATCGTTGAAAGTCAGATTGTTCTGGCTTGTCCATAATTCCCAGATAACAATAAGGGGTAAGTTACGTAATTTTGTACTGTGAGTAGAGTGCTGCCACCAATGAGACCAGGCTTCAGATAAAGAGTCACCCTGCCAATAAAGTCTGCATCCCAATTCAGAAGTAATCCTGGACCAAATGTTTTGGGTGATGCGGCATTGCAAGAATAAATGGAGGGCATCTTCCCTATCATTAAGGCAGTAACAACACCTGGAGGCCCCGTAGAAAGCTCTTCTGTGGAGGAAATCTGTAGTAGGAATGCAATATTTCAGCAAGCACCAGAACATGAGCCTGTGTTTGTGCGGGGCTTTCAGCTTCCAAATGTTAGTCCACCACCAGACCTTTATGGGGGGCTCCCTGTGCTTAATTAGTTCAAAGTAGCCAAGCTTTGGAGTGTAATGCCCATCCTTTGAAACAGCCCAGATCAGATTGTCTGGTTGGTCGGTGATGCGAATGTTAGATGCTTTTAGAGCCCAGATAAATTTCCCCCAGCTGCGGGTGCCCTCCTGGGGGATCCCCAAGTCACCCGCCTGTAGCCAGGCTTGTTGTCGCCAAGAGGTATGAGCCCAGTCAACAATCTGTGCCAGGCAGGTGACATTTCTGTGGGCAAGGTGCTGAATAATGAACTCCGGAAGTTTGTGAAAAACCCCACTGCCAGACCAAGAGTCAGTACCTATACGCACTTGAGTTCCGGAACCAATCTGCCATGAAATACCATTCTGGAGAATGAGGGCCGCCCTTGTGATGGCCTTCCAAATGATCGATGCCCCCGCATTTAGAGTGATGCGGCCGCGAATCCAATCCAGAGGGCTTTGGGGCGAGATATACTTGGCGACCATGACCTCCTTCCAAAGACTCTGACCTGTAATAATGTGCCAACCCATCTTAGCTGCAAGGGCGCGAGAGAAAAGGTGGAGATCCTTTAACCCCCAGCCACCCCATTTTTTGGGCAAGTTAATGCGGTCCCAAGCAATCCATGCAAATGTGGAAGTCTTGCCTTGGTAACGCCAAAGAAAATGTCTGCAAATATTTTTTATCCGATTGGTGATGCCAATCGGAATCCAGGCCAGGGTCATCCAATAGACTGGGATGGCTTCCAGAACAGACTTGATGAGTGTAAGTCTACCAGCCCTAGAAAGCCATCGGTTATACCAGACGTTGATTCTGCGCTCAATTTTAACAAGGATCCAGTTCCAGTCCTGAATGTGGTAATCATTTGGTTTGATGATGTATCCCAAATACTTGAGGCCACTGTTGATGTCAATACAGACAAAATCGAAAAGATTTCTAGAGATATCTTGTTCCGGTCGCGAGCACCCAGTCATGATAATAGATGATTTAGTACTATTCGGTGCCATACCGGTAGCCCTGCAAAAACATTTCAGGAGCAGATCAAAGTGTACAGAATCTTGCCTAGTGCCATTTAGGAAAATAAGAACATCGTCAACAAATAAGAGATGAGTGAGGTATAAATTGTCCACAATGCGGAGCCCTTGAAGTAATCCTCTATCTTTAGCATTGTTGATTAGGACGGATAGACCCTCCATGACAAGGACAAAAAGTAGTGGTGAAAGGGGGCAGCCCTGGCGGAGTCCCCTGCCCGCATGGAAGAAGTTTGTAGCAGTACCATTAATCAATAAACTGAAGGTAGCATGACAAACACAGCCCATGATCCAGTTTATTAAAGTGTGAGGAAAGCCCGCATGGATCAGCATGAGGTGTAGGTAACTCCAGTCAACTTGATCGAAAGCCTTGGTAAGATCAATCTTGAGTATGGTCGATTTCAGCCGGAGAGTTTTAATTGAGTGTAGTGCCTCCTGTGCAGTGCCAATTGCCTCATGAATTTGCCTGTGATTCAGGAAAGCAAATTGTTCCTTTTCAATATGCTCTGACAGGAAAGGTTTGATGCGGTTAGCAATAATTTTGGAAGTGATCTTGTATATACAGTTGCACAGCGAAATGGGCTTGAAGTCATTAAAACTATTAGGTTTGTCTGACTTGGGAATAAGAGCAATAAATGTGGTGTTAAATCCATCATAGATCCTGCCCCTCAACCTACTGTCTTCAATCACTGCCAGGAGGTCTGCAGATATGAGGTCGAAGAAATGGATGAAAAACTCAACGGGCCAACCATCAGGACCTGGGCTCTTGTCTCGCTTAAACCATTTCAAAACACCTTCCAGTTCACCCATGGTAACCGGGGAGTTGAGATCATCCTGCTGCTCCGGGTCCACCATAAGTTTAAAATTTTGAGTAATGCGCAGGATATCAGGTAGATTAATATTTTGTGGGGCCCTATACAGATTCGAGAAATGCCTGGTACCCAGCTCTGATAACTGGGCATGAGTTTTTGCAGTAATGCCATTGCGGTCTGACAATTCCCAAATGGTATTGGCTGCCTTACGGCCATTTGCATGTTGCTGAAAGTATTTAGTGTTCTCGTCTCCCGCCTGAATCCATATAGCCCGACTTTTAAGCCTCCAATCTTCCTCAATCTGTTTCAGCAGTTTGGCTTTTTCAGCTTCGAGTGAGAAGAGATGAGCTCTGGTCTCCTCGTTACGATAACCCAACAGCTCCTCGTTGTTGAGTAAGCTAATTTTATCCTCAATACTGTGTAGGGCCTCTCTTTCCAGTTTCTTTTTGTTCCGGACCCAAAGAGTGGTGAGGTTCTTTAGGTGCTTAAGGTTTCCATTGAATGCCCTGCCAGGGTCAATATTCATTGCAGGTCTGTAGAGCACCCAGGATTGCTTGACCAACTGGTTATAGTCCGGATCTCTCAACCATCTGGAGTTGAACTTGAAAGGGGGCCGAGCTCTATTAGGACCACAAGCAAACTCCAGGTAAATGGGCGAGTGATCGGATCTTCCTCCTGATCCAACCCATTGCCGAGCACAAGACAGAACCGGGAGGAGCTCCTGTTTAATAAGAAATCTATCAAGGCGCCGGGCCAGAGCAGCATTACCAGTCCTTCTAGTCCTCCAGGTAGGGACCAACTTGGTAGTCTGAATGTCAATCAGGTGAGAGTTACCGAGCTCAGAGTTGAAAAACTCTGCCAAAGGGTCCGGGGTAGCCAGGGGGCCCCAAGATTCAGCTATACCCAATGAAAAATTAAGGTCACCACCTAAAATGAGGTGGGGGGCAGACAAAAGAGAGCAATTCAAAAGGGAGCGCCAGAAATGTTCTCTGTCGGAACAAGGACCATAGACATTCACCAATGTAAACTCCATCTCAGAACTTCCAAACAGTACATTCATCGCCAGCACACCCGACCGGCCCCAGCAATTAGTCATCCGGGTAGTTTTGTTGTTAATGCCCAGGGCACAACCTCCAGATCTACCACGGGCATCCAGAGTTATGAAAGACCAATCCGGGAGAAAGGAAGATAAGATAGCCGACACCTCTACCCCTACCCCGAGCGTTTCTTGCAGGAAGAGTATGTCAAAAGGTTTGTGAGTGAGCAGATCTCTAAGGGCCAATCTCTTGTCGGGGTTGGCCAGTCCCCTGCAGTTGTATGAAAGACAGATCATGATGTAACAGTCGGCAAGGGTCGTCGTGCTCTAAGGACCCGCATTAGTGAAGATTGAGTGCCAGCTTCCACCTCTATGTTTGCTCTTTTGATGGCCTTCGCTAGGGCAGATGGTCTGCCACGAGGTTTAGTGGGTAAGGATCCCGGATCCGGCCCAATACCGAATACCTCACCAGATTGAGGGTTAGTTGAGGATCTCAGGAAGTAATTGTGCTTCGAAGAGTGAGTCTCCGAAGAGGAAAATGAATGGCCCGAGGAGGGTTCAGCAGAAACATGATGGATAATAGGTGAGAAAGAAGGGGAGGCCGAAGCAATTGTGCAGCAAACCGATGGGAGATTTAATGATTTATGGGGCACCCCAGTTACAAGACGAGAGGAGGAAAAAGCAGATGACAGATTAACAATCTCATTAATCGATACAGTTAAAGGCATTGAAGGGAGAGACGATATATCTGCAAAAACAGAGGAAAAGGGGCCAGAAAAAGTAGTACCCGGAATGGAAAATTCCTGCTGTGGAGGCACCGAAGAGGACTGAGGCCGAGATCGGGGCTGCGTGGATGTCCAGGTGGGCAGAGACGCTGTCCTCGAGCCGCCATCATCGGATGTCTCTGGTACCTTCGACTGCAAACCCTCACTGTCCGGCAATATACATGGGTTCTCAACTGTTTGTGTACCTCTGGTGCGGGAGTTCTTAGCATTTGACCGGCCCGCTCCCTTTTTCGGACAATCTTTGTATAGGTGGCCGACTTCGTGACATTTTCTGCAGCGGAAGGGCACGCCTTCATAGTCCAGTGGTTGCTTCCACTGCATCCCATCAAACCTCATGATAAAATTCTCGTATAGGCCTTCCCGAGTGTCAAGAAAAATCAAGATCCGGGCCACTGCTCTGCTACCTGTGGTCAGATAAGATCGATCATGATCTAAGTAGCGTCCGAAATGGCCTCCAATATTTCGAAGTGCAGTATCGTTCCAGAAATGTAGGGGCAAACCGGGTAGTCTCATCCAAATGGGGCCGGCCCCAACATTTTCTTTTTTAGGATCAAATAAGGGCACCCATCTTTTGAGGTGGACGGGGTGTAATTCCAGGTGCCAGAACTGCTTGAGGACCCAATCTGTATGTTCAGGTCGCGCGAAAGTAAGGGAGAACCAGCCCTTGGTCATGGCCCCAACCACCGGGAGGCAATCAAGGGTTTCGCCCCAAATTTCCTTTGTCCATTTCTGAAGACGAGATGAGGAGTATTTTCTGCCGCGTATCTTCCCCACCAGGGTCTTTGCTGCAACTGTACTCCAATCCTCCATGCCACTCTCACTTCCGAAGTTAGAGAGGTAGTTTAGCTTGTTCCTCGTGACCTTGTGCGGCTTATTGGCCCGACAAACCCCCAATGTCGGCTCGGCCGAGTCTTCTGATGCAGGTAGGTTACAGTTCTGTTCACGGTTGTTTAGGTCCTCAGGTAAAATGTTGAAAGCCCCCGAGGCCGCCAACGGAGTAGAGGGTTCCTCACAGACTTGTGCCGCGATAGCAATGCCAGAAGGGTCGAGTGGGTTATACCCACGAGGAGGAAGGCCTTCGTAAGGCTGATGCGCCAAGTAGCTAGATGTGGCCCCCTTCTCAAGAAATACCGCCTCCGAGAAAAGTGCTGAACTTTCGAAGTCGACCCTAACCGGATTGTTCAGTTCCGTCTGCGGAAAAGTCCAAAGCCCGATATCATCATTCGAGGGCGACCCAAATGTTAACTCCGCAAGGTCCCCCAAAGGCGAGATGCCACCTGCCACGGTGGAGGCGGGCTGAGCTAGCATATCCGCCCCGGATAATGGGTCCAAATCCGACATGGTGTCCACCTCAGTTTCGGATTCCAAACCCCATATGTCGACCCCCTCCAGGGGGTCCTCCGTATAGTCGACCTCATCTTCATAAGTACCCATATCATGCGCTGCCCTTCAGAACCTCCTGGGATACTGATGGGGGAGACAGATGCCCACAGATATCAACAAGAGTGCATAAATAATTACCGAATGACTGACAGACCTGACCTTGAATCCAGAGTTCAGTGCTAATGCCAATAAAGATGGCCCGGAGCTGGGGCCAGAGGTAATCCACCAAGAGGAGCAGTGGCAAACGACCCCACCAAATAGGGGTGCCAAACCAAAAACAATACCCTCCAAATAGTAGCCGCCGGTTCAGCGACCAAGAAGGGGCGAAACCCCAGACCGCCACATCTTCAAATCCCGAGCAATAACCAAGTGAAAGCCCTCCAAGGGTTGTATTACCCACCAGAAAGGACCGAAGGGGCCCAGGAAACCCAGCAAGATCAGATAAAACAAATAGGGTTTAAACAGTAGCGAATAAATTACCCGGTGAGAAACGGAACCCGGGAGGATCAGAGTTCCATCATCGCCTATCACCGTCGCTCAGTCATGGTGAGCGGGAGACGTAGCCGGTAGTCTCAGAAGCACAGGAAAATGCTAGGGTTTGGTCGCCGCCATGTTCGCCCGGAGCTCCCGAATCCTCGCTCATTAGTTATTATTATTCAAGCATTCATAGTAAAGAAGTTCCAACCCAACTAAAAGATAACCCTTTGAACTACATTGAGAATTCTGACAAACACACGGGTTACAAACATTTTTCACTAGAATTTGATATTTCTAAAACTTATACTGAACCATTAAACATTGCTCCGAATACAGACTATAAGCTTTGTAGTGAATTACTTATGCATATTCTAACTAGATTGGAAAAATATCTATGACCCCTCTCCTCCCCAAGAAGAAATCCATTGAGAGACCTATTGTTAAGGATGATGCCTTAGTTGAATCTATATAATACCTTGTTGAGTTTTCATTTAATGACATCCCCTAGTATTTGGACAAGATATCCATAACCCCATCAATTTCTCCTCATTCAACTCACATATTTTCTAACATTATCAATGAAATAAAACATATTAATATTGATTTTTTCTCTTATGAGTATGAGGATGATATTGATCAGCCCGATGTAGACAACCTAATGGTTTGAAATACTCTCCAAATTGGATGCCCCAATGGGCATTGAATCTTCAATATCCACTACATGATATTTATAGATGACCTAAAAGGATCTTACCAAAATTTGACCCTGATAATGTTGTTACAGTAGAGGATCATGCCAATAACTTATACCTAACCTTAAACTTTTTTAGTGTAGAGTATTAGGATGTATTCTACATAATGTTTCCCTGCACTTTTGAGAATAAGGTAGGTACATGGTATTATAATTTTCCTGCAATCTCAATAGTTAGTTCGAATGCCTTTGGAAAAAAAAAATCTTAACAAATTCAGAGAAGAGAAGTCCCCAAATACTCTTCTTAAAGAGCTTATTTTTATCATAATGGAAATGAAAGAAAATGTTAGATAATTTAACCAATGTTTCACAACTTTTTTGAACACGATACATACAAATTCCCAATTATTGACACCTTGGCTATAATGTATTACACTTATTTTATGAACCCATCTACATCCATGTTTATCAAGAGGGAAAATAAGAATAACTTGGAAAAACAAATCTGTAGAATCCATTGACAATTTTAAAAAAATAAAATTTTATCTCTGGTTGGAAATAAACCCAAATAAGAAATAAGGAGCTCAAACTAGTTAAGAAATTTTCAAATGAAGTGGTGAATTTGAACAGGAATGCATGAGAAGGTTCCTCAAGGCATAAACCTTTCATACATTTCCAAAGGAAAACACATAGTTATCATAAGCTTTTAAATATTTACATTGGGAAGTGGTAAAGTGGATTTCAAGATATCCGAAGGGTACTAGTCATTATTTTTTATGTTTTGGTAAAATAATAATGGTATTATTGAAGATTAGAAAAATGAAAAAATGGATATATATGTGGACACCATAAATTCAACCACTAATTATTTATGTACTTTTTCAGGTGCAACAATGCATTGGGTGTTTAGACTGCAAAAAGTAGTAGCCCCCTCCAAAATAGAGGCATAATTCGTAACTATTGTAGAAGCCTACAAAGAGATGATGTGAATACATTGGTTCTTGGTAGAGTTGGGAATAAAATAAGATAAGTATGTGCTGTATTGTGATAGTCATAGTGGCACTTATTTAGAAAAAAACCCAATGTATAATTATAAGACAGAGCATATTAATGTGAGAAATAATTGGATTTTAAAGTGCTAGATGATGGGATGCTATAGTTGGAGAAAATACACATTGAATATAATCCAACTAATATGTTAACAAATATTTTTCTAAGGGTTAAGAAATATTTTTGCATAATCTTAGATGGTTAAATCTAAACATGAAGAAAGTAATATTGGGAAAGGAATAATAAAAATGAGATAAAAATAATAGAAAAAATACACCCAAAATTCTATTTGATCTCAAGTGAGAGTTTGTTAGATGTGAGACCAGATCAAATTAAAATAAAAAATATATAATAATTTTACTTCATGCTTTGGAATGTTATAGAAGGGTTCAAATGAGTTATTTTTCTTTTTGGTGACATGGTATTAATAATCCATGACATTAGCCCAAAATATTGTAAAAAATACTATATATAGTCTAGGAATATGTTGAATAGGTGTCATCATTGATGTCAAAGGAATTATGTTCATTGATGTAGGTTCGTCCTTGATCATGTGTTATTATAGTTCAAGGAAGATAAATTGATACCAATATGTGTGTGTGATGATGATCTCTAGAATGATGATTTAAAACTTTCTATAAACGAAAGATATATGTCTAGTTTGTTTGAAGATAACATTATAGCTATCCCAAAGGAGCTATGAGAAAATAATATCCTTCAATTTTATTTGAAAATAATATTCCTTCTCTCCCAAAAGATTTCTAGGTAAACAATACGTTTCCCACCTATAATATCCATATTTTCCTAAGAAAATTGTCAAAAGATAATACATTTACCACTAATAATATCCTTTCTATACCAAAGGAGTCAACCTTATTGGAAATATTGATGGTTTATTATTTTGCTAGAAAGAATTATTTGGAGTTGTAGTAATAATAGGTGTAGTAATGGGAATTGAAACATGATAAAATCCAAGAATATCAACAATGAAATGGAATTCTAAGAGTTATAGAAACTTCATTATGTGCAGGCCCTATTGTAGCATAATCAACATCGCTAATGGTAGTGCCATAGTTGCAACAACAATGATTAGGGTGAGAGATAAAACAATAGGAGTTGCAACAATGGGAGTTGCAACATGAGAAAATAAAAGGTACGCAACAATGAAATGGGGGTTTGAGAGTTGCAGTAACTTCAACAGTTCTAGGGTATGTTTCATCATAATATTCAACATGAATGGAAGTTTCATAGCTGCAGCAACAATGAATAAGGTTCGAATTACGACAACTTCACTACTCCTAGGCAGAGGAGTTACATCACCTATGTCTGGAGTTGCAAAACCAATGTGAAATTGTATTTACCATATTTTCTCCTATTCAGTAGTGTTAATTTTTTCTCATTCCTAGTACTCATGTGAGAGTGGGAAAAGAAAATTTACCTTTTTGATGGCTTCAATATCCATATCGTGGGTCAATACTATGGGTCTAAAAAATGGATTGATTTAAATTGGAACAAAAATAAAATATAAATAGATGGTAAAGTGCATTGAGTACTTGGATTGTTGATGTAATGGTGCTAGAAAAGGAGTGTGGGAATATAAACATTTTTGGAACAAAAAAACATAGTTGAAACAAGTGATTGTATAACAACAAAATAGATTTACAAAAATAAATATGGAAGAACAAAACATAGTTTTCATAGACAATTGTATAACATCATAATGGAGTTGAAAAAAATACTATGTAACAACAAAATTGAGTTGCAGAAAATGATTTTATAACAACAAAACAAATTTCTAGTGAGTGATTGTATAACATCAAAAAAAAGTTGCAGCAAATGACTATGTAACAAAATTGAGTTGCAACAAATGGTTGTTATGGAAGAAAAATGCATGAGTTATTTGAACTCATGCTAGGGAATTTGAAGATAAAATAATATGGGAGAAATTTCACTAAATTTCCTGAGGTATTTTGGAGTTATTAAGGATGAAAATATCAAAAAGTAATTTTTATGTGGGATTCCATCATTATAAAATGACAAAATAAAATTTGATGAGACCAATAATCTTGATGAACCTTTGAGGAAGGTAGAGTACGTACATGAGTAGGGTGAAAATAAATAAGCCTTATAAAAAACTTGGGATGATAAGAAGAGGGAAAAGGCGGAGAAAAGGATGAATGGGTATAAGCCTTCACTTTTCTAGAGAAAATCCCAAGAAAATTAGAAAACCAAGCTAGTCCAAAGTGAACCAAGGAGAGCTAGCTAATTAGGAAAAAGAGAAATATTTCAGGGCATCATATGTTGGGGTTGTGAAGGAGAACACATATTCAAGGACTAACCTCATAAAGGATATAAACCGAGGACTTTACCCCACATCCAAGGAGTTGATATAGTAGAGGACTTGGGAAGAAGCATGCCCAATTTATATGAAACATTGGAAAATAGGAAGTATGATCACCATGAACATATATTTGAAGTTGAAAAGTAAGATAAATAACCATCCTATTTCCATTTTAATTGATTCTAGAGCAAGTAATAGTTATGTTAATCATAAAATTGTTCAAAAGTTTAATTTAAAGAGAACCAATCATGGAAGGACTTGGTTAGTTCAACTAGTAACCGAGGCTAAAAGAATGATAATTGAATTTGTAAATGAATATCAAATTAATATAAATGGCTTGAGCATGATTTCAAATTTTAACATCATACCCTTAGGTTCATATGATTTCCTAATTGGTATTGATTAATTGGAAAAACACCATGCAATCCTAGATTGTTATAGCAAAAAATTTACTTGTCTTGAATAAGAAGAGAAACAAAAAAAGTTTCAGGGGATTCCAAGGCAAGTTTCTATCAAGGATGTATCAACCATGCAATTGAAGATAATTTTAGGACATGATTCCAAACGTATGCAACTCACATGGAGGAGGTATCCAAAGAAAATGAACCAAGTGTATACGATCATCAAGTAATTAAGGAATTTGAAGATGTGCCTCCTAAAATATTAATTTTACCACCTACAATGGATATTAAATTATCCATATATTTGGTACCGAGAGCTTGAACAATTTCTAAGACAACATGTTAGATGAACACACCAGAAATTAAGGACTTGCAAAAGTAGTTAGATATTTTTTTGAAAAGGGGGTACATATGCCCAAGTGTGTTACCTTAGTATAAATTTACTAATGGGTAAGAAATAAGGATACCCATCAACAAGGAAACATATAGAACTAATTATAAAAATTATAAGTTTTTCATGGTACTATTTGGACTATCTAATGAACCATGTGTTTTAATGTGCCTAATGAATGATATTTTCCAAAATTATCTCGATAAGTTTTCGATTGTGTTTTTGGATGGCATACATGTGTATTCAAAATCCGAACAATAACATAAGAAAAATCTAAGGATGGTGTTGTAGGTACTCTAAAAAAATCACCATATCATCTCAATGGAAGGGACGAAAATAGATCCAAATAAGATCATAACAATAAAGGACTGGCTAACATCCAAAAATGTGATAGAGGTTAGAACCTTCATGGTCTTGGTAGACTACTATAGGAGATTTATTGAGGGGTTCTCAAAAGTATCACATCCTATCACTTACTTGAAAAAGAAGGGTGTGAAATTTGAGTGGTACCATAAATTTGAAGAGCCCTCTCAAATTTTGAAAATGTTCTTAAAAAGTGCACCAATACTAAGGAAAACTAATCAAAACAAGTATTTTACTGTGTGAATCGATGCATATAAGGAGGAGCTAGATGGAGTCATATGAAAAATGGTATGTAGTATGTTATGAATCAATAAAGTTAAAGGGGTATGAAATAAATTATGCCGTTCATTATTTGGACTTCGAATCTAGTATACATGCCTTGAAAATGTGGAGGAATTACCTAATGGGAAAAGGATTTGAATTAAGAACATGCAACTATGTTTTACAACACTTGTTTGGACAACCAACTTAAAAGTCCAAAAAAATTAGATGGATATAATTTATGGTTAAATATGCCTTTGAAATCAAGAATATAAAAGGTAGGGATAAAATGGTGGTCAATGCACTTAGTGTAAGGGTACATATAATGTGTGCTATAGCCATAGGTGTTGGTAAGTATGATTTAAAAATAAAAAATTTAGAGGCTAAAAATTATGACAAAAAATACATGAAAATAAAATAATAGATACAAAAAGATAAATTATAGCCAAGGTAAAAATATTATGATCTAAAAGAGGATGGAACCATGATGTATAAAGGAATAAATTATGTGTCAAAATATTAGGAGTTGAAAAGTATAATATTGAATGAGATGCACAAGGTACCTTTTGCTAGACACCCAAGGTACAAAGGGAAATTTCAGCAGCCAAGAAACACTATTTTTGGCCAGGCATGAAAAAGTAGGTGGATCATTATATGGTCAAGTCTTTAGAGTTCCAAAAATATAAGGTTGAGAATTGACATCCAATTGGATTTTTATAGCTAATAACATGCCTAAGTGAAAATGAAAATTTATCTCTATTGACTATATTACAAATCTACCCAAGTATGTCAGGAAACATGCTTCCATCATGGTGTTGGTGGATAATATAAATAAGGTTTACCTTTTTATTCCATTGAGTTCAAACCATAAGGAAACAAAGGTTTCTGAAATTTATATGAAGGAAATTGTTAGGCCACATGGTGTTCCTAAGAAAATTATTTCAAATAGGGACCTAAAGGTTACACCAAAATTTTGGAAAAGCTTATTTAAGGGATTTGGAACCATTTTGAATTTTAGTACCTCATATCATCTGAAGTTATATGGTTAGAAAGAGATATCCATTCGAGTGATTGAAGATATGTTTAGAATGAATGTGATGAAAAACCATCAAAATGGAAAGAATATTTTCATTTGGTGGAGTTTGCATATAATAATGGGTGCCAAGGATATTTGAAGACGAGTTCATTTGAGGCCATGTATTTCTAAAAATGCAACAACCTATGAGTTTGGACAACCCAATGGATAGGAACATTGTGGGGCCGTAATTTCTTAGGGAAATGGAAGAGGAAGTATAAAAAATCAAGCAGAACTTAAAGGTTTCCCATGATAGACAGAAAATTATGTAGATAAGAATAGTCCAAATAGGGAATTAAAATTTTGTTATCAAGTAATCTTAAGAGTGAAGGCAAGGAAATTATCATTGAGACTATGTGGCTATTCAAAGTTGGGAGCTAAATTTTGTGGGTCTTATAAGATCCTAGAAAGGATTGAACCAATTGCATATAGAATTTCATTACCAACATTAATGAAAATTCATAATGTTTTTCATAATTTAATGCTTAAAATATATGTTCTTGATGCTAATCATGTAGTTGACTGGAATATTATTAAGGTGGATTTGGAGGGAGACTTCTAGGTCTATTCCTGTGGGAATTTTGGACAAGAAGGTGAAGGTGCTCCAAAATATCCATCCCCTTGGTGAAGGTGTAGTGGGCACATTTCAATCCCGAGGATGCCACATGCGAGCATGAATATGTTATGAAGGAAGAGTATCCTCGTCTTTTTGAATAAATTTTTCTTATATATATGCATATATCTAACGCACTAAGGAAAATGTGAAAATAAGGGCCGGGGGGTTGTGTGGGGGGGTGTAATGTAACAAAACTAGGATGAGCCCATTGTGTGATGTACATATTATATTTAGGTTGGTGGGTTAAGGATTAATTTGGGGTATATGTGCCCATGCACATAAATGGTTTGGATAGGTGATGTTTTGTTTATCTGTCTTGAGGCTAGGGATCCTAATGTTCTAAATATAAAATCATGGTCATATTAATAAAATACATCGCTGTTGAATACCAAGTCAGACTAAATGGTATAGGGATATTCGATTCCATGGGTGTGAAAGGAGGCTGAGGGATAAGTTTTTAAGGGATTAAGCATAGATGGCTAATTTTTTATTAAAAAGACATTAAGTAAAAAGTGCATGTGTGTTTACGCCAAGTCCCAAAAAGGTGACTTTAGGAAATGCTAAGTTTCAAAGGAGGGAAATGCACATAAAATTTAGGAGTATTAATGTCTAAGGGGGAAACCATTATGGATATCACGGAAGAAAAATAGAGGGGAATATCTATGACATGAGGAACCTTAGCAGTATGTAAGAGGAGGATTAAGGTCTAAGAGGATAGGATCCTTGGTGCAGGCCTGGATGGGTACTTGAAGGCCCTGAGGGTAGTTGGAAACTCCTAGATAGATGTGGTGCTATGAAACAACCATGGTTTACCAAGTTAGAAACCATAGAAGGGTAGTGGCACATACTTATGGACTACAAATGAAGAGAAGGGGGTGCACTACCTAGGTTGTGTGGGTTGAAGGGTAGTGTGAGGCTATTAGTGGTGGATTTTGGGTTTTGGTACCTTGGCCTAACAATATTTAGTATTTGATATGTACCTACCTTTAGGTAAGCTAAATCCATTGTAGAATTGATACCCCAACTAATGGGTGGCTAACTATTAAAATTTTATGAGCAACACAATCTATGGTTGGGTGGAACGTCTAAGTTCTATAATCAGTCATTGAATTTTATTAAAGATAAGTTTTGTGTTGTATTTAATTGTTGTAGTGTCCCACCTTCGCAAGGTCATTTTTGTGACACTTGGAGAGGGTCATTTTAATACAATGATATAATATTATGCATGTCAAACTTATGTATATGCTTGTGTGCTATAGACCTAGTTTGGGTCACCTGTTATCTATATGTTTATGATAATATATATGGTTGTTTTCATAAGATTGATTTTGGTTAAGAACATATTATCGATGTTTTCCCTTTTGGTATCCTAGTTTGGACATAGGTGTATGACATGGATGGTGATCCAGGATTGATACACATAGATCCATGGATGATCATGGTTATGTGGAACATATGGTTAATTATGATTTATGAATGATAAATTATTTTGGGAGTCATGATACATTATTTGTATGATTATATATGCTTAATATTGTATTGAGCAAGATGTGGCAAGGGAGATGGTTATTTCCAAACAAGGATGCTCAATTTTTATATGATTGTGGAAGTCGTGATACATGATTTTTATGATTATATATGATTAATTTTGTATTCAATAGGATGTGACAAGGGACATGGTTATTTTCAAACAAGGATGTTCAAATTATAAATGGCTGTGAAATTCATTTCTCTCAAACTAAAATTCTTGTGGAAGTCATTCAAAATCTTTGGTGAAATGTGAATAAGTTAATTGTGATATTCATTTGATTCCTTTGATCTATGAGATTGTGACGTGTGCAGGTCTTAGAACAAGGCATTACCAAAAAAACATCAGATGGGTAAGAGCTCACAATCAGTACCTTAAGGTGAAGTGTGGATTTTCAAAGCAAAGTAGATGAGAAACCATGAAAATTAGGGCGTGGAGTCCTAAATCCATGAAAGATAAAGACATCGAGTCTTGGAGATATAATAAAATTATTAGGGAACGCAGTACTAAATCCATGAAAAATAAATAAATGGAGACTTGGATCTATAATAAAAATTTTAAGGTGCAGAGTCCTGAATATTTAAAAAGATCAAGGTGTGGAATCTTAGATATTCAGAGTAGATCAAGGCACAGAGTCCTCAATCTACTAAGGCACAAAGATACATGCAATAGGGGTGTGGAATCCCTATTCTCTGGAAGAAGAAAAAAAACTCATGAGAAATGTCATGGATGAATTTCCTTAATAAAATCTCATTCTTGACAATTTTGGAGTGACTTTATAAAAATAGAAAGTCATGTCTAGCATCTCAAGTATGACTTTCGAAAAATAGTAAATCACCTCTAATAAATAGGTAATCAAGTATACTTCAAGGAAAATAACTTAACTTACCATTGATAAATCCTAATAGTTCAATCTTGAATTAATCCTCAATATTATTAATATTATTAATATTATTATTATCTTTTATGAAACTATGATATTATTATTAAAATGAAATTATATCCCCTCAATCACTTGACACCTCTCTCCTTGATAATTCTCATGGCTCTATGTAACTCTTTCTCTCTCTTTTAATAATACATTACACTCTATTTTATGCATCCATCAAAGAATTCCATATTCCTCTTACACTAATTAAAGACATGTCATAAAAGATTCCTCTTACACTCTCTTTAATGCATATGTGACACACTCCTTTACTAAGGCATCCATACCTCTCCTTAATGGCATGAGTTACACTCCTCTAAATGGAGTACAAGGCATGCATATTACTCCTCCTTTATGACAAGAAAATTTTTCTCCCCCTACATATGTGTCTCATGTATTCTCACTTGGGGGAGGTGCATTGTGATACCTAGAGTTGGAAAGATTTATAAATTGAAAAGAAAAAAAAATTGTGAGAGGGAGAGACTTGGAGGGTAGCCAAATGATAATCTAAATTGATAAGTAGCTTGACCCAATGGAGGTGACCATGAGTGGTATTGAGAGGAACCGAACCTTGTCTTCCTCAAATTTCCTTGTATATCTCTCTACTGTTATATTTTGGTACTTCTTGTGAGCTCTTACAGCTCGGGGGTTCTAGGGGGAGAATTTCTCCTTGGATATGGCTGGGTGGAAAACTAGATGGTTCAAATGAGTTGGTTAAGGGATCAAATATGGATCATATTCTCAACTATTAGAGTTGAATATCTAAGCCAGATATTGTTGAATGTAATTGCAATAAATAAATTCAAAGGACTTTGTTAAGTATTTCATGAGTTATGGTTTTGTTTCAAGTAATTATATGCATGTTTTAGAAAGGGTTTCAGGATATTTTTCAAAGTGTTTGAAAAACATCCGTGAATGAGTGATGCTATAAATTTATTTATGCATGAATAAGTGCTAAATTTCAGCTTACAAGAGAAGCAAGAAAATGGATATGTACCCAAAATATACTTGGAGGAACTATAGAATCATCCCTTAAAAGAAAATTCAAAAATGGTGGAAATTAAAATATGGTTTGGAAGATTAAAGGATTGAGGTATGTTTGACGTAAATTTCAGTCATGGCTTATATTTCATATTCTTATCAATAATTCAATGTTTTGTAATAGTAATATTAGAATTTTGACAGAAATCCTTAATGGCTGTAGTATTGAGGGTTGCCATGTGTTTGTCAAATTGTAGCAATGGCTACAATAAGTTTGTCAAATCATATGAAAGGAATTAGCTTCTGGGTTGTAAAATGTTTCAAGAACTCATATGGTGGATTTAGAAATGTGTGAATTCAGTGAACATATATTAGTAGCATAACTCTAGGTTGTCTTTCCTCATGTAGGGTTGTAGATGAAAGTTTTCATTCCATGTGTTTGACAAAAGTAGTAAATGAAACATTAAGGATCTAAATTTTTGTTTTTTTAAGAATCACATTCCTGGGTGTTGTGAATGTGATTCATCCCAACATCAGGGGGTATTCATGCCTTAAGGCCATGTAACCCCCCATTTTATTCCAAAAAAAAACACTTTTGAGAACCCAAATCATAAATATGGGCAATTTTTCATATTACAACTACCAAATTTGTATGTATGTTATGAGATTTTGGTGAAGGATTAAGATTATTTGATTTCTGTTTTAATATGCCAATATTTTAATTTTGAATTTATGAATTGTATGAGTTAAATAGTTTGAGTAAGAATCTTATAGACATGTTGCTAAGGGTTGTCAAAATAGTCTTAAGAGATGATGGTCCCAAGTGTTTGACAAAATGCCTCAATGGTTGTATATTGTAAGCTTGAAAATTGTTTTTCATAATGATTCAATAGCTATAACTATTTACGTTTATGATTCTTCTATAAAAAAATGCCTAAGTGGAATTAGGATTTGTAACCAAGGTGTTTCTGGAATGTCTCAATAAATATGCATGGTAATCCCACTGAGTTAAAATTCAAGCTAATAAAGTCAAATTTGGGTAAGTGAATTGTTCTAGTTCCATCTTACATATGAAATTATAAATATGGGATACCACTCCTATAAAATCTAGATTCTCCTTTTAAGTAAAGAATTCATAAGCATGTTATTTAAAATAAAATCAAATTAGTCACAACAAAAATAACAATTAACTTGTTCGAAATTGTGGCTCCTAATGTTTGATATTTATTCATGCCACTAAAGACTCTTTCTTTTAAATATGATTTTTGAGCTTGAGGATCAAGTGATGGTTGTCATTTTGTAGTTTGTTTTTGGGTTTTGAGTGAGACATTGGCTTTGGGCTTGTCTTAGGATTTGGAAACAAAAACAAATATCGCATTTTGAGTTTAGTATTCAATATTTCTCTATAATATTGATGGTTGGTAAGGTGGGACCTTACATATGGTATCAGAGCTAAGTTAAAACACTAGGGTCTAATGGGCCAACATGCTTTCTTGTAGGTTGATGCATGCATTCTTATTTTTCATGCATGTTGAATTAACGTGTATGTTGAGTTAGAAGCATATTGGTTGCATAAACAATATTATTATTACGTCATTTAGAAACTAATGAAATAAAAAGAATGTCTTCTTATATTCCTTTATATTTTTGTTAAGACAAATTATAAAAAATATGATAAATGAATTAAATACATGTTGGGATGGATGTTCTTGAGAAGTTGGGGTTAAACCCAAGCATGTGAATGGCTTGACTGTCAATCGGTGAGTGATATATTTGGATTGGATGCATGGTTTCACATATGTTTAATGCATCGTTATCGATGCGATATGGGCCTGATATCCATCTTTACTAGATAAAATTGTATCTACTAGGACACATATTGGCCTAATCTAAACTATAGTAGAATGACCTTGGTGTGTATGCTTTGGGAATGTGTAACAAGTATAAGGCCAAGATTCAATTAACATGGTGATTTAGTTCGTCATGTTAATTTTGAATCTTTTCTTACCTACACTAATGGAAACTTAACAGACTCTACCTTGAAGGATGTCACTTTTAACTGTGAATGTAGATTCAAGAGTAATGTATCTGCATTAATTTGATCTGTTAAAATATGGTTTGAGAATACATTATTAATGAGTAATAATTGAGTTATTACGATTTATTTGACACACTTTTGTGTATTTTGGGTTGAAATTATGCATCAAATAACTTGAAATTACTCAAATAATAGGTTGAGGTATGACCTTCCTAATAAAAAAGAGGCTTAAATGACTAGTGCATGAAGGGTTGTGGAAGTCATTTTAAGGAATACTTGAAGAATATGTTTTCCTTAAGTTATGTATGGATGTTGAATCTATACTAGCATATATCTGTGAGCTAATGTATGAGTGTGGAATCCATACTAGCATATATCTATGAGAAAATGTATGGGTGTGGAAACCATACTAACATATATCTATGAGATAATTAATTAGGTAAGGTATGGGTGTGGAATCCATACTAACACATATCTACAATTTAAGTAATTCTTCTAGTTAGAATAAACAAAAATATTTTGATGGAATCTCATAGACATGATTAAGGAGGATTGATTATGTAGTATTAAATTTAAATGGATATATATTCATAACATAAATTTTCTTGAGATTTAAAGTCATTATTTTACTTTTATTACAAATTAAGATATTAAGATTGTTATACTAAACACCATTTGGAGGTTTAGAATGTTTGGAATAATTGATTTTGATATATGGAGTCAAGTGTGAACTAAGTATCTATCATCTAGTATTGTAATTATTTTGTATGTGATGGATTTCGGTAGAATTAAAAATTCAAATGCTTGAAATGTAGAAAGTGATTATTGTGATAAGTTAATGAAATATTTTTTCTATTGGCTTACGAGAAATTAGGTCTAGGAAAGCCATAATAGTCCCTTTAATTATTTTTTCAATATTGGCTGAATTGTATTTAACCAAATTAATTAGAGAAATGATGAGAATTGAACTCATGACCTACTCTAAAATATTGTTAGTTAGGTGATCAAGTCAAAAAATCACATTGTTTATGAGCTTGATGAACTGCTTTCTTGGAATTTTATTAACTTGTAAATTGTTAAGAGAATAACATGTTTAGACGAAGAACATTTTATGTCGTGAGATATTTGTTTTAATTTAACTTAAATAAATAGGTATGTTATTAATAAAAATATTGGTTGAGTTCTCGTTTTACAAGAATATGTGTTTGTGATATTTTTTGAGGGAGAAATTGAAGGACAGTGAGGTCACATTTTGATGAATTGGAATTCTTGAATGATATAGAATCCTAAGATAATTGTATTATATGTGGAATGGAAGAGATTGATGGATTTAGGAATTTTGTGCTTGGATGTATAGTGGCATGAGTAGTTAGTAATCCTGCAAAAGGTTATAATCTTTTACGAAAATAAAATAAAATCTTATCTTTAGGCTAGGAATGCCTTTATGATAGTCGAAATACTATTTAAAATCAACAATATTCTTCGTAGTTTGAGAAATGTATGGTTTTTCATAGCTTGTTTTGTTTTTGTGTATGTATTCATAGTAAGGAATAAAACATGAAACAAATGAATTGATTAACTATTGAATAGAAATAATGAGTGATTTATAGTGGGAAAACAGGATGGCTTACAATTATCAAGATAGATTCAATAATGTCTATATTGTATTTGTATAATTGAAAGTTTTTCTTGATCACAAGTCACTTTTGAAAAGATAGATGTGATTTTTTTGGAATGAATATCTTCTAACTGAGTCATTCATAATTGATTCTCAAGTAAGAGAAGTGAATAATAATGAAGATTATGGGAACTAAAAGGAACGGTCTATAATACAAAACTGGGTCAATGAGGACTATATGGAGCCTTAGCTTGTTTGTTTAAAAAAAAATGGTGTTTTGAACCTCAAATTGTCATTTATATGAATATATGTTTTATATGCTATATCATTTATTAGATGATTGTTTTCATATAGTATGTATGGTGTTGTATGTCAAACTATGTCTAGTATGGCATGACTATACATGGTACTTGATTAATAATGGAAGGTTTTTCCTCATGGAAAACCTCATTGGATTTTGGAAAGATATATATATATATATATATATATATATATATTTGAAAACTATAAGAAAACTTCGAGCAAAGTTTAATCCAACAGGGGGAGTATGTAGTGTCCCACCTTGGCAAGGTTAGTTTTGTGACACTTGGAGAGGATCATTTTGATGAAATTATATAGTATTATGCATGCCAATCTTATGTATATACCTGTGTGCTATATTCCTAGTTTGGGTCACCTCTTTGTCTGTTGGAACACCTAATCCTACATGGGTAGGTGTGGAATGTGAAAAGTCACAATGGAGTCCAAGTGACCTTGGAATATGAAACCAAGAGTCACACCATTGTACTATAAATGTACATCTTTGTATAATGGAAAATAAGAAAGTCTCACGATTATCCTTCATTGTGTTGATTCTCTTGTGTGTGTGTTATTCTTCTTCATACACCATGTGTGTGATTCAACATGGTGTTTAACATGGTATCAGAGCGGGCGATTGCTGGCGCTGCTCCACTTTGAATGAGCCATTTGTGTTTATGGCCTATGCATATCTGCAAAAATTGTTGGGTTTTTTTGCAGCACTCAAGTGTTTGTAGCAGTGTTTTTGCCGCATTCAGAAGAAGGAGCAGCATTCAGAAGAAAGAGCAGCATTCAGAATTTGTTTTGAAGAAGAGCAGCAGTGTTGTTGAAGAAGCACATCTGAAGGTTTTCATTCTCATTTTTCCTGCAATTCTATTAAAATCTGCGTTTTGAAGAGCTGCTGGAATAGTGTTTTAAATTGGGTTTCTGAACAAGTTTCTGAGTTTTCACTGGAAATATTTCTGAGTTTTTCATTCGAAGATTTCTGCAAAATTCTGGATTTTCTACTGCTGCTATATTTCGTGAAATTTCTGCAATTTTCTAGAAAATTTCTCATATTCTGCTGCTGGAAGGAAAAAATCCTCTGCTATGCTGTTTTAAGTGAGATCTCTGTCTGCTGTTTTAAAATAAAACCAACCAAGAAAAACAAAAAAAAACATAAAATCCCATACCATTCGACCCTCCCACCGATCTTCCTACCGGCGCTCCCATACCCGTCGCTCTACCTCACATCTAACCCATCGCTCAACGCAACCCATAATATGCTCCTCTTTGCAAAATAAAATACTTACCTACGCTCGGCCCCCGCCTTCAGGCCCTCTCTGCAATTCGTAAGGAACACACAGCGTAGACTACAGTACCTTTGCAGACCCTACAGCACTACGCATTAATTCGGTTCGTTCAGCTATCCTAACACTGCAACAGCGCTCCATACACTCATATCCCGCTCTCCAACGGGGCCATTCCCTCCACGTACTCCGCCCTCTCAAACGAAGCTTTCACTTTCACGTGTGGAAAATATACATAGTCATCAATTAATATTTTTATTAGTGAACAGATTTCAGAAACCGTGGGCCAAAGTTCCTGTTGTTTTACAATTCTTCCACGAAGATGTGTTGGCTCCCACCGATTGCAAAAGTGTAGCTGTTGGCGTTTTCAAAAAAAGTTATTTGGATGTGTAGCACAAGCATCCCTCTCCCTCGAGCTACCCAAACACCCTCTTATCGCTCCAGCTTCTCACAAAATTAATAACGCCCCTTGCATCATTTATCAATACCGCCCCTTCATAACTAATACAACCCGCTTTTATATATAGATTACCGCCCCTTTCCATTGTAAAATCTGTCCCTCTCCCATATAAATATATTACCTCTCCAAATTATGTTACCGCCCATTTTCAAAATACGATATTCAATATACAATAATACCGCCCCTCCTCATTTACAATATCTCCTTTCATTATAAAATTCTGCTCCTCCTTTTTTAAAAATCGACTTTTATATTCCCCTTCTCATATAATACTTTCCCCTTCCCTCCCATTTAATTTCCATCCCATTTTTAATTCCCTTCTTCCATTTTTAATCCCCATTTTTAATTAATTTATTTTTTAATTAATTAAAAAAAAAAAAAAAAAACACAGCAGTGAGAGGAAGAGAGGAATAGAGGAGAAAGAGAGATATGAACAGCAGAATTGAAGAAAATGACGTGAGCAGATGGACTAAAAATTGAAGATTTGCATTGTGGCATTGATAAAAAGTTAATTTTTTGAAGAATTTTACATTTGAAGACAAGTTTGCCAGCTCTTTGAAGAAAAAAATTCAGCTTCTTGCATAAGTGTTTTTGCTGGACATTCAAATATTTTGCAGTGAGGTTGTATTGAACTAACATTGTATTGTGAGTAGACATTGCTTCTTCATAGTTGCAATCAGTACTTGAGTTGTTGAAAATTTTTTGATTGCCCTCCATCATTTGAGGAGCAGATTTTGTATTTGAGATTTCCATAGTTGGAAATTCTTTGCAGTCATTTGTATTTGTTGTTGAATCACATTGTAAACGGGTGCATTTTCGGTTGAAGCCGACACCCTTTCATTTTTGAGCTTAAATTGTTGAAAATGGCCAAAATCAATGAGGCATTAGTGTTGTTGAATGACCTCATTCATTCAAATGTTGATGACATGATAAAAATGAGCAAGGATGCTCTTTGTAAAATTCACAGTTGTTTGCTAGATGCACATGAGAAGATTGAGTTTTTGCAGTTGGAATCTCAGCTCCAACAAGACGAACTTCACCAAAAGAGTCACCATTCTGAACCTGTTTCTGTTCAGAAGATTGAGATTGACTCCCATCAGCAACATGTCAGTAAAGTTTCAGATGATTCACATTCAGTTCATTGTACTAGAGCAGATTTTCATGCAGATACAGCAGTTCAACCTGCACTTCTCAAGCCCATCATCAGACCTTGGGAAGAGCTTGTCCACAACAAGCACCGAACTGGTCTTGGATATGACAAGGATGTGTCCTTTCATATTCCAGACTACACAAAGCCAATCATATTTCAGAGTGCCGGATTCTTGTATGACAGTTCACCTGCAGCTGTTCCAGATCCTGCTCCACTTCCACAACATCAGATTGAGAAATGCCAACACTGTGATCGAGTTGGCCATATGAAAGATCATTGTTTTGATCTTCATCCATGCAAGCACTGTGGTCCGCACACCCATTCTTCAGACAGATGCTTCAGACACAAGCCTCCTGCAAGAACCAAGATTCATCTTGGATGGATCGCTTCTTGGCAATGGGCATCAACAACCAAGAAGATGTTTGACACATGTTAGAACTTGTTCCACGGATATTGAGTAAACTTACTTCGGTTGAGTTTTCGCCATCATCTCACCTTGTCCACGACAGGGGGAAATGGTGGTCATGTACAAGCTTCGACGTCAGATCAAGAGAGCCTGAGCCACAATCTCTCATTCCATGTTCAGAGTTGTAGCCAGCAGTTCAAGCGAGCCTGAGCCACAATTCGTCATTCCGGATTCAGAGATGTAGCCAGAGATACGGATGCCCATGAGCATACCTTCGGTTGGTGGATAACCTAAAACCATCATCTTTGGTTGGTGGATAACCTAAAACCATCATTTTCGGTTGGTGGATAACCTAAAACCACCATCTTTGGTTGGTGGACAACCTAAAACCACCACAGGTCGTAGACCTCCCTTCTTTTAGGTCGAAGGTCTCCCTTTTTTATGAGGGACAATTCCTCTAGCAGAAGCTTTCAGCTTCTTGCCATTTTTCGAAGAGTTCCGGGAACTGCAACAAGTTTTGCGTTCCAGTGTTTGTGGTCATCCTAAAACCACCTATTTTTTCCAATGTGGTAATTGATTCGGCCAAAGATACCAGCAGCTTTTTTATTGCATATTTTTATTACAACTCTTTTCTTGGACTCACACATACCCCTTCGGATTAAGGGGGGGATGTTGGAGCACTAATCCTACATGGGTAGGTGTGGAATATGAAAAGTCACAATGGAGTCCAAGTGACCTTGGAATATGAAACCAAGAGTCACACCATTGTACTATAAATGTACATCTTTGTATAATGGAAAATAAGAAAGTCTCACGATTATCCTTCATTGTGTTGATTCTCTTGTGTGTGTGTTATTCTTCTTCATACACCATGTGTGTGCTTCAACATGGTGTTTAACGGGTCCGCTTGTTTTTCTATATGTTTATGATAATATCTATGGTTGTGTGTATAAGACTAATTTTGGTTAAGAGCATATTATCGATGTTTTCTCTTTTGGGATCCTAGTTTGGACATAGGTGTATGACATGGATGGTGATCTAGGATTGAGACACATAGATCCATGGATGATCATAGTTATGTTGAACATATGGTTAATTATTATCTATGGATGATAAATTATTTTGGAATTCATGATACATGATTTGTATGGTTATATATCCTTAATATTGTATTGAACAAGATGTGGCAAGCAACATGGTTATTTGCAAACAAGGATGCTCAAATTATAAATGATTGTGGAAGTTGTGATACATGATTTTTATGATTATATATGCTTAATATTGTATTGAGAAGGATGTGATGGGGGACATGATTATTTACAAACAAGGATGTTCAAATTATAAATGGCTGCGGAAGTCATTTCTCTAGAACCAAAATGACTGTGGAAGTCATTCAAAACCTTTGGTAAAATGTGAATAAGTTAATTATGAAATTCATTTGATTCCTTTGATCTATGAGATTGTGATGTGTGCAGGTCTTAGAACAAGGCCCTAACAAAAAACCATTGTTGAAATCATGATCTAATATGTTGTCCTTGATGGAAACCTACTCGATGACTTGCCTTTTGATAGTGAACTATTTGTTGAAGATGTAAAATTGATGTATCTATAGGTCAGTTCAAATGTGACAGAGAAAGGAATTCCAGTCAGTGAGAGAGGAATGATGAAGGTAAATTTTCAAGAAGTATACACAGTTTGATGAAGGGAACCCACGTCTACCTGTAGGTTCAGTGAATCCAAGTCAAGTATACATCCATAATTAGTGTATACGCAATTTGTGTGAAGAAAATTTTGTGTGTACACATGGGTACAAAGAATAAAAGTCGTGTATGAGTTGGCACACTAGTTTTAACAATACCAAGGGAATTAACTATGGTATTAGCCCATAATTTGAGCACAGTAACGACTATTTGATCTCGTCCAAAGAATACAACCGACACTTGTGTGGTTTTAGGCTCATGGTATTGGCTAAGGCTTAACTATATAAGGAGGAAAAGATAATTTTGCAAGGGTGTGCATGTGAATGATAATTGAATGAATACTTCAGTATGAAGTATATTTGTATGGATTGGGTTATATTAAATAGATAGATATGATATTTTGATGCACTCATGAATACAATAATTAATCAGGATCTTTAGACCTGAAATGACTATGTATTTGTATGATCTATTTATGAGTTGTTTAGATCTGTGGTCTGGCGCATAATTGCTGAAGTAAATGATATGATCTAAGAAATGTTTTAGCTTTGAAGTGGTACACAGTCCTGTAATATTTACATATCTATACTCTGGTTCATCACAATGAAAGCGCGTATACCCGCAGGTTCGTTTCAACAAAGGCACATATGGATGTTAGGGTTTTTTTTTAAGATTGTTGAAGAAAATGTTTGATCATTTATGTTATGTTTATGTTGTCTGTTAATGAAGCCTTCATGTAGATCTATATTGTTTGAATATTTTTTATAATGCTAGTTGATTATGTATAAATATGGTCAATGACCGGGTGATTGAATATAATCGATGTTGCTGAGTGAATAAGGGTTCTGTAAATTTGACAAAGTATGCTTGAATGTCTCTGATTTATTCCGAGTCTGGTCATATATATAATTTTAGTATATAAATATATGTATGCATGTTTCTCCATATAAAAATCACGTATACATGCATGTTATCGTAAGTAAAGTAGGGTATACAGTTTGTTTTATGAATGATTAGGGTTGAAGTTGATTCTATGTGTTAATAAAGAAGTCTAGGTTTAATGATGTCATCTAGTTACAGTGATCTCACTGTTCTGTTTGAATATTGATTGATGGTTATTAGAATTTCTCTACAAATGGTGTTGTGTTGAAGACATTGGATCTAGTGTGAAAATTTATGAAACGTGGTCTGCAGTGGTTCTAACGGCTGAAGCCTTCAGTGTGGAAGTTGAAACTTCCTGCCAGTAGAAGTTGGTGATTAGTTCAGGGGGTTGAATCTCCCTTACAATAGTGGCTGGTAAATGAGATCAAGGGGTTGGAGCTCCTTTCCAGTAGCAGCTAGAGAATGAGAAAAGGTTGCAGCCTTTTGCAGATGGGTGTCTAAGTACTGATATGAATCGGCACCAGTACAAATTTGTAAGAAATTTTCTATATAATAAATATTGAATACAAAGATGACAACATCAGTGGTTTTCTCTCGGCTTGGGTTTCCACCTTAAATTTTGGTGTTCATGTGTGATGCCTTTGTGTGATGATTTATTATGTTATTACAGCACAAGTTTACTGCTTAAATGTCTGATGCATAACTGATGAATTGGGATAAGTAAAGTTTTTGAATATTTATCTAAACATTAATTTATTTGGGTATATGTGTGTTTCATTTAAGACATACGCGTGCATACGCTATTTGTACTAATCAGAGTCGTGTATAGAGATCAGTAAAGAAAAGTAAAATATTTAATTATTGTAAATACTGATTCATCCCCTCTTAGTATTTTTCAGAACAATTGGATTCAGAGCTAGGTTCTTCTGAAGAAGCTTAATCGCTAGAAGGAAGATCTTTCAAGATGAGCAATCAAGATGGAAAAACATCTACCAGAGCACCACTCTTCAATGGGGACAATTTAATCTTCTGGAAGACAAGAAAAATATGCTATATTCAGTGTCTTGGAGCAGATGTTTAGGCAATAGTTGAAGGCGGTTACCAATATCCAGCTACAGTTCCCACAGATCCAGCAGTAAAGAAGAACTATTAAACCAATGCAAAAGATGTCAATGCATTATTAGGAAGGCTGACTGAAACAGAATTTATCAAAGTTATGCATTTAAATACAACAAAGGAAATATGGGACAAAATCATTCTGAGTTATGGAGATGCGAAGGTAAAAAGTGCTAAACTCCAATCTCTCATAATTCAATATGAAAATATAAGAATGCATAATGATTAACGTATTGCTAGTTTATTTTTGCGTCTAGATGAGATTGTAAATCATATGAGAAATTTGGGTGAAGACATAAGAGACACAACTTTAGTAGAAAAAATATTAAGATCTCTAACTCCTAAATTTGACTCAAAAGTTTCTGCTATTGAAGAGAAGCAGGATCTTTAGAATCTTACTATTATTCAACTTCATGGGATCCTGACTGCTTTTAAGCGGAGAAAAGAAGGCTCATCTGAAATAAAAGAGGCTTCTTTTAGAGCTACTGAAAAAGGAAAGGAAAAAGCATAGCAAAAGGAATCAGGGTATGTATCAGAAGAAGATGAGGTAAATTTTATAAAAAAACTTCAACTTGGCACTGGAAGGTTTAGAGGTAAGCTTGCTTTCAAATTTTTTTCTTGTGGAAGAGTGGGTCATTATGCTGCTAAATGTCCTCATAACGATAATCATGAAAATGGAAGGATTTAGCAAAAGGTCATAGGATACGATTCATCAATAGAAAAAGTTACTATACTCATGAAGATAGTGATGGCTTATCAAATAGTGAAGAAGAAGAATCTGATCAAGATATTAGACTGCTCATGGAGTTTGAAAAGGACACTAGTGAGGCTAAGGAAATTTTTATGGATTCTTTAGAAGAAAATGATTTTCTTGAAGAAATCACTCAACTAAAAATATGTTTAGAAGAAAACAAAATAACCATAGATACTCTAAAGAATCAACTCATAGAAATAAAGAAGAACAATGAGAAATTGGAATGTGAAATAGTAAGTCTAAGAAAGGAACTTGAGAAAGTAAAAACTCTAAATCTTAGATTTGCTAAAGGATCTGAAACCTTAGATGAAATTATCACGGTTCAATGCTCTTCTCTTGTGAAGAGGGGTCTTGGATATATTGGTGAATCTTCTCAGTCAGAAAGATCCTCAACTACAAGCTATCTAAATGTCACAAAATCCAGCCAACAAAGTTTCATCACTCAGCAAAAGAACAAAGACAATACTCAGGTAAAGCATGATCATTAAAACTCAAGGATGAACAATAACAGAAGTATCAGTTAAAAGGTTAACAACACTAGAAGGTTTTATGATCGCATAAATTTGTTCTTTAATGGACAATGTTTCTCATGTAATAATTTTGGTCATAAAGTTGCTCAATGTGTTGCATACAAAACCATCATTACCATAGAAGTAAGAAATAAAATAAATGAGATAGGAATAAAGAAGAATACAAATAAAAAAATCTATCCTCTTCAAGAAGAGATTGAATTTTCATTTTGAAATAACTTTGGACATGAAGAATCTGAATTTAGGAGAAAACTACAACCAAAATAACAAATATCCACAAGTTCAATGGTATGGAGAAGGAAGGACTTACAATTCAAGAATTTTGACATAGCTTTATTTTCATAAGGAGAAGAAAATCAATGGTACATTGATAGCGGATGTTAAAAACACATGACATGTGACAAAGACAAATTTATTTCATACAATGCATTAGAAAAGGAAAGGAATTTTACTTTTGGAAATGAAACTCCTGCTATCATTAAGGGTAAAGGATCTATTTTCTAAAAGAAAAGGTTAAAGCTAAAAATGTTATGTATGTTGATGGATTAAAGCATAACTTGTTGAGTGTTAGTCAAATGTGTGACCAAGGAAATGAAGTTGTCTTTGATCAAAGGAGTGGGTGGTTCGTGAACTTGACACTGGAAAGAATGTAATAAAAGGAACAAGAACATCAAGCAATCTATATATATTTAAAGGTGACCAAGAAAAATCTTATCTAGGAAAATATGTAGAAAATTGGTTATGGCATTGAATATTACGACATCTGATTTTTTCTCAAATAAGAAAATCAAGAAAGCTCAAAGTTGTTCGTGATCTACTCAACATTACTTTACTAGAAAGTAACATATGCAAGTCATGCCAATTCGGTAAGAAAACCAGGGTTCAATTTAATGCCAAAGAAGGATCATCAAGTAAGCCTCTTGAACTTATACACACTGATTTGTGTGGACTTGTACGGAAACATTCACCTCGTGGAGAAAAATACTATATCTTATTCATTGATAACTTTTCTAGAATGTGTTGGATCAGTTTATTGAAACATAAAGATGAAGCATTTGAAAAATTTAAGGTTTTCAAAGCTTTAGTTGAGAATGAATTATATCTAAAAATAAAATTTCTTAGATCTGACCAAGGAGGAGAATATATATCAGATGAATTCTTTGATTTTTGTGAACAATATACCATAAAAAGACAATTTTATGTAGCTGGAACTCTGCAACAAAATGGCGTGGCAGAAATAATGAATAGAACAGTTCAGGAAATGGCTCATGCTATGCTTGATGAATCTGGGACTCCTAACACCTTTTGGGGTGAAGTTTCTCATACTGCAGTAAATATTCTCAACAAGGCTCATGTTCGTGTAAATACTGATAAAAATACTTATGAACTATGGTATTGTAACACTCCCACTGTGAAGAACTTTAAAGTTTTTGGAAGAAAATGTTATATCAAAAATAATGACGAAAAACTTAGCAAGTTTGAACCTAGAGTAGATGAAGGAATATTTCTTAGTTACTCTTCTAGAAGTGAACCATACAAATACTACAATAAGAGACTTCGAAAGATTTTTGAATTTATTGATGTTGTGATTTATGAATCTCTCGCAGCTCCAAAAAGGGAAATAACAAAAAACAAGGATGATGATGATGAATTTTTTCCCTCATAAAATCAAAATAATATAGAAGATGAACCTAATGAAGGATCAGAAGAAGATACATCAAAAAGAGAAAAGGCTCCATCCAGGTATGTTCAAAAGAATCATCTAGAATCTAAAAATTTTGGATAAAAGGAGTCAGGGGTACAAACAATAACACTTGTAGGATCTCCTAGGTATCTAGCACTATTATCCACACTTGAACCATAGAAAGTAAATCAAGATCTTAAAGATGAATGTTGGATTAATTCCATGAATGAAAAATTGGATCAAATTGAAAAGAATAATACTTGGGAATTGGTTCCAAGACCTCATGATAAAAATGTTATTAGAACAAAGTGGATATTTAAAAATAAGTCAAATTAAATTGGAGATGTAATTAGAAACAAAGCTAGACTTGTTTGTAAAGGGTATGCTCAACAAGAAGGTATAGACTTTGAAGAAACATTTGCACCAATATCCATACCTGAAGCCATAAGAATGTTTTTTGCATTTTCAAGTTTTCAACAATTCAAAATTTATCAAATGGATGTAAAATCTACTTTCCTTAATGGTGATCTAGAAGAAGAATATTATATAGAACAACTGGAAGGATTCATTCTGGGAAATGATGAAAAACTTGTTTGAAAACTTAAAAAATCCCTATATGGTCTAAAACAAGTCCCAAGGGCATGGTACTATTGTCTTGACAAATATCTTCAACAACAAGGTTTCACAAAAGGATCTGTAAATAGTAACTTACACACAAAAATTGAGGATGATAAACTTTTAATTATTGTTGTTTATGTTGATGACATCATTTTTGGGAGTAATAAAGAATCCATGAGTCAGAAATTTGCTTCAATTATGCAGCAGGAATTTGAAATGTCTTTACTTGGGAAACTAACATATTTTCTTGGCTTACAAGTGCAACAAGAAAAATATGACTTCCTTCTCTCACAAGCAAAATATCTGCAGCAGATTCTGAAGATGTATGGGATGGAAGAATGAAAACCTATGAGCACTCCAATGGTGACCGGATGTAACCTCAGTTCTCATGATAATTATTTGATGGTAAACCAACTAGAGTATATATTATGATTGGAATTATTCTCTATATAACTGGGACTAGATCGGATATCATGCATGCTTTTGGTATTGTTGGACAATTCCAAGCTAATCCAAAAGAGTCACATCTTCAGGTTGTAAAAAGAATATTTAAATATCTACAAGGAACTCAAGATTTTGGTTTATAGTATCTCAAGAATGTTGATACTACTCTTCATGTTTACACAGATGCAGACTGGGCTAGAAATTTTGATGACCGGAAAAGTACTAGTGGAGGTGCATTTTCTATGGGGCCCCGATTAGTATCCTGGTTCAACAAGAAACAAAGTTCCATTGCCTTATCTACAACAGAAGCAGAATATGTGGCTGATGCATCGTGTTTCACACAACATCTTTGGATGATGCAAACATTACAAGATATTCAAATTAAATGTTCTCCTCCCATATCCATCATATGTGATAATACAAGTGCCATCAGTATCTCAAAAAATCATATTATGCATTCCAAAACCAAGCATATTCCTATCATGTATCACTTTTTACGAGAAAAAGTGCTTGAGAAAAAGGTTAAATTGGAGTATGTTCCCTTCAAAGAACAAGTTGCTGACATATTTAGTAAAGGTATTCCCGGAGAAGAATTTGAATATCTTAAACTGAAGCTGGGATTCGTCTCTGCCTCACTTATCTAATCTATTTTTATTTTAGAAGATTAAATTCGGTATGCAGGCTTCATGACGCATAGTTGCGTATATACCCGAGTTTCTTGCTATACATCTGCGTATGGATCTTTCTGTCATAAAATTTTTGGGCCATCCTTTAGAATAGTCTTTGTCATGTTGCTGACATATATGGTTTGGCTATGTTGCTCAGGTGTTGATGGGTAAAGTCTACGGTTTTGGTTTTCAACTTACATAACCTTTCCTTGATATTTATCTACTTGATGAAGATTCTTTGATGAATTTGTTATTGAAAATGTTTAGGACACACAGGTTTAGAGGGAGCATTAGCCTTGCTAGATATAATGCATTGTTGGCATTTTTTTGGTTACTGAAGTGTGTTTGATGATCTCTCTCTATTGAGGTCCTTTGGTCTTGTTTATAATTTCATATCTTTAATTTGATGTAAGCGTGTTGAAACCTATGATGTAAAGATTGTCATATCTAGTCATGTAGGGGCTTTTTCAAATTTTTAAACCCACTTAGTTGGTTAGTTGAGTCAAATATGTAACCCCACTTGGTTGGGTAATTGATGTATGTATGCGTCCTTGGTGATAGGAAAGATTATAGAGTCTTGCAAATCTGTTTTGAAGCTTCAGCATGTATTCAGGGGAGTATGGTCTATATAGTGCAGTGTAGATCTCAGCATTCTTGTATCAGTTTTCCCTTTGCTCTTGATGTCAAAGGGGGAGAGTAACTTGGTGTTTGAATAATTCTTATGGTTGATGTGTCTATCAGGTATCTATACCAACATCATTGCAATCAAGTCCAAAGGGGGAGATTGTTGGCATCATGATGTAATATGTTGTCCTTGATGGCAAACTACTTGTTGAGTTTCCTTTTGATAGCAACCTATTTGTTAAAGATGTAAAATTGATGTATCTACAAGTCAGTTTAGATGTGACAGAGAAAAGAATTCCAATCAGGGACAGAGGACTCATGAGGGCAAAATTTCAATAATTATACGCAGGTTTGATAAAGGGAACCCACGTATACCCACTAGTTCAATAAGCCAAGTCGAGTATACATCTAGAATTAGTGTATGCACAGTTTTTGTGAAGAAAAGTCACATGTACACGCGGGTACAAAGAAACAAATTTGAATATGATTTGGTGCAATAATTTTAACAATACCAAGGGTCTTTATGATGGTATTAACCCACAATTTTGAGCGCGGTAATGACTATTTGATCCCGTCCAAAGAATACAACTAACACTTGTGTGGTTTTTGGCTCATGGTATTGGTTAAGGCTCAACTATATAAGGAGGAGAAGATCATAGTGCAAGGGTGTGCATGTAAATGAGAATTGAATGAATACTTTAGTCTGAAGTATATCTGTATGGATTGGGCTATATTTAATAGATAAATTTGATATTTTTATTCACTCATGAATACAATAATGGATTAGGATCTCTAGACCTGAAATGACTATGTATTTGTATGATCTGTTTATGAGTTGTTTAGATCTGTGGTCTGGCACATAATTGTTGAAGTAAATGATATGATCTAAGCAATTTTGCAACCATTAGGGGAATTTTGAGGTCTAGTGGAAATAATAAAATAAGATTTGATTACATCATCAAATTTTAGAGGGAAAAAAGAAAAAACTACTTTTTCAACTCGTATTTTGAACTTATCTCCCTAAGTTTTTACTCAAATTTCGAGCAAGAATACTCGTTGGATGAAAAATTTAATTCCTCATCCAAGGAGTACCCATGTTGCATACTTTTGATGGACTATGCTACACGAAAAATGAGAAATACATGAAAAACGTGATTGCAATCACATTTTTTCATGTATTTCTGATTTTTCGTGTAGCATAGTCCATCAAAAGTATGCAACATGGGTACTCCTTGGATGAGGAATTAAATTTTGCATCCAACGAGTACTACCGCTCAAAATTTGATTAAATCCTTAAGGAGATAAGTTGAAAATACGAGTTGAAAAAGTAGTTTTATTATTTTATTATTTTTTATTATTTTTACTTTTTTACTCCAAAAATAGTGAATCATCCCCCATGGTTGACATCATCATCTTGAATCCTATTGGTTCTCATAAATTTTATTTTGGTTGTACATTTTTCTTAGGAGGCCCATTTTAGACCTCAAAATTCCCCTATTGTTTGAAGTGGTACGCAGTCCTGTAATATTTATAGATCTATATGTTGGTTCGTCACAATGAAAGCGTGTATACCTGTAGGTTCATTTCAGCAAAGGCACATATGGAAGTTAGGGATTTTTTGAATATTGCTGAAGAAAATTTATGATCATTTCCACTATGTTTCTGTTGTCTGTCAATGAAGTCTTCATGTAGATCTAGATTGTTTGAATATTGTTTATGATGCTAGTTGATTATGTATAAATATGATTAGTGACTGGGTGATTGATTATAATGGATGTTGATGACTGAATAAGGGTTCTATAAAATAACAAAGTATGTTTGAATGCCTCTGATCTTCTTTGAGTTTGGCCAGATCTCTAATTTCAGTATATAAATATCTATACACAGGTTTCTAAAAAAAAAAGCACATATACACGTAGGTTACCGTAATTAAAGTAGCGTATACATTTTGTTTTATGAATCATTAGGGCTGAATTTGATTCTGCGTGTTAATACAGAAGTCTAGGTTTAATGATGTGATCTAGTTACAGTGATCTCACTGTTCTATTTGAATATTAGTTGATGGTTATTATCATTTTTCTACAAATGGTGTTGTGTTGAATCTATTGAATCCAGTGTAAAATTTTATGAAACGTGGTTTGTAGTGGTTTTGAGGGCTAAAACCTTCAGCGTGGAAGTCGAAGATTCCTGCTAGTGGAATTCGAAGCTGGTGATCAGTTCAGGGGGTTGAAGCTCCCTACCAGTAGTGGCTAGTAAACGAGATAAGGGGGTTGGAGCTCCCTTCTAGTAGCAGTTGGAGAAGAATAGAAGGTTGCAGCCTTCTGCAGGTGGGTGCCTGCATACTGATATAAGTCTACATCAGTACAACATTGTAAGTAGTTTTATATATAATAAATATTGAAGACAGAGATGAAAACAACAATGATTTTCTCCTGACTTGGGTTTCCTTTACTGCACAACAATGATTCATTTGTGTGATCATTTATTATGTTATTACTGCTTAAATGTATGATGCATAACTGATGAAATGCAGTGTGTAAATTTTCTAAATACTTATCTAAACATTAATTTATTTGGGTATATGCATGTTTCATTTAAGACAGTTGTGTGCATACGCCAATTGGACTAATCAGAGTCATGTATATAAATCAGTAAATAAAATTAAAATATTTTGATTCTTTTAAATACTGATTCACCCCCCACCCTCTCAATATTTTTCTCAACAACCATAAGATGGGTAAGAGCTCACAATCATTACCTTAAGGTCAAGAGTAGAGTTTCAAAGAAAATTTGATGAGAAACCATGGAAATTAGGGTATGGAGTCCTAAATCCATGAAATATAAAGACGTGGAGTCTTGGATATATAAAAAAAGGATTAGGGGATAGAGTCCTAAATCCATGAAAAATAAAGACATGGAGTCTTGGATGTATAATAAAATGTTTAGGGCACAAAGACCTTAATATTTAAAAATATTAAGGTGTGGAATCTTGGACCTTTAGAGTAGATCAGGGCGTGAAGTCCTCAATCAACTAAGCCACATAGATGCATGCAAAAGGGGCATGGAATCCATATTCTTCGCAAGAAAAATAACACTCATGGGAAGCTCGGGGATGAATTTCCTTAATAAAATTTCATTCCTAACAGTTTTGGAGTGACTTTCTAAAAACAGAAACTCATGTCTAGCATCTCAAGTATGATTTTCCAAAAATAGTAAATCACCCATAATCAATGGGTATTCAAGTATACTTGAAGAAAAATCACTTAACTTATCATCGATCAATCCTAATAGTTCAATCTTGAATTCATCCTCAATATTATTAATATTATTAATATTACTATTACTATTATTATTATTATTATTATCTTTTATGAGACTATGATATTATTATTAAAAGGAAATTATATCTCCTCAATCACTTGACACCTCTCTCCTTGATGATTCTCATGGCTCTATGTAACTCTCTCTTTTAATAATACATTACACTCTTTTTTATGCACCCATCAAAGAATGTCATATTCCTGTTACACTCATTAAAGAAATTTCATTAAAGATTCCTCTTACACTCTCTCTAATGCATATGTTACACTCTCCTTAGCTAAGGCATGCATCCATCTCCTTAATGGCATGAGTTACACTCCTATAAATGGAATACATGGCATGCAATTACTCCTCCTTTATGACAAGAATTTTTTGCTCCTCCTATATATGTGTCTCATGTATTCTCACTTGGGGGAGGTGCATTGTGATACAAATAGTTGGAGAGATTTATAAATAAACAAATACAAATTGTGAGAGGGAGAGACTTGGAGGGTAGCCAAATGATATCTAAAATTCTAAGTAGCTTGACCCAATGGAGTTGACCATGAGTGGTATTGAGAGAAAGTGAAACTTGTCTTCCTCAACTTGCCTTGTATATCTCTCTACTGTTATATTTTGGTACTGCATGTGAGCTCTTATAGCTCGGGGGTTCCAGGGGGGAAGTTCTCCCTGCATATGGTTGGGTGGAGAACTAGATGTTTCAAAGGAGTTGGTTAAGGGATCAAAGATGGATCATATTCTCAGCGATTGGAGTTGAATATCTCTTCATATTTTGAGAAAATAAAGCCAAATATTGTTGAAGGTAATTGCAATAAATAAACTCCGAAGGACTTTAGTAAGTATTTCATGAGTTATGGTTTTGTTTCAAGTAATTAGATTCATGTTTTAGAAATGGTTTCAGGGTATTTTTCAAAGTGTTTGAAAAGAATCTGTGAATGAGTAATGTTATTTATTTATTTATGAATGAATAAGTGCTAACTTGAATCTTACAAGAGAATTAAGAAAATTGATATGTACCCAAAATATACCTAGAGGAATTACAAAATTATCCCTTAGAAGAATTCAAAAATGATGGAAGTTAAATTATGGTTTGGAAGATCAAAGAATTGAGGTATGTTTGAGGTAAATTGCAGTCATGGCTTATTTTTCACATTCTTATCAATAATTCAATGTTTTTTTATTCAATTTTTTGTAATAGTATTATTATAATTTTGACAGAAAGCCTTAATGGCTGTAGCATTCATGGTTGCCATGTGTTTGTCAAATTGTAGCAATGGCTACAATAAGTTTGTGAAATCATGTCAAAGGAATTAGCTTGTGGGTTGTAAAATGTTTCAAGAACTCATATGGCAGATTTAGAAATGTGTGAATTCAATGAACATATCTTAGTAGCATAACTCTAGGTTGTATTTAATCATGTAGGGATATAGATGAAAGTTTTCATTCCATGTGTTTGACAAAAGTCGTAAATGAAACATTAATGATATAATTTTTTGTTGCTTTAACAATCACATTCCTGGGTGTTTTGAATGCGATTCAACCCAAAATCAGGGGGTATACGTGCCTTAATTCCCTATAACCTCCCATTTTAATTAAAAAAAAACACTTTTCGAACCCAAATTGTAAATTTGGGCGATTTTTCAGATTAGAGCTACCAACTTTGTATGTATGTTTTGAGTTTTTGGCGAGGGATTAGGATGATTTAATTTCTGTTTTAATATGCCAATATTTTAATTTTGAATTTATGAATTTTATGAGTTAAATATTTTGAGTAATAATCTTATATTCATGATGCTAATGGTTGTCAAAATTGCCTTAAGAGATGATGGTCATCAAGTGTTTGACAAAATGCCTCAATAGTTGTATATTGTATTCTTGCAAAATGTTTGTCATAATGATTCAATGGATATAACTATTTACATTTATGAACTTTTTGTAAAAAATGCCTAAGTGGAATTATGATTTGTAACCTAGATGTTTCTGGAATGTCTCAATAAATATTCGTGGTAATCCCATTGAGTTAAAATTCAAGCTCATAAGTCAAATTTGGGTAAGTGAATTGTTGTAGTGTCAGCTGACATATGAAATTATAAATGTGGGATACCACTGCTATAGAATCTAGATTCTCCTTTTAAGTAAATAATTCATAAGAATGTTATTTAAAATAAAATTAAATTAGTCACAACAAAAGTAGCAATTAACTCAGTTGGAAGTTGTGGCCGCTAAAGTTTGATATTGATTCATCCCACTAAATAATCTTTCTTTTAAATATGATTTTTTAACTTGAGGATCAATGGATGGTTGTCATTTCATATTTTGGTTTTGGGGTTTGAGTGAGACATTGGCTTTGGGCTTGTCTTAGGATTTGGAAACAAAAAAAAAAAAATATCGCATTTTGAGTTTAGTGTTCAATATTTCTCTATAATATTGATGGTTGGTAAGGTGGAACCTTACAATTGTTCTCTAATTTTTAAATTATTATATCATGATGTTTGCAAATTATATCTGTTTTTTCATATTTACATGTGTTTCAATGTATAAGTATAGGATGCATCGTATACTATAGTGCATTGAACATATAAAGTAGAGTATAAGGATGTGAATAAATAAAATAGACATTTTGGGGCAGGGAAAATTTTAAGGATGGAAGTTTATCTTAAAGTTTAGAAACCTTGGTGAATCTTACTAGTCCCCGGTATGTCAATTGTAAAAAATTTAATTATATTTTTGTAAAAATATTTAGGTTTTTAATTAATTTATATTATTATATATAAAATTTTGGCGATTTTTAGGGTAAAATAATTTTATACTATAAAATTTGGGTGGATTAATTTTCAAATAAATATAAAATGGCAAATCTTTTTTTTGGAAAAATCATGGAAAATTAGCCCACCTGCAAATATTAGCCCCTAAAATTTTCCTTATTTTCGGGTGTTATGAGCGTTTGGGTGGGAACAAATTATTCATGGTATCATAGGTACTAGTATAAAGTGAAGGGAAAATTTTCATAGGTTAATTCATAGAGTGAAAATATCTATGGGTAACTGGGGACATTACAAGCACAATCACTTGTGAGTGGACCAAATGGTGAAAATATTAATTAATGAAATATGAATTATAATAAAAATCCCACCAATTATTCATTCCACAATATTAATCCATTAACATATCATGAGGAAGGAGCTTATGAGGCAATATAAATAGATATAAAAAAGAGATGTCTAGGTATTTAATATATTTTTAAATGATTAAATTCAAATAAGATCATAAAAGTACTAAGACAACAATCATGAGATTTCATGTTTATAAAACTTATATGAAACCACAAATTTCATGCGCTCTTGGAATAACTCTTTGTGAGAGTCAAAATAATATTACAAATTTATTTTAAGTTTGAATAAAATGTATTCCTAAAGCACTCCACAAAGTTCCTTATACTTAAATGGAACTTGAATGCATTCATCCCTAAGGGACTGGGATAGTGCTAGCATGGATCAATAATTAATATAATAAAATAGAAGAAATAAAAGGAATGCATTCAAATACTGGCTTTACAATTGAACAATACAATTCATAAAGCTAAATGATTTAATACTAAGATGAAAGGAAGGGTAAATTACTTCAAATAAAATATAGGACACTCACAAAATTGTAGAAGGGTGATCGGTGGAATGAATCCTTGCTCCACTGCAACATCAAATATTAGAGTATATATAGGATTCATATATTTGTTAATAAATTATTGGGGAAGTACAACCGGATTAACAATTTTATTTAATGATATTTTAATCCATTCATCAATATATTCTTTCATGGGTGGGACAATCACATCTTTCTTTAATCTCAATGAAAATATGTATTCTTCAATTTATTTTGAATCTAAGCATAGATTTTCAATTATTGACAATTGGCCTTCATTATAATTGAAAATGTAACTAACCATTTCCTGATCGCATAGTCAAGGAAGTATATTATATTGTTGAACTCATTACCCCATGTCATCTTAATGGCACCCAATTCCTCTTCTAGCTAGTCCCTTTGAATTAACATGGAATATGTTATCGCTAGGTTGGAGGAGTTAAGCTGTGGCAACCATCAACCTAGCACAATTGTTTAAAACCACTATGGACTTGAAGTTAGCCCTTCCATTCAGAGAGGGCTCTCTCAAAGAAAACAAATGAATACTCAAGATAAGATCTATATTGTAGCTGGCTAAATATTTTTGTGTTTTATGTGAATTTTCAAGTGGAAGAGTGTATGATGGCTACCACTGGGCATGGAGTTGGCTAAAGAAATTCAATTACTAGCAAATGCATTCATGGAAGTTGTGGAAAATGACTTAAAACATAAATTTTACAGCAAGACATAGTGCATGAAGGAAATTGGAGCATAAAGTGATGAATTCTAAGTAATCATAACACCATGAGGCTAATGATAATATATAAACTAAAGAGAAAAACCATAAGCCAAGAATAATCTCAGCTTTTGAAGGCAACTGTTGTAAATTGTCTATTAGATTGATAGAGAAAATTTACATAGTAGCTTTCTCATAACATTCATTAACCCTTTCAAACTCAAAAACTCCCCCATTTATAGAGTGAGGTCTCTTTACAATGGTCTGCCAATTGGGCTAGACTTTGATACCTTGACCTAGAGACCTAATTCAAATAGGAATACATCACATGGAGAATTAATAGGGATATTTTTTGTTTTGATAGAGTTTGTATCCAAATAAGAATCTATGACCATTAAATAACTCCAAAAAAAATCTAACAAACTACACTTTTCATATTTATTGAACCAAAATGACTTTTTAGGTGTTGGTTGTTTAATGCACTGGAGTTAAGACTTCACGAACTTGAGTTGAGATGATGAGATGTATTGATGAGTTGGCATGCTTTGTTGACTTGATGAGCTGTCATCCACATGGAGGTTTTTTGTTGAGTTGTCCTCTTGAACAAAAGATATAATAATATGCATGTTCCTACCTCATGATTTATTCACTTCTTCACTGCATTTACTTCCCCAAAGTCATCAAAAAATCATACCGCTGGAAAAAAAATAGAGTATAGGCACTTCAGTAGTGAACTTCTGTAGCAAATACCAAATCAAACCTTAGGCATAATTTTTAACTTTTCTAGCTATTCTAGGGTCTTCCTTGAGGTTAATAGGTTAAACTCATGCCTTGAACATTCTAGTTTTTGGAATTATGGCTGATGTTTACCTCCATGAAATGTTGCAACACTTCCCTAGCAAATTTTTGTCTTCAAGCTTGGGAGTTTCTACGAAAGTTACTAGTCTTCTAATATTTTGTACTTTCTTCCTTCTATCACCTCAAAGAAATTTGTAAAAGCCTGTATATGCATGTATGATAACATAATCCATAGTATAGCCAAAAAATATGTAATACTACCATGCTTATGGAGTAACATCATCATTTATAGTAATGAATTCTAGGCCCCTCTTCAAAAGTTCAACTTGTATCATTTGCATTTGTACTTCTAGGTCTTTGGCTTGATCGTGAAACCTTCTCCTCTCTGCTTGCAGCCACCTATTTATCTTTCATAGATGCTTCATCATCCTGTGTAGAGGAAATTTACTCTTTAACATATTTCCTGATCTATCTGCCACTTCACTGTAATAATCCAGTTGCTTAGATATGTCTTGCTTGAATTCCTCAAAAATAAATTTTTATTCTATTACCTCCTTTATTGCATCCATTAATTGTTCTTTCAAAAGTTCTACCTCAATATTTTATTGTACTAGTTATTTACCTTTACTTCTCTTCACTGATTATGCCTTTGCTGGAGGCTCTTCTGGAAGTTTTTCTTTTGATGGCAGCTTCTTCCTTAATGAATGTTCAGAAATCAAATTTTTCTCAGGAATATTTTTCTTTGGCTGTTGTGAACTTGTGAATGGTTTTCTAGGCTTCAAGGTAAAACTTGAATCATCTTGAGAAAAGTCTAATTTCTTGATTCTTTTGATTTTCTTTTGAGTCTCTGTCTCCTTGATTTCAACAATTTGTATAATGGGGCTTTATTTAATTTCAATGCCTCCAAGATGTCTGCTAATTTTCCTCTTTCTTTAGTTTTACTTCTAGTAACCCTCACATGTGTCCTTGTATATGTTTTTATTTTTTTTCTTGTGGAAGTTTTCTTTGGCACCACAATCTTTTGCACTTGTTAAAACTCCAACTCCATAAGATTTACCATATGTTGCATCTCTGCATCATGGTCAGCTACATGTTTTTCTTCAGATGGTTTTTCTTTCCCTGGAGTAGTGGACTTATATCTTGGTGTTTTCCTATGGGTGACAACATCAAATTGATATCCACTCATAAAAAAAAATTGTAGGCCAATCTCTGTTCAACTTTCTTTTATTCTTCAACCACCAAAAAGTTTATTACAACATGGTGAAAATTTGAGGTATAACTGGTTTTAGGTTTGGCCTAAACTTTTTCTGCAATTTTTCCCAAGCTCCTAAGAAAATAAAAGGGAAAATCTAAGGGTTTATTACCTGTGAAGTGTAGCAACAATTTAAAATGGTATCGATATATTGTGGTGAATCTACCCTCACAGGTGAAATACTTCTAGATCACCATCAGAAATTTGAAAAATACTCTTGAAGGCATGTTCTAGGGATGCATGAATCCATATTGATGCCTCTTTTTTCTTCTTTCAAGAATTCATCACAATTCGGAAATTTAAACTTTTGTACTTTGAACCATGATTCTCCTGATCCATGGATCTCAATGGAAAAACTAACATTCTCACTTTCGACCCTATGAATATAAAATTTATAGAAAATTCCCTTGAAACTTGTCCATTATGTCCCTGCAATTTTTGACAGAACCAGAGGCAGCCCACTCTATCAAATACTTGGGAGATGGTGGGGTCCTCTTCTAGCTGCTTCATGTCCATGGGCTCGTATCTAAGAATAAATCCTCCTTTTTATTGCTTATTTTGTGATTCCATGGTTCCAAAGTGAATTAAACAGTCAATGCTTTCCTTGACACCTGGAAATACTTTCAGAGGCATCACACATAACATTTAACACTAATAGAATTAACCCTGAGACAGCTAGACATACATCCTAGACCTCCATACCGATACTGAGATAAACCAAGCAGCTCACAAGGATGATATAAGGTGTATTCAATACAAGCAATCATAATGAAAAAGTGGAAAGGGGATAGGATGACTAACTGGCATGCATTTCAAAAAATGATTGAAAATGACAATGATGAGAAATTATGAGCTAATATGCTCTGACAGTATCTAACCAAACCTTTTTTGATACTCTGCATGATTTTTTCTACCGTTAGAAAAAAAAACCAAATTCAGTAGCATATCCTATGTTCGAGAGGCTATATTTTCTATAGAAGTGTCAGGAACTTCCGTAGAAAATACTGGCCTTTTTACACTAAAGTTGCTGCGGAAGTATGAAAAAGTGTTAAATTTTCCATAATGACTAAATCATCTTATGCACAACAAAATTTTAGGTTTTTCTTTGACAATGACTACCATAAACACTAATGATGACCTTTCAACATCACTAAAGGACCTTGATACATGTGAAATTTTGAAAATCATAAACTTAAAAATCCTATTAAAACCTAATACACTTAACCTAATTGACTAAAAAACAAAACCTAATGGCTTTTTTCAGAAATTTTCTGGGTAAAATCACATGAGAATGAGCTATGTAGACGCATTTTTAACCAACAAGTGTGGTTCATCTTTAGGACAAGATGAAAGATCATATCTAAACATTAAGCTTAAATAGATGTAGAGAGGCCCCAAACTAGCTATTTGGAAAAACGACTAGTTTGACCTAGTCAGATTAGCCAAATTTTATATTTAAATTTCATTTTGTTAAAGATTTAAATAAAATAGTTCTAATAAATTATTATTATTTAAAAAAGAAAATTAATTTGCTAAAGGTTTATAATTAAAAAATTTAATATATATATATATATATATTAAAGGTCTAAATAATGATATATGAAGAGAAAATCATCGTTGAGAGTCAAATCCTTTTATTGGTTCAATTTATCTAAAATTGAATGGATTTAGTGTCCTAGAAATATTAGCTAAGTGTGAAGATTTATTCTCAACAACTTCCACCATACTAAATGGTAATGAAGCCATTTGTTTCTACTTCTTCTTATCAAATAGAATTAACTAGCAATAATATTGTATACATACCTTTGTACAAAAATATCTATCACATATAAACACAGGGAGTAATATGAGACCTCCTTGATACCCATAAATTATTATATAAGTATATTTATATTCTTTCATATATATACCCTTTCCCTTCAGGAAATATTGTGCTTGTAGAATCAACATTTGTGGTTCAATTCCAGTTAGTATATATCTAAACTCCTTGATGAAATGATCTTGGATGATACAAAAGTGAAAAGGTGCTTTATGCCTCCATAAAATAGGATACCATAATTTCAATAGTTTTTTCTTAGATTTTTCATTACTCTTCAGAGGTAGGATTTTGAAAAAATTGATATAAACTATTTCTAGTACTACAAAATTTTTCATAAAGAATCTTTGTGTCTTCAAATAATTAGCTAATTGAAAGGAAATCTCATTCGAAATTATCTCTACCTAGTCAAAGAAAATCTCCTTCTTGAAATAAAAATATTGAATATATAAAATTGACCTTTCATATGATATGCTTATTGTTATTCCATTTTATGCAAAAATAAGTAGGAGATGTCTATGTAAGGCTTTGCTAACATTGAAATATCAATGGATGAAAGGTTTCTTGGCATGTGCACTAATTGGAGCATAAATTCATTGGTAACATTTACACTCCTTCCTTGCGTGATCAAAATTAGAACATTATATTATTTTTTATCCATCTCGATGCTCTTAGAGTGTTAAAAGTGGAGGAATCAGCTCAGACGACCATTTCTACGAGTAAGAACCAATTTGGTAAATTAGGGTCTGAAACATTTTATGATTATTTTCAGGCATCGAATAAATTTTTTTGAAGGGAAAATATGTTTCTTTATTTCTACATCATTACTTCCTATTCTACACAAAGATACCTTTCCATCATTACAAGAATCGTCTCAATCAGAGTCTGTATGCAAACGTTATGCCACTTGGAAGTTGGCCTTCTTTTTTGGCCACAATAATTTAAGAGGATGTCATGTTAGCCCCCATATCTCATGAAAAATGGGCTAGCCACATGATTATGATGAATAATACTTTATAATATTTAATGTTTTAAATTTGGTTAAGATATGGAAGAGTCAAACCTAACTGTTAGTAAGCTATCGGGTCATGTTATAACCAGACCACTATGAGGAAAAGGGGTTCCATTCTCTTCGACTGTATCTTGTTCGATAGATGATTAGAGTAGTTGAGAGGGATCAGGAGAGTGCACAAAAAGATTAATTATTCATTGTAGTAGCCAAAAAGACACAATTTATACTTCTTTTTTCTCGTAGACATTTTCTATTCAAAGAAAGAGAGAAAAGTGATCTCACCTTTTAGCTAAGTTTACCCCCAAAAGCGTTTCCATGGTTATATCATGTGTCAAATAATAGTTTGTGATTTTTTATTTAACTATTCTATGTTTTTTTCATGCTACTAATTTGTGTGCAAATACAGTAAATAGTAATTTACATACCCATAAATCTAAATATTAATAAACCCTAATAGCATATATTTCATATTTTTAAGTGTAATTTATTAGATCTATTATGATGAACTCACTGGTGGAATATCCATGAAAATTTACGGAGCATTGAAATTCAAGGAAAGAATATGCTCTAGAAAGCTTAAGTTTCTTGTTTAGGTCTAGTAACCTTAGCATTCTCCTGAAATATTTTAAATTAAATAATATTTGGTTTTTTCCTTGAAGACAAACTCTAACAATGCTAGTCTTAGGTTCAAAGTGACAAGCACACTAGCAAATGAGTTATCTAAAACCAGATACCTCATGAAAACATCCAACTTTAGAAATACTAATCATGTATATTGTATTATTGAGATTCTACTTAGGTGTAAAATTCAAGTACTACTAGTTTATCATCAACCAATGTATGTTTTTATCTCATCAAGCAAGTGAATTAGTTTTATCCCCACAAAAGAGCTCCTTATTCCATTTATTTACCATTTTTATCTATTCCTTCAAGGCACATTGATATACATGAAAGTTCAACTGTTATATCATGGAAACCTTATCTATTTCAAAGCTCAATTCATGAATAATATTCACAGATATTCATCACATGCCACCTTAATCCTGACATGAAAGAATCATAATTAGGATTTAATAATCAGGGACATGTCCTTTATAGAAATATGAAATATTTGATGCACATAATGTCATATCGTCACCTTTTACCTTAAGGAATGAGCTTTCTTTAATGATCTTTGAATTAGCCTTGAAAGGAGGAAAATTGGTATTTTCATTAATTTCACTAGGTATGGGTTATAAAGGGAGTAACTACTTTAATAGGAATAAATGATATTATACAGTGGAATGTTCATGTGTGCATATAAGCAAGAGTGTGGAGGAATAGAAAGCGCAAAGATTTAAGTGTGTCTAGGAATGATTATGTGGAGAAAAGGGAGTGGAGTATCTTCTACACAAAAAGAAAATTGAGCTAAGTGTCAGAGTGGTGTGGGTATAGATATATGCGGCGTTGTGGAGTGAAAAATATGTGGAGTGTGGGGTTCTTGTTTGGGGTGAGAGGTTCCACATAAGGTTTTAAAAAGTGATTTAGTATGGAATGTTCAAATAGAAAATATAAGTATGGATATTTTGGAAGACTAATTTGAAGAATGATGATGGGCCATTCCTAGTTAAGGTAATATAATAAAATAGGTTAACGCCTACCTTAAGGATTTCCTATATTCTTGCATTCAGAATCATGTTGTCTATTTTTTTTATCTATTGTGTTATTCTCAAACTAATGTATACATTCTATTTTCATATATATCAAGGTACAAAAAAATTGGTATCAGAGATATTAATGTATATTTTTCCCCTCTCTATAGGTTTGTTTGAGGGAAAAATAATGCCATAACACTCAAATAAACTCTTAAAGATTTTTGTGCAAAATCTAAAGAAACTAGTAGTAGATTTAAGTTCCTCTTGAAAATATACCTAATTTATTATTAATAAATAAATAAAAAATCTCAATCATAGCCTTGAAAGTGAAGATATCATTCATTTAAAATCAATGGCTTAAGGGATTTTATCTTGTGGTTGTGACATTATTCTAGGTTTTAAAGCCAAACCAAAATAAAGTGAAATATCACTTCAAAAAATTATATTTGACATATTATTTTTGATATTTTTGCGTTGAGGAAATTACAATCATTTCAATTTGTTACTTGAAATACCCTAGCTACATAAAGGACCTCCATCGAAAATATAGTTTGGTTGTGGGATTCTTCTAAGAAAGATGTATTTTTCAAGAAAATTTGATGGTCCTAGTATTTAAGAATGTGCACATAGAATGAAATCACTATGGCAAGAGAAGTGGAGAGCTTGTCTACACTATGGTTTAAAATAAGATGTTTCCATATGGTGGAAGTTGGTTAATTATGACAACATAAAGGAATTTTCATATGAAGAATATGAATACATATCTTTAGATATGTGGTCTCATGTAAAAAATAAGGATAAAAAGAGATATAATGGTTTATCTTTATGTGAAAAATTCCTCTCAGAGGTTCTGTTGTGGTAAAACACAACCCTTCCCGTTTTGACTTGTTCACTTCAAATAATGGGGACCCTTTCTATAATTTTTTTGGCTAAATGCCTTTTAAGATTTTTATCAAGTTGATTATCCTACGATTTTATTAATTTTTCATTTTTTTTAGATTCTTGCTTTAATTTCTTTGTTAAAATCAATTTTTTATAAGCTTTCCATTGATACTTGTTTCGCCTCATTTGGTCAACTGGTTTGTAAATGGCACTCCTTTTGAAGTCTAATCATTTACGTTGCTTGGGTCAAAAAATGCGTAAAATGTACATTATTCCATTTTTATAATTCAATTAGTTCAATAATGCATTTGTTTTAAATATTAACCCTTAGTTAGTTATTACTAATATTTTTCATTTTTTACTTATATAGCCAAATCACAAAGCATCGAGATTTCATTAATTTACTCGAATTTTAAAATAAATTACTAATCTCGAAAATCCAAAATGTCAAAGTGGCTGTAGTTTATTTATTTTTATTAATATCAAAGTGGTTGTATTTTAGATAGGTAAATCATCCCTTAGATAGTTTCACAACTTAACATCATTAAAAAACCAAAACAAAAAACTAATATTTAACATTAAATTTTAAATTAATTAAATTAATTATTATATTAAATATAATTAAATTAATTAAATTAAAATTTAATATAAAAACAAATACATATAAAAATAAAAGATAAAATAAAATAGCGATGTAATAAAATAAATTTATTACATCGCATCGGAAGTTTTAAACGACATTGTTAAAAAAAAAAAAAAAACCGATAACACCAGGCCTCCGATATGCTGATTGCCAATAAGTAAAAGGCATAAGGCATTCACTTTTTATTACATCGCATTGGGAATTTCCAAAGAATGCATTCCTTAGAAATCTCGATGGCTTTCATTTTGCCGATCACCAAAGTCAAAGGCATAAAGCATTCATTTAAGTTAAAAGATCACTCACATGTGAGTGTTAGTGGTAGGTATAGTTTTAAGTTAGTTAGTGGAGTGTTAGTATAGTTAATTTAAATATTAGGTTTAATTTTAATATTTAAAATAATTAATTTCAAATTAATTAAATTAATTAATATATAGAATATAATTAATTAAATTAAATTATAATTAATTATTAATTAGATTAATTTGTTTATAAATAGTCAATTATATTAGTTAGTTAGAATAATATTAATTAATAAATAGTTTACTAAATAATTAATTTATTTTATAATTAACAACTAAATTAGAATTAATTATTAGATAATTAGAGTCTAATTTAGGATCATATTTTTTTTTAATTAAAACTCTGATTTTTAGCTCAACAACAGAATTTCCAGAATTATGCCAGATTTGACTCATCAACTTTGGAGGCTCATAGATTGATTTTTACTTGGCCAAATGAGGCCCAGGATGGCTCATTGGAAAGAGAAGATCAAGGAGAACATTTCTGAGGATGTTTCACTAACATATTAAGTCATTCATTGGGTCTAAAAATATGCATAAGATCAAGCTCTGAATTTCTAAACAAAATCAAATTTTTGAGTCTATTTTCTTCATTTTCATTTTCCCAAGCCTCTTCTAAAGTGCAGATTCATTCATCAATAATATATTTGGCCAATTAAATCATCACAGAAATCAATAGAAAGCTTGGATTTCCTTTTTAATTATTTATTTAATTGTATTTGATTGAATTTTTTTTAATGGCAAAAATGGCATTTTGATCTTGATTGTTGCATCTTAATTTATTTTGATTTCTTTTTGCAGGAAAACAATAGAAGAGATATGGAGAAAAAGATCTCAATCAATGAGAATGCCCCAACAATTAAATATTGGAATTTTGAGCAAATAAAAGGGATTGGGTAGATTTTTCTTCAACAAACTTTCCTCTCAAAAATGCCTTTGGAAATATTATAAATGAGAGATTGCATAATGTAAAAAGGGGGCTACTCTCCTCTGCAATTTTGGACTTCTAAAAGCACTTCTGCAATAGGAATTTAGAGTTGTAGGAGGGAGGATAGAGAATTTCAGATCTTAACACTATTGAGGGTTTTTCCTTTGTATCTTGAATTATGTATGATGGGCAAAGTTTGCACTTATGAAGCTCTAGTTTCGAAAGCAGAAATTTAAGCAATGTAAAGGACTGTTGGAGACCAGGATCAGAGAAATGGATTCAATTAATTGGTATTTTTAATACTATTGTTTCAAATACCAGTTTCATTTTTATGATAATAAAAATATGTGTCATTTTATTCATGTTTGTGCATTTCTGTTGATATGGGTAACTTGTCTCAATATTGTTATGTATCTTTGCTCTTATGGACTAAACTCTGATTTCTGAGTAACTATTTACTCAGAAATCTGTCTTATAAAACTGATTTATTAAATAGTAATGTGTTGTGAACTATTTCCACATATTATTGTTTAATTATTGGGTTTATTGATTTGATAATCAACATCATTTTTGTGAATTAGTTCCTGAGTGTTGTTCATTTATTATTTCAGTTAAAAGGTCTCAATAGGATGTGTTTCAGTATTCACAAATGTCACCTAATTGAATTACTTCGTTAGCTTGACATTAACTAAAAGCCAGACATATTTAAATCTTTATCATTTAATTATCTTGCTCTTAGTTGGGTTAGATCTATATCTACCTAATTGAGATAGGATTAAGATTAGTTTCTTTTGATTGCATTATAGAATATGTTTGCATTTATATTAAGTTCTACATTCTTTTAAGTCCTCTTTTCAAAGAGGAAAAATCTTAGTTGTGGTTTGGCTGAACCCAAATTAGCTTAAGGGTCATTCTCTTGCCCGATCATCAAGAAGAAGTGATCTGATATCCCTGTCTATTGGTAGTTAAAGATACATTTTAAACCAATAGCTATAGGGAAAAGGTAACTGGACCTAGTTAAACCAGTTGGAGCCACTACTCCAAATGGAAAAGGAGCTGCTTTAAGGTCTGGACCGGGTGGTTATTCCTCAATATTGTTGTAGTGATTTTCGAGGCTTCAACATTTTTGGCGCTAGAAGGAGGGCCTGAAACTTGTTGTCTATTTGAGTCTTTTCAATTTTAACATTTTATTTAAATCACGATGACCCCTCTTAAACTTCCAATTTGGAATTGTATCCATGGACGTGCATCTTCAAATACTCCACTCGAAGTGGTAAGACTCTTGTCTCACGTAAAGTTTAATGGTAAGAAAAATTATTCTGCTTTTAATCTTGTCTTTCAATTTATTCAAAATGTTTCAAATTATGATTTTCAAGAAATTTATGAAGGCATTTTATGCATAATTTTTACTTTCACATTTGCAACAAAAGCTAGAAACTGGTGTAAGACTCTTCCGGTTGCCTCAATTCACAGCTGGGATCAATTTGTTAAAATTTTCATTTGTAAATTTGACGGATACGATTATGAATAGGTATGCGATGAAATTGAATATCTACGAAGATTTGAAAATGAGTCTGTTAGAGATTTTAATGTTCGATTTCATTTGAATTGTTTAAGATTTAAAGTTGAAGATAAAACTACGGAAGAAGAATCACTAGATTGGTTTGAATATATTTTCTCTCTTCCTCCCATTCCCAATTCATATGAAATTAGTTCAAGCTTTGTTCCATCCCCTTCCAACATAAATGAGAATTCCAATATGGATGTGCAAAGAAATTATAATGAAGTGGTCTCACAAAGCTTAGAAAATATTTCTTATCAAATTCAAAAAGGCAACAACAGCAATTTTGGGGAAAGAGCCGCCTTGAAATCTGAAAGTTACTCTGCAGTGAATTCAAAAAATCAAATTGCAAATAATCAAGTACACGCAGCAATCAAAGTAAATAATAACATGCAAACTGCTGTACAAATTTCTGAATTCTTTCATGATAAGAAAATACCACATTCAGAGAACCAAAGCACAATTCTTGAAGAAAGCACGAGTAGACAAAGAAATGATCTAGAATCTGAAATTTATAGTGAACATAATACACAGGATTTCTCGAACAGAGAAACTTTTGAATTCATTATTTGTGATTCTCATTTTTCCCTTTATCCTGATATTTTTAATGTTGGTAATTTTTCCCCTCTTGGTATTAATGATATTTCAGAATATAAAGAGGATGATATAAATGAATTACCAATAAGTTTTTATCAAGATAGAGAAATAATTATATATTATTCTTTTGCCATTAATGAACATGAATTTTTTATTCCTCCTTGTTTTGATATATTGGCCGAAATCAAAGAGAATTCTAGAGAATATTGTGAAGTCATTTATGATAATTACTCTGACATCAAGGATGTTGATTTTTGTTCTTCTCAAGAGAATCCTCATGATAAAATTCAAATAACATCTATGAATGAGGAACATTTCAATTTAAAAATTATTCCAACCAATCCTCATTTTGGAGCAGCATATTATCTTCATGATTTTACCATTCGAGAAAACATTCCAAATTATGATTCATATCATGGTCAAACTCCCATTCCTACTCATAATCCTAATTCTCTTTCTAATTCATAAGTTGGAATTGGCAATTATTCAAATTTCGTTATTCTCGCCAATCTTTGTGAAAAATAATTATTTCAAAACAATCTCAATTGTGCTGTAACATTAGTTGTACTAATAGTGATTTCACTTTATTTTTTCTTTCACACTTATTTTGTTCAAATTTAGATTTGTTTTTTGATTTTATTTCTCATATATTTTTTGAAACTTTATGCTGACATATTGAGCACTTTAATAGTAAACACTCAATTGATGCATTGCCCTATTGGGAAATTGAAGCTTCATATTATAATCATGAACATAAAAAACTATTAATATTTCAGTTTCAATTGATGTTCATCTCTTATCAATTGCTTCTATCTTCTCAAAGGCAGTATGAACAAGATAGTGTATTTTTACAATCTAGCCAGCAATCCAATTCAATTAATAATCTTCCATTATATCTAACATATTTCCATTCATTATTCATTAACTCATTTGAAAATTATTTGGAAAGTTTCCCTTCAAGGAAGATTGTTAATAGTTTAACATTTGTAAATAACACTAACAATTTTCTCCAGGCCTTTGAATCTGAAAGCGCATACCCACAATCTGGCCTGTTATTTCCTCTTTTGAACCTTTCCCAATCATTAATAGAAACCCATCCAGATTTTTATGATCCAATTGGAATTCAATTGAAAATGACATTTCAAAAGAAGGTGATTGTAAATAAGTCGCTAATAGTAACTGTAAATTCTAGTTACAGATTTATTTTTCTTAGTTTAATTAGATTTGTATTTTTATTACTAACATTTGAACTATGTATATATGAAGGAATTAAAATGAGAGAGTGGTTATATTGGAAATATGAATATACTTAGTCATTTTCCTGCATATAGTTAGAATAGCAGTAGAATTAATGTAGGTAGTTTGTTTATGTAATTTATTTATTTTCAATAGTTCTGCAGATATAAATAAAGCAAGCAATTGGCCCTTCTCATATCATATACATGTTCAAGAAAATATTTTCTTCTCATCAGAAAATTTCTAATTCTTGCTTCCCATTTTGAAATAAAATATTTTGCAGTAATACCTCTACCCATAACTACATCTCTGCCTATTCCAAATAATATATTGACTGAATTTAATTGAGTTTTCACGTGGCATCGATCACCTCAAAGCCAATTTTCTCCATTTCGAGATGTCCTTACAAGATTGTCTTTTGAAATTTATTTGTCAAAATTTTTGAAGATACAAAGCTTCATGATCTCATTGTCCCATGAAATATATGACTTTCTATTATAAGCTTAATTCCAATTCAATTATTATTAGTCAGTCTCACCTTTCGCTATAATCACATGAAGTTCATATTATCTTCCTCAAAATTTGTTAAAATGACCTTCAGGGTGTCCATTTTTCTGTGTGCACACATTCAAATCTGTGTTGATATTCTTTCACAATGAGTGTCTTTATTCCATTCTAATTTTTAGTTTATTACATGTTGCTGCAATACGCATCACATTTATTTACTAAAGGTATTATTGAACAATCACTATAACAATACAGATTTTTCTCAAGTTAATTTGGAATGAAGCAGAGGTAATAAATTACTGTTGTAAATCAAAGGGAAGCATATTTTCATTTTCATCTCTGGTGAATTTTATGAATTTCATATTTCCTGAACATGAATAATTAATTTCCTTTAGCTTGATTTCCCACTTTAATTTAGAATAAATAATGAGATGATTTTGAACAAAGTCAGAATTTTGATAAATCCAAGGAATAATTTTAAGATTCATGAGCTAAAATTTACAGACAATTTCCTTCCAATTACGCATTCACAAGTTCATTTTCATTTATTCTCCATTTTCCTTAATTTATTTCTGATTCTTGTTTTGTTTCATTTGTAGGTTTCCATTTATTTTCGGAACTTGAAGTAGGCAGCAAACCCATTTCAAATTTGCAAGAAGTTAAGGGAAATTTTATTTATGATTCATTATAATTTGAGCATTTTTTAACTTTTCTTTCATTCATTAGAAAACCCAATATACATTACTGGACCATTTCATATCGCCGATACTACAAAATTCATACATCTCTGATGTTCCTTCTTGCTCAATATTCGATAAAATAACTTTACCAATATTGTCATGATCACATAATTCTTGACCCGATATGAAATATTAAATCAAGTTCATAAAAAATATCACGTACATTCAATCGCAATAATGGTAGGGGTATAATTTTAAAAAAAAATTACTGATATCTCAGATCCGATATGATATTAAACTTTTATAATAAATTTATCGGGCTCATTCTTCATCGCATATCGGCATATCATATTGTATTACATCTTGTACTTAAGTTTTCCGACCGCCGAAAGCCACTTCATCCATCGCATCGCCGCTATCATAAGAATTATATTGGCATTTCTGACATGAATATTGGCCTATATTCCGATATGCCAATATAGCAATCGCTTCATTGCATTTTTATTCATGGTCATGTCACTATTCTGACTCTGCAATGTGCGACGTGCGATGTGCAATGTGAGATATACGATGTGTGATATGAAAAGTATAAAGCATGATGCGACCATTCCTCGATTCTTGATATAATAATTATTCAATATCGCAATCGCTCCTTCTCATCACATATATTCTCATTGCATGTTCTCAGATCACAAATTTGTCATTGCAACTTCCGATGTGATAGATTCCAATGCATGTCTCTATGTCATTAACATTTAACCAATATATGACATATCAGCAAAGGTGAAATTTTGCAGATTGAACTTTAAGCATAGTAAAGAAACATACAATGTGAATCATCCGATAAGGCATTATGTTGTATGAAATATCTCAAAATTTTTTTTGGGTAACCACTATGGTACTAAAGCAATTGATGACAAATTTGCAGCATATTTAAATAATTTTTATTTCTCATATATTTCAGTTTTAAATAATTCCATAATTAAATATGAAATTTAAGACCTCTTTATCTTTAAATTTCATTATCTTAAATTTGATCTTAACTCTGGACAATTTGCAAAAATCATGGAGTTTGTATGAAACTTTTAATATTTTGAGAACATTCATCACTGCAAATTCTCAATCTCATTTTTGATGCATTTGTTTTAATTTCGATTCCCTTGAACACAAAGCATTCCTTTTTTACATTTTAATGCTTACTTTAGTTTAAATAAAGTAAATAATGATTTTGGGTTATAGGATTTTGGTTAGTTTGACTTCTTCATGTTTTTAATGTTAATTAAAAGAAGAAGTCAGCTAGTATTGGAGAAAATGATACCTTTTAGGTAAGATCAAATGCAATTATCCAATGGTAAGATTCATTTACCCACTTTCATTAATTTCCATTTCATTACTTTAATTTCAGTTTTTTTTTTTAAATTATGTTGATATTTAAATCTATTTTGAAGCTCCACATAAAAGCTTTCAATCATCTGCCAAATCATATTTTGAAAGTCTTATACTCTTCTCCTGGTTTTATTTCAAGAAGCAGCGATAATCTTCGTTGAAATAGCTAACTAGGAAGTTTCTGAACCTTTATTTTGTTTCTTTAAGCATTCCTTTTATTAGAAAATAATTAAGATGATGCTTTGAAACAAGAAGATTGACATCAGATAGAAAGTTTTCATTGTGGCTGAATTTTATCATCACTGCTATCTAAATTCTAAAACATTTACAACCCTGCAAGGCATAATTAATCTGAATCTCGACATAAGAAGGAATAATTACATGATTATTTTCCTTTACTTCATTTTGTTGAGACATTGGTATAAACATTCTTGTTAGAGTTTGTGTTTCAAAATTAGGATTTTCCTTTCCACTTTTAAATTTCTTCATTTTTATCTTTGATTACTGATTTATTTTCTCACTTTAGCTTAAGAATTCTTTTCCTTTGATTTTTAATTTTGGTGACTCTGCCATAATTTATATAGGAGACCTTCTTATTACCTAATTATGGTCGGCATAGATAGGGGAAAATTTGTTAATAGTTTACTATTAGCTTTTTCTTAAAATCTTTTAATAAGGTTTTTTTTTCTTATTATAAAGGTAGACATATTTAAGGAAGAGATCACAAAACAAGACAAGTTGACAAAGTATCATAAAATCTGAGAAATTTATTTTTCATCAAAATTGTAATTATTTTGAGATTTCAATATTTTATTAAGATCTTTCAAAATTCTATTATCAGTCGAGAAAATTTATTTTTAACGAAGTAAAGACACTTTACAGCAAAACACTTTTAACTCTAAAATTGTCATTCTGAACTCTTAAGGATTCAATGATTCCCCCTGTTAAAAAAAAGTTTTATTTTTCTAGAGTGTAATCCAAAAATATATTTAAACTTAAAAGATAAGAGGTCTCATCATGAGCCTACTTACCATGATCATAGGGAAAAATAGGCTGACATTACCAACACTGCTAAACAAACCAGGGCAATGGCTTATAATTGCAAACAATTATAAGACAAAGGGTCTCATCACGAGCCAACTTGTTCAATCCAATTATAACCAGTGAATGGCATTGTCAACTATCTGGCTACCAAACCAGGACAATGGCTTTTAAGAACTAAAATAAATAAAAATAAATAAAAAATAAAATAAAATAAATAAAAAATAAACATATTTAAATGGATTTATCTCTAGGTCAATAATTATTAAATATATGGGATTCTGAATCATTCATGATTAAAAGGTAACCCTGTCAAGACTATAGATGTTTGCTAGCAATAGTGGTTCTACCTGTGACAAATGAGTACATTTTAAAAGCTAAGCTGTAAAGTGACCCCTGCTTTACCTTTACAACTAATTATGGACTGATATAGAGTTATGAAATATTTTAATTTATGAGGAATTTTAAGAAAATTACAGTAAGATGATTATTGCTTTTATTCAGACTAATGAACCTTTTTATTTAGACTAATGAACCTAGTCAAGCATTCCAAAAATAATTTTCTCTTTTTTAATTATTTTTACTTTAATTTTAGGAAAATCTCATTCATATCAAACAGAGATAGTTGGTTCTTCTCCCGTATGTCACCATTGTTGTGGTAAAACACAACCCTCCCAATTTTTGATTTGTTCACTTCAAATAATGGGGACTCTTTCTATAAAAAATTTGGCTAAACGCCTTTTAGGATTTTTATTAAGTTGATTATCCTATGATTTTATTAATTTTTCATTTTTTAGATTATCGTTTTGATTGCTTTGTTAAAATCAATTTTTTATAAGCTTTCCATTGATACTTGTTTCGCCTCATTTGGTCAACTGGTTTGTAAATGACACTCCTTTTGAAGTCTAATCATTTACGTTGCCTAGGTTAAAAAATGCGTAAAATGTACATTATTCCATTTTTATAATTAAATTAGTTCAATAATGCATTTTTTTTAAATATTAACCCTTAGTTAGTTATTACTAATATTTTTCATTTTTTACTTATACAGCCAAATCACGAAGCATTGAGATTTCATTAATTTACTCCAAATTTCAAATAAATTACTAATCTCGAAAATCCAAAATGTCAAAGTGGTTGTAGTTTATTTATTTTTATTAATATCAAAGTGGATGTATTTTAGATAGGTAAATCATCCCTTAGATAATTTCACAACTTAGCATCATTAAAAAACCAAAACAGAAAACTAGTATTTAACATTAAATTTTAAATTAATTAAATTACTTATTATATTAAATATAATTAAATTAATTAAATTAAAATTTAATATAGAAAAAAATATATATAAAAATAAAATAAAAAATAAAATAAAATTATTACATCGCATCGGAAGTTTTAAATGACACAATTTAAAAAAAAAAAAAAAACCCGATAACACCAAACCTCTGATATGTTGGTTGCGAATAAGTCAAAGGCATAAGGCATTCATTTTTTATTACATCGCATCAGGAATTTCCAAAGGATGCATTCCTTAGAAATCCCGATGCCGATCGCCGAAGTCAAAGGCATAAGGCATTCATTTGAGTTAAAAGATCACTCACACATGAGTGTTAGTGGTAGGTATAGTTTTAAGTTAGTATAGTTTTAATAGTTAGTAGAGTGTTAGTATAGTTAATTTTAATATTAGGTTTAATTTTAATATTTAAAATAATTAATTTCAAATTAATTAAATTAATTAATATATAGAATATAATTAATTAAATTAAATTTTAATTAATTATTAATTAGATTAATTTGTTTATAAATATTTAATTGTATTAGTTAGTTAGATTAATATTAATTAATAAAATGTTTATTAAATAATTAATTTAGTTTATAATTAACAATTAAATTAGAATTAAATATTACATAATTAGAGTCTAATTTAGGATTAGATTTTTTTAATTAAAATTTTGATTTTTAGCTCAACAACAGAATTTCCATAGTTATGCCAGATTTGACTCATCAACTTTGGAGGCTCATAGATTGAGTTTTACTTGGCCAAATGAGGCCCAGGATGGCTCATTGGAAAGAGAAAATCAAGGAGAACATTTCTGAGGAGGTTTCACTAATAAATTAAGTCATTTATTTGGTATAAAAATAGGCAGAAGATCAAGTTCTGAATTTCTAAACAAAATCAATTTTCTAAGTTTATTTTCTTCATTTTCATTCGCCCAAGCCTCTTCTAAAGTGTAGATTCATTCATCAATAATATCTTTGGCCAATTAAATCATCACAGAAATCAATAGAAATCTTGGATTTCCTTTTTAATTATTTATTTAATTGTATTTGATTGAATTTGTTTTAATGCCAAAAATGGATTTTTGATCTTGATTGTTGCATCTTAATTTATTTTGATTTCTTTATGCAGGAAAACAATAGAAGAGATATGGAGAAAATGATCTCAATCAATGAGAATGCCCCAGCAATTAAAGATTGGAATTTTGAGCAAATAAAAGGGATTGGGCAGATTTTTCTTCAAAAAACTTTCCTCTCAAAAATACCTTTGGAAATATTATAAATGAGAGATTGCAGAATGTAAAATGGGGGCTGCTCTCCTCTACAATTTTGGACTTCTAAAAGCACTTCTGCAATAGGAATTTAGAGTTGTAGGCGGGAGAAGAGAAAATTTCAGATCTGAACATTATTGAAGGTTTTTCCTTTGTATCTTGAATTATGTATAATGGGCAGAGTTTTCACTTTTGAAGCTCTAGTTTTGAAAGCAGAAATTTAAGCAATGTAAAGGACTATTGGAGACAAGGATCAGAGCAATGGATTCAATTAATTGGTATTTTTAATACTACTATTTCAAATACCAGTTTCATTTTTATGATAATAAAAATATGTGTCATTTTATTCATGTTTGTGCATTTCTGTTTATATGGGTAATTTGTCTCAATATTGTTATGTATCTTTGCTCTTATGGATTAAACTCTGATTTCTGAGTAACTATTTACTCAGAAATCTGACTTATAAAACAGATTTATTAAATAGTAATGTGTTGTGAACCATTTCCACATATTATTGTTTAATTATTGGGTTTGCTGATTTGATAATCAATATTATTTTTGTGAATTAGTTCCTGAGTGTTATTGATTTATTATTTCAGTTAAAAGGTCTCAATAGGATGTGTTTCGGTATTCACAAATGTCAGCTAATTGAATTACTTCATTAGCTTGACATTAATTAAAAGCCAGAAATATTTAAATCCTTATCATTTAATTATCTTGCTCTTAGTTGGGTTAGATCTATATCTACCTAATTGAGATAGGATTAATATTAGTTTCTTTTTCTTGCATTATAGAATAAGTTTGCATTTATATTAAGTTCTACATTCTTTTAAGTCCTGTTTTCAAAGAGGAAAAATCTTAGTTGTGGTTTGGCTGAATCCAAATCAGCTTAAGGGTCATTATCTTGCCCGATCAGCAAGAAGAAGTGATCTGATATCCATGTCTATTGGTATTTAAAGATACATTTTAAACCAACAGCGATAGGGAAAATGTAACTGGACCTAGTTAAACCAATTGGAGCCACTACTCCAAACGAAAAAGGAGTTGCTTTAAGGTCTGGACCGGATGGTTATCCCCCAATGTTGTTGCAACATTTTTTGAGGCTTTAAAAGGTTCATAAATTCCTTTAGAAATATAAGGTCATTGTATCTATAAACCCTAGAAAAAGTGTAATTTCATTAATGTTGACTTGGCTAAAATTGTAGAAATTATATGCACTAAGCATGCATATATCGAAGATCCACCTGATCTCACACTATTTAAATTTATGCAAGATATAGAATCTATTCCACTTGTTAATCTTTTGCAGAAAATTTAATTGCACACACATGTGAAGTATAAACAAAAATATTAAATCGCACATAACACAGTTTTTTTAACCGGGAAATCCTGAAGCTGAAAAGCCCAACTATATATTATGTAACATGGAGATCATATGACAATCTCATACAAACATACAAAGATTATCACAATCCCTTAGTATAGTACAATTGTCATACACTAATCAGGCCTAATCTTGCAAATCCATGCACCGATCTTTGCGACCTTCTAGCCTACCTCCACTGTGCAATCTCTGTTGAAGAATAGCTCTAAATGAATTCGAATTACTCCATACTTGACTGCGCAATCCTCATTGGCATCTCACTGAGTGTTGGATGTAATCAATGCATCACTAATAGTCACAACAGATAGTCTATCTTGCCTTTTCACCTATCTCTCCACTGGTCTCCACTGAAACTGACATGCACTATATTTAATTGATGTATTTTTCAGTTGATTAATGAGTTATTATTTATGAATTAATTAACTAATTAATTCACTCCACTCTCACTAGTGTATCAATCAGTTAGACTAGATACAACTAGCTCAATTGAGTCTAACTGAGTTAAACTGAATACAACTCCATAACTACTTCTTCCAACTCTGTCATAACTCTGCCACTTGAGTTCTAACTGAGTCCTCCATGCAATAGCTCCAGTAAACCCTTAGGAATAGCGTAATTCCTTCTGTCAGCTGCTGTGCCACATCTGTGCACTGAACTGAAGTGCTCCAAGAGAATAAGTTGTTTTTTAGAGTCCGGTTATTATTAAGAGCTAATAATAATTGACATGCATCTATTTTTATATTGACGATCTATAAATAGACTTCACCCAATATTCTAAAAATAGAATTTCATCTATTTTTCCAACTTGATCAAGCATCCACAAATAGCATCCTGCAACTTCTGAAATATGATCATCATGTCTCAAATTAGACTTGCGCCAAAAATAGCCCGCAGACCCACTTAGTGAAGGCGACTCTTTTCAATAAGCTCATCATCTTGTTGAATCTCAACAAAAATAGTGTAGGTACTTGCAAAAATTATTCGAATGACATAGGTTTAGGGTAAGATTATTCATATTTTTAAATATTTAGAACTTATGAAGGATAAATATGTTTTACATTCATATTTTCATGTTATAGATTTGGATGGTGTAGATATTATTCTTTAAATAATAATGTGCAAAATAATGTTATGGAGATTTTATAAAAGAAAAATTAAATCACATTGAAAAATACTTATCTTATCAAACAAGAATGACCCATGGTGGCACAATAAACAATGATTGTCAGGAAACTCATTAAAATAGCCATAGGAACATAAAATAAAGAGTCCAAGGTTAAATTAAAAGAAGAAGATACTAATGCATATAAAGGAAAGACCTAAGAAGCACATAGAAATGAAGAAGAATATGTCAGGTTGAATTCCTCAAAGGAACCACAAATTGAAATGTCACAAAAAGAACAACAAATAACTAAGTTTCCTGCATAACACTACCCAAACCACCATGAAAATCAACATGCATCAAAAATCCTACTATAGACATACATGGAACTAGAACAACACATAGTATATATGTGGATGGAGGAATAAAAGGAATGCATGGAATTATTAGAGTAACATAATGGCAACATGGAACCAAAGGGACGACTAGAATCAATATGAAACAATTATGCTAATATTTGGACCTCATGTCCACATTTAACTAGGATCAATGGATGTTTTTTCTTATTGATTGTTGACTACATTACTTAGAATATATATAATAACATGACTTTAATTAATGTTTTGAGGACAAAACAACTAAAGAAATATGAAATGTAGTATAGCTAAGAAAGAAAATATGGAGTACCTCATGAGGTACCTAAGATGGGTAGTAAATGTAATGTGGTCATAGTCATGGAATAAATCCCACTTTATAGTTAGTGAGTAATAAAGAGACTCTTTAGGTAGTATTAAAATTTTTTTGAGGTAAAATATAAGGCTCAAAACAAAAAAATAAAATTCTATCAAAATCAACTTAAAAATAACCAGTAAGATTCAAGATGACAATTTCAACTATAGAGGAAATATTTTTAGAGGGAAAGGAAGAAAACTAATTTCTTTAATTGCATTTTTACTTATCTCCTTATATGTTTTCTCAAATTTCAATTGGAAGCACTCATTGGATATAAGATTTAATTATCCAACAAGTAACCACTTTGCATACTTTTGATATAACCACAATGAGATAAACTGTAAATACATGAAAAGAATGTTTTTCATCATATATTTATAGTTTATGTCATTGTGGATTTATCAAAATTTGTAGAGTGATTACTCGTTGGATGAAAAATAAAATTCTTCATCCATGAACACATACACATACACATAAAATTCAAGAACCTATAAGAAAATAAGCCAAAAAATATGACTAAAAACTATTTTTATTTATTTTTATTTTTTTAACTAATAATTATTATTTTATTATTTACCAAAAAAAACAACTTATTTTAAATGTGAAATTTTATTAAACGATAAAAATTAATTAACATACACATATAACTATATTCATAAGAAAATAAAAATACAAGTGAAAATCATTATAATAAAATATCATGAATGTCCAATATTTGATTATATAGCCTATCACAAATTTTTTCATAAAAATTATTAATAATATTACCTTTTTATTAATCATTAATAATAATATTTTTTTCATTAAAAATCATTATTATATTATTTTCAAACTAATATCTATGTGTAATTTTTAAATTTATTAGAGTTACAATGTAAAATTACTTTTTCTACAAACAACCATTCAAAAAATTTCTACACCCTCATTTATTATTTGGACAAAAAAAATTCCATCCTTTAGTTCAGATTCATATTTCACTATCATTTTTAAAAGAAAAGTGAGAAGAAGGTTGATATATGCAATGAAGCAAGTACATCATTTGGTTTAACTACTCATCATTTTGTCAAACAAAGTATATATATATAATACTAAACGCATATCATAGGTTCATCATCAACTTCTTCCCTTTCTCTAACTAAATACACGTGTATTATGTATATACTTAATATTATATATAATAAGAACTTTCAATAATATCTCTTGAGCTTCCTAATTAGAAGACTTACATTTTATTTCAATGGAATCCTAATGTTATTGACTACTATTATAATTTTTAAAAATCCCCACAAAGGAGAAGATGCACTTTTCATTAAAATACACCCCTAGGTCAATGAGTAGTAGAAGATGTTTTTTACAATGGAGAAAATTAGGGATCAATGTCAATGAAACCATTAGCATGTGTTGGACAATTCATGATGTGCAATAAGTAGGTGGAACATGTCCTGTTCTTGATGCCTGAGTTTCCACATGTGTCATTGTCTCATTCATCTTATCTTTGATACTAGAGATTTTAGATGTTGCATATCTTCAACAATTGATGGTACAATGAGATCAAAGCTATTGACTGGATAAAAAAATTACCCAAGTGGCTTCGGTGATGATTATGAGGGAGAGAAAAGACTATCATTTTCATCCACTCAATTCCATCACCCCTATTTCCACCTGCCTTTCCTTAAAGACAAAAGTATGAAACCTTTCTATTACATGTCAACTTTAATAGATTTTAAATTAAGAAAGTATTTAAATACTAAACATTGATGGAAGTATTTAAATATTAAGGAGATGGAACTTAACCAGTTACCTTTTTCTTTTAATAGAATCATATGGAGTCCATCAACGAAGAGATTTTTATGTGTTGTGATTATGAATGTGAAGTGGGAAGAACAATACATAGAGTTTTGAATCAATTTTCTGTTTTGTAATATAATGGTTTATGATAACCAATATTTTATATATTCTAAAATAAATTTATTATAATAAATGTTTTTTTCATGTCTTTCTTGATAGAATTGATAAGGAAAAATTATAACGTTTTATATATAAAACAAAAATTTATGTTTATTAAAAATATATTAAATAATATATGTACCTAAATTATATATAGTAATATTTTTATGTGTTAAGTGTAAATAATATTATTTGTGTATATATAAGAATTAATTAAATTTATATTATGTTGAAAGTCTATTGATATTTTTTTATTTTAAATGAAAGTTTTATTTTACTATATTTTTTAAAGGTAAATAACTAATTATTTATATTGAATCTCAATTAATTTCATCAACATATTTTGAAATAATCATATAGCACGTTCACATTATACGTGAAGAGAGTTTAATGATCTCTCAATGTGCATTTATGTAATGTGCCTTGTTCTAGGGTTATGAAGCGTTCAAAGGAAAGGTCCTATTGAAATTGACTCCATAACTTTTTTGAGTTGAAAAGTGTCAAGATTAAGAGGTTAAATACCAACTCACTTATCATTTGAAGCCTTCAGATATGCATGAAGAAATTCCAAGGTAGTGGTTGATTGCATAATGTTATGAAAATAGATGCATAAGTGGATTAAAACAACTGATGTCCTCTTCACGCCTTGCCAAATGATATATTTACATGATTCTTGAAAGTAGGTGATAAGTGAATCAACCATATACTCCTCAAATTGCAATAATGATATTTTTACCCACTGTTCCAATACTTTAATGCCACCATTAAGGTCCACTACCTTAAGGTCACCATGAAAGCACCTAAAGATAATGGTAAAATGCATAAATCACACATAACAATGCCCAATATACTTTAATGCCACCATTAAGGTCCACTACCTTAAGGTCACCATGAAAGCACCTAAAGATAATGGTAAAATGCATAAATCACACATAACAATGCTAATTTAAACATATGTGTGTTAAAGACCATTCTTATACTCTTCTTAATGTGTATGATTTTTTTTTGTCTAAATAAATAAGATTAATTAATTCAATCTCAAATTTTTATTATGAATATCCATAACTTTAGGAAAATAGTGGATTACATCTAAAAAAAAATAACATATCTTAAAATCCTTATCATAACTAAAATGTAAAATGAAATAAAAACTAAAGCTGAATTATTATTTACAAAATAAATAAACACAAACACATTAACAAATTTAAAAAATCAAATATCTTAAAACCTTGTAAAAAAAATAAATTGAATTATTACTAAAAAAAAAAAAAATTAAAATATAAAATAACCAATTTAATATATATAGATATATATATAACAACTTTAACAATCTTATATTCACAACACTTACCATAATATAACACTATAAAATTATAAAATAAATAAATTAAAAACTATTTTTTTAATTATTTATTCAATAATAATATTAAATTTAATTTTAATAAATAAAAAAAATCATATATTTTAATTTCTAAAATTCAAAAGAAACTAAAACAAAATTAAATTAATTTTCTTCAATTTATAAATCTAATAAATTAAAATTGGTCTTCGTGAACGTTGTTTGTGTTATGAAGTGATATATCTAATAAATTAGAATTGATAAAACAATTTGACAAATTAAATCAATTTCTTGAATTTATAAATCTCATAAATTAAAAATGTTTTTAGTGAACATTGTTTTGTGTTGTGAAGTGATAAATCTAATAAATTAAAATTAAAATTTATGAACGCTATTTATCGTTATCATAATCAAGTAAGAATGAATTAAAAAAAAATTATAAATAAAAAAGTAATATATTTATTTATTTTAGTTTGGAAGGATGTAGGTATAAATGATGTAGTCTAATTTATAAATGAAAGATATTTTTTTCATCGGAATTTCACAAACAATTTCAAGAAAAAATGTGTTTTTTTGTTATTAAAAATGTAATTTTGAATGTATAAATAAATTTAACACACTCAAATTCCATTGTTTAAACAATGTAACCTCAAATTTTAAAAAATCTAAAATTAATTTTGATAAATTTTAATGAGAAAACATTTCGTAGAAAAAACTATTTTTCTTATAAATTAAACTACACCTATATATATTTGTATTTTTATTTAAAAAAAATTAAATAAAATATATAATTTATTTTTAAGAATAATAACAATATTTCAAGTTATTAAAATTAAATAATATTATTTAAAATATTATTATGTCGAAAAGTATATAATGTAAATATGTCAACATCCCCATCCTACTATAAAAAAATATGTAAACACAATATAAATATGTCAACCTAGCTATATCACACATTATATATTAACTTTGGATCATGTACCTTATATTCATTATACATGCTATAAATAGAGGAGGAATCTCCACTGTGTTCGATTCAATGTAGCATATCTCACATTGTTCCATAATAGTGAGCCTCTTTAGTGTGTTGATTAGTGGTTTTTTTTAGTAGGCATCTATACACGATGTGAACCCCTCTCATGTCGCCTTTAAAATATTCGAATTAAAATAGTGGTCACATGCCATATGCTAATTTCAACAAATGTTGTTGAATGTTGCGAGGTCCAATGTGTAAGACTTCACCATTATTTTTATTTTTTTTGTTAGATACCTACATCACCACATGCAACTAATACTCATAAATTCCATGGTAACTGGAATTGCAAGAAAGCTATTCCCTAAGGCACATTTTTTCCACTTAATAGGTATTCAAAGTACCGTAGGTGAGGGGCAAAAAATTTATAGAATGGATAAGGTGTCAAGCTATGCAATGAAAATTCCTAATAAAAATAACAAGGCTATAAGATTGTTCATATAGAGAATGAAGATGCAGAGAGAGCATAAATACTTAGAAATTGCAGTGAGAAAATAAACAAGATTCATATATACGATGGAGAAATTGTAAATTTATGCAATGAGAATTGCAAATAAAAATATAATATTCATATAAAGCATTGAGATGTTGGGACATCAAAAAAATTTGTTTAAGAAAATTACAAGATTAAAATCAGAGTTCAACTAAATCGGAAAGGTAATGTAGAGAGAGAAAACATCTTCGAGATATTCGCTTAAATCCATTGCAACTATATGATTACTAAGAAGGTGACAATTCTCTGCAGTTTATGGGTCTTCTCTTATGGGTGGTTATGATAAAAAAACAAGTTAGGCTGCATGGCAGCAAGCCCTCGCTGACTTAGCGTGGGGCCACGTATAGGCTACAAATGGACATGTTAGCCATTTGTCACAGCCACTGCGCACGTTAGCCATTTGTCACAGTGGCTAATCCCAACTTCAATTCTGGCTGTCGAGAATAAATATCGCACCGGTTTGGCCGGGCCGGTTCGCCTGTGGCTTGAAGAGAGAGGGAGCATTTCTGTATGAAAAACAAAGATGCGAATCTTCAGTTCTGGCCATCGAAAAGATGCGGTTCTGTATGTCACTTCAGTTCTGCTTGTCGAGAATAAATAGTGCACCGGTTTGGCCGGGCAGGTTCACCTGTGGCTTGAAGAGAGAGGGAGCAGTTCTGTATGACAAACAAATATGCGAATCTTTACATAGAAACGAAAGCTGCGCAAGTTCAACCAGCGATTTCGAGGCAGAAACAACTTTCAGGTTCCACTATGGTGCCAAAAGGAGTGAAAAATCGTGGCCTTTGAGATGTGTATTTGATAGTAGTCATCCTTTAAGAAAGAGCTAGAGTCCTACCAGTATGTTACGAGGAAGGAGAAAAGCTCGTAACAGCAATGGTAAGAATGTATCCCCTTTAAGGTCAAATAGATTACAGAGAAGATATTATCCTTCGACTGAGGTTTCCTTTGAGGAAGATGACTCGGAAAATTGTTCTTCGGAGTCCTCATCATGTAATGTAGGCTACAGTGCATGCACAGATGAGGAAGGGATCAACAGTAACTGTAACATTTCATATCATGAACCTTCTAGTGATCCTAAAGTTTTGAAGAAGAACAAGAACCTGGAAAACCACAGGGGTTTCCTAATGCATGCAAGTAAAACCCAGAAAAGTCATCCATCTCATGCATTGAGAAGCCACAAAGATTATTATCATGGGAATGCAAGAAAAAGGCAAGACAGAATCGTGATGAAAGACTTTAGTGCGAGAGACTGCAAGGGAAATCATCCGCTTTGGCTATGGCTTCAATATTGAGGAGTCTGCCCTGCTGCTATGTTCAGAGAGACATTTATGCAGGCTTAAGCATTGAATAGCACCGAGGCGAGGAGGAACGAAGGGGCTCGCCCGACCTCATAAGGGCGAGGAACTATGAAGCCTGACATAAGGAGCATGAGGAGGAAGGAGAAGACCTGTTTAAATCAATTCAATTCATCATCAGAGACAAGGAGGAGACGTGTTTCAACCAATTCAATTCATGAGTAAGTTCTATTTGTAATTCAAAAAAGTTCTTACCTGTACATTAAAATGACCTTTGCATAAAAATCAGAATTCATCGGCTATAACTCCTTGATCATATGTTAGTCATTCTTATTGAAAGTTATATCAATGGAACTAAAATGTGGTAATGCCAAAACAATATCTAGAAGTTAAAGATAAAGCATAACATAAACTCACGAAGATGTCAATTGCAAAATTTCATCATATAATAGATACCACTTCCGAAAATTTTGCATTGAAGAGAAATTATGAAATACAAAACTTTATTGTTGAATGTTTAAAAGAAATTTTAACAGCTATATAAGGAACTTTGATATATTAGATAACTTGGAAGTTCATGGTAGATAACTTTATTGCAGTTGTTCAAAGTGATTCAGGTATGCAGTCCTGAGTTTCTTTTCTTCGCCATGAAAATGGAAGATACAGTGCGTTCAACAGTGGTGTTTAATTCTACCCAGGTTTAAACATCATGAAGTGGAAAATCTAACTGTACTGCCCATGGATTTCTAGTTTCATAATACAAAAACAATTTATGCGAGTATTAATTCAGTTTCCATTTACTAGTTTACATAATTGTTCACAGCATCAAAATTTCAAAACAATAAATCAAAATAGGAAATGCATCATCTTAAATTTTTTTTGGGGTTACTGATACTTACTGAATTTATGGCTCCATCAGCTTAGGCTCCAATTTCAGACGCAGAGACAAAGGCGATTGATCCTTATTCAACAACATATTATTTAGTAGTAGATGCAGAGGGTCTTGGCGAACTCGGCAGATGGAATGAGATAACGGAAGCCTGAAGGTGCAGGTAGCAAAGGTCCTAGTCCAGTCCCCGTCCATGTAGTTAATTGAGAATCAAGCGGTGGCATGCAAACGACAACCACAAAATTTCAACACAGGAGGTCTCACTTGTCATACTAAACATAGGTGGCGATAAGTGGTGATGTTATTGAAACTTCCAATAAACTTAAGATAACTATATGATATCGTAAACATTTAATGTTAGCATTAATTCAAATGAATAGATTTACATGACTATTGTTTTTATTAGATTAAAGTTTTACCACTATGAAAATGATTTAAATTTGTTCTCGCCTCAATATGAGGCCAAATAAGAAAATAATTTTTTTGATTGGATGACAGAGAATATTCGTTGGAATATAAGATAAAAAGCATTGGTTATTTGCAATAGCGGAGACTAATAAGCAGCTTAAAGTAATGCTAACAACGAATATAAGATAAAAGACATTGGTTATTTGCAATAGCGGGGACTAATAAGCAGCTTAAAGTAATGCTAAGTCTTTCGTTCCGATTACTATAGTCCCAGCCGTGAGGCGGGGACTAAAAATACCACATAAATATTTCTCTCTACTTTTCATTGGCGACATATGTAATAACTACAAGAGACAAAAGTAGCATTAATACTTCGGTGGTGATCAATACTAGTGAAGAACTTTCAATCTCATATTCACCGCAACCAACAAATAACAAGAGGATGTCTATGTAATGAATATATTAGAGTGAAAAAACCTCACTATAATATGAGATTTAATAATATTATTAAATTTAATATTAATATTAAATATTTATATATTATAATATTAGGAATTTGGCTTCCGTGATCTATAAATTGTGTATAATAATTTTTGGTAAAAATTACATTCAAGCAGATTGTGTCGACGGGTTTCGAACCAACTAGTGTAGTTCATTATCGAGATAAGATGAGAAATCTGATCTAAGACCCAACTTAAATAGATAAGGGAGCTCCAACTAACAGTTGTAAAATAACTAGTTTGACTGGAATAAGAAATTTAATAAAATAAAATAACAGTAGAATTATTATTATTATTATTATTATAATAGAATAAAAATAATAATAATAATTCTATTGTTATTTTATTTTATTAAATTGTTTATTCCAGTCAAACTAGAAGTTATGTTGGACCTCCCTTATCTATTTAAGATGTGTCCTAAATCAATTGTATCATCTTGTCCTGATGATGAACCACACTGGTGTTCGAAACGTGTCGACACAATTTGCTTGAATGTAATTTTCACCAAAATTTTTTATACACAATATCAATATTATTATTATTATTATTATTATTATTATGAAATTTAATATTATACTAAATTTAATAATTTTAGATTAATATAATATTAACTTTAATATAATATTATACTATATATTAATATCATAAAACTAATATTTATATATATTATATATTAATATATTAGGATAAAAAATAATGTAAACATAGTATTATAATAATGTAATTTTATATTAGTCAAGTCCCGCTAGCACAACCGATTGAGGATGGGCTCATCAGCAAGGCGATCCAAGATCAAACCTCACGGGGGGTGGTTATGCCTTGTGCTAGGGGGAGGAGACATGCATAAACTCCATTCAGTATAAGGGTTGGTGCGGCCGACGCTGGGTGTGATCCCCGACTAACTTTGACGGCTTAGATGCCCCTGGGTCGCGGCTTCTTAGGTCACATGTCAAGCCCCGAGGATAAAAAAAAACTTGACAAACAAAAAAAAATGTAATCTTATATTATATTAAACATAGTATTATAATATTAAAAATCATATAAAATATTATATAATATTTAATATAATACTATATAAAATATAATATTATAAAAATTAAAAATAATATAAGATATTATATAATATTTAATATAATACTATATACATTATATATAATTTTATATAGTATTATGTAATATTGCAGAACGTTATTAATCATAACCATAGACAAAGTTAAAGTAAGGATTTTACAAGAGGTAAAATAAGTTGGATTCATAAAGTCATCAAATCTCAAATTAGATAATAAAAAATATAGCAAAAATTATTGAAGTTTTACTAAATTAAAAACGTAAAAGGTGTATGTAAGGTCTTAGCTCTAGTTTAGATTACTTTAACATTAATTTTTTGTTGTTTTCCTAAAATAGATGCATCTAATTTAGTGTAAATATTAATTTCTATTCCTATTCGATTGATTATACTTATGCATTGATTTTAATGTAGATGTGTAACAGCCTCGGGTTAAGTTTTCATGTAAAGGAAAAACAAGACCAAGGCCATAGGACACATATTCCAAGATTAATGGTGGGGAAAACATCACGTTGGGGACCACTTTCAGTTTATTAATGGCTATGAAAGTTGGCATAGGAAAATACACAATAATTGGCATTTATTTATGAGAAGTAAAGGAAAATAGGAGAAAAGAAAGTTAAAGAGACAAATTTTCATGAGAGGGGAATTAGAAGGAAAATTAAGGAAAATAAAGAAAAATGAGGCATCAATAATAAAAATACATCAGATAATTTGTTCACAACTTTTTTTAGTTGAGATTTTTTTTCATTCTTTGATAAGGTTCAACAAAGAAAAGAGAACAAGAACTTGGAAAATCAAGCAAAGGAAGGAAAATGACAAGCAAAGGAAAGCGAAGGAAATTAAGGAGAATATTGGATCAACAACTTTGGCGGGAAGGTATTACAAGTAACAAGGTGCATGTGTGATTTCTTAGCAAGGGTGTGAATACATGTTACATGAATTTTTTTATTTGTTTCATTTTTTGTGATTGGCATGGGTTTTGTCTGGTTTGATAGTGGTTTCATCCTTGCCTTTCCATTTCCTAGATAACCATGGTGTAATGGGATTCATTTCTTAGTTATAATTTGGACTACTTAAAGGTTTTGGAACCAGGTGAGGTGATCTCAAGAAAATTCCCAAGGGTTGGGGTGGATATGCTTTTCTCGAGGAAGCCCTCGATGGGTGGGTGGTGACGAGAAAATTCTTCAAGTTATGGTGAAGAAATTATGATGCATCCCATCTTCGTTTGGTTTTGTGATCTCATGACCAGTTTAGGTGAGATCATGGTAGTTGAGGATGGAGGAGTTTTAACCTCTGTAGTCCTTGATCGATTATGTATTGGTTTATCCCATGAGATCAAACAATCATGATTTGAATATGGCACGAGGGTGATTGGATGAAAGAAATATTTCATTCAGCTCAATCTATGGCCGGGTGGTACGTGGAATTCCATGACTTGGCTGGATTTTGCATAAGTTAATAAGAACTATTTTCCTATTTTGATTTATGAGCACTTGTGCCTTTTTATTATGTGGATTCTATGGTTTATTTTCCATGGTTAATATTATGGTTATATGATGGTTATGTAATAGGTTATATGATGTTCTCTAACTATGGCTCTTGTTTATGCTTTGATAAGTTAATGTATGGTCGATGAATGGATGGTATAACAAGTTTTTTTCAGCTACTTGAGAGGGCATTAGACATTATCAGTGATTTTTAGCTAAAGTACATAGATTTACACCCAGATATGTGTTCATGACTTATAGCTTACATTTTTATCAAATGTTTGATGAAATATCTAGTGTGTTATAGGAAGTCTAGGTCAAGTTTATTATTCAAATTTGAATGATTAACATTATCTTCATGTTAATTGTGATTCTGGAAAGTTAGAGGAAGTTCTAGGCAGGGGTCTAGAGGCTAGCCAAGAAAAGTGGATCAGATCTTGGGCCCGTAGGAATTGAACTGAGGATTTTAGTTCATAACCGTTGGTAGTTAGGCTTATGATTTTGGTTGGAGACTCATAACCGCATGGATGCGGTCTAAAGTGTGGGGTTATAGGTCTAGATCAGAGAAAATTTGTTCCATAGGTGGTTGTTCATCCTCTGAGTGATTTGTGGTTCCTAAGGAAGGTCATTAAGTCTCAGTTGTAGTCCCCACATCCTTAACTGGAACTAGGAGGTTGGGTCATGTCATACTATCCCTTAGACTCACATTTACCTTGGGAGCTTGTAAAAGTGGGTAATGCTTGGAGGGGTGGTTACAGATTGGTATCAAAGATAAGTTGCAGCAATGGACATCAGGGTAAAAGCAGTTTGTCATACAATTTTGTATGTTTGGCATGTAGGTATGGTATTTAACTTGTTTTTATATGCATTGCAGTCATATGCATGATTATTATGGTCATTGTCGCTAAGATCTTGATATTTTATGAATCATGCTAATATGGATTAGGCTGTGAAGATGGTTATGGTTATGATATTCATGTATGATTCAATATACTTGTCATATTGTTTCATACTAATCTGGACTTAATTATGCAGATGTGATAGCCTCACTGAGATACACTGAGGTTTGGTTTTGATTATGTCTTCTATTTCGTTTATATAACATGGTATGCTTGTAGGAAATAGAAGACCATGGATGAAGAGAAAAGAGGTGGAATATGGTTCACATGACTCCCCTTATAGTACTGACATGAAATCTATGGAATGGGAAAGGTCAATAATTTGAGCAATAAGGAGAAAAGTAATCTCTTTATCTGGTGGATACACTACGGAGTCTAAAGATAGAGATCATAATTTGCAAGGAAGACAATGGAAAGTTGATTGAGACATGGGAATGGCTTGACAGAGCTCATGAAGAAAAGAAAGAAGAAGTTAATGTAGTCATCCTTCAAAGTCTTTCATATTTTCATAAACATGGACAGATGGGGATCAGTCATGGACAAGAGGAGAAGGTTTATGGGGCATATGGTAGCAGGTCTCTTAGAAGACACAGTTTGGACAAAGATGATATAGCCATAGGTGGCATATATTTGGATACATCTAGGAGGAGGGGTAGTTCTTATGGATTGCATTCTAGCTATGGTTCTATGAGACATCATCACCATTACCTCCAATATTCTTATAGTAGGAGTGAGAAGGTATATTTTCCATGAGAGTAAATGAAATCCAAGATAGATTCCTTTAGTCTCAAAGTAAAAGAAGACATATAGTGGGAAGTTGTTAAGCATGTCAGAGGCATAAGAGAGGAGGAGATGATTTGGGATGAGTTTGATGTCAAAAGATGCAAAACCATTGTGGTTTTGAACATGTGATGGAGATCATTGTAGGAAGGATTTCCCTTTGTATAAAACTATGTAGTGGATGTGTCATAGGCCTCAAATGTATAATGCGTAGGAGGTGTGGATAGTTGGGGATGTAGGTTAGAGAATTCCTCGGATATAATGCAACCATTGATAAAAAGAAGGTGGATCATAAGGCATTCATTATCAAGATGGATGGTGGAACCAGAGGGATAATTCCAAGAAGAGCCTCGATGCATCTTGCAGTAGAATTAGCTTTTATGCTCCAAGACCAAGCAGTAGAGAAATTTAAACTATGTTGAAGCACTTTGGGCCAAGGAAGGTACATGGTAGATGATTGATCAAATGCAGGCATAAAAAATGGTTTTTCAGTTATGGCTTGATTTTTTAAGGGAATTAGAGTCCCTCAAGAGATGGTATGGATTTGTTTAGTTTCATAGTAGCGTGCTTGATACAACAAGATATTGTAATTGTATTTTTTTATATTTATTTATGCACTGACAGTTATGTGTTTATGGTAGTATGATGCAAGCAATTTTATGGAAAAATAGACTCCATAAATATTGAAGAAGGTTAGGGTTGAGCTTTCCCTTAGAGGCACTGGGAACCATGGGGGTTGATTCATGTTGTCTATTGAGATTTTTGTGCTTTCAATATTTTGTGATTTTTTTGTGTTTAATTTGTGGTTTTGATTGTGTCTGATGCATGGCCATGCCACTTTGTTTGGGGTGTTATATTGCTATTTTTTTCCATGGTTTTCTTCTTGTCCTTTCCTTTTATTTTTTTAGGGTTTTTGGAATTGGTTATGGAAAGATGAAAGTTAATGGAGGTCTAGGAGAGTTGAATGAAACACAACAAGTAATGTAAGACCAAGATGAAGCTCGGTGCATTTATAAGGGCAGATGAAAGAAAGAATATGATAGCCAATTGGACTCGTTGGGTCCATTGGGGTAAATGGATAGTGGTAGGAAAATCATAATAAATGTAATCAGGATTTGAAGCATCAAATTCCTTGGCTACATTGGGAACTGTTGATCTCAATGTTGTGCATGGATAAAGGGATTTGTCTTAACCTTGGCCTTATGAGAATTGATAGTTAATATGTTGTGATCATGATTATGCTAATATGTGTGTGTGTGTGTGTGTGTGTACGTATGTATGTCATTTTATGATAGGTCCTTCATGGATCATTCTTTTGGAAGAATGATTATTTATGCAGGTGAATCGCATGAAGAGGTTCCTGGTATTATGAGGAATCGAGTGGGTAGAGTAGCCATGACAGGTTTATGAGGAAATTCTGAAGGATACATCAATGAAATGAAATCAGTGTGATTGTAGGTATGTTCGGACAAACATTGATAGTATAAAGACCCACATACCTAGAATTTGGAGTGTCGATGCACAGAGTAAGGCATGAGAAATACACTAGAGGCAAGGATTCCTGGTAGAGATAGTGCGGTCTATGGATGTGTAGTACTACTATTGTGTACATGTTGTACAAGTGGTGTTGAGTAAATGTGGTACTGTGATATTTGTATTGTGTAGTCATTGTATTGTGATGTGTATTCATTGTATTTTACTATTTGTATGTATATGTGTTGTATTGTACATTGGGTGTAGGTGTATGTGTTGTGTTGTACGTTATCCATGTGCATGTATTGTACAATGTGATGGGACATGAAGGTATGGGATTGTCTCGGCCCTTGTTATTGATATTGAGGGTAGAGGCGGTTTAGGATCTAGTTTCTCTTATTGTTAATATTGAGGGAGGAGGCATTATGGTCTCTAAATTCCCTTGTTGCTTTGAATAGAAGGAACTGGGTGCTTTCCTGGTTTTGAAACCAATCCACTGTATGTAAGATATTGAGTAGAAGAGAAGGAATTGGGTGCTTTCCAAGTTTTGAAATAGATCCAGTGTGTGCATGTGCTCAAAGAGAAGAGAAGGAATTGTGTGCTTGCCAAGTTTGGCAACTGATTATGTGTGTAACAACCATAGTAAAAATTCCATGTAATAAAATTTAATAAAGGAAAAATAATAACCAAGGTCATGGGACACGTATTCTAACCTGAACGTTGGGAAAAGATCCTAGTGAAGGTGTTCATATGGTTTATTATGGCTATGGAAATTGGAAAAGACAATGACGAAGGCTTTGGAAAGTGGCATTTATTGGCATTTATTTATGAAAATAATGGGAAATAGGAGAAAAGGGAGGTGAAAGGTCATAGGTTTCATGTATGGAGGAAAATGAAGGAAAGTAATGGAAAATGAAGAAATATAGGCCTCGTTAATAAAAAAGTATTTTGAGGATTAGTTCATGGCTTTTGTTTAGTGCATTTTTGGAGCTCTCATTACTCTCTCTCCCCCTCTCTCTCTCTGATACTCTTGGATACTTATAGTTTTCTTGGAGAACTCTTGGACAGTGTGGCATACTTGGAGATTTGGAGCAAGAAGCAAAAGGAAGAGTAGGAAAGCACAAGAGGAAATCAGGACCTGTAGCTACAACAGATTCTATTTGAAGGTACTAAGTTTCATTTCTGTTTTCCTCACTAATTTTGCATGCATGGTGTATGCATGTGGTTTCTTAGTCATTATATATCATTGGCATGGAATATTTCCTAGATTTATAGTGGATTTGACTAGCCTTGCCATTTCCTAGATAGTCATGGTGTTGTGGGTTCATTTCATTTTATTTTTTCTGGTAGGTTCTCATGTTCATTTAGTTGTGGATTGAGTTACTAGTTCTTGGAGCCTTGGTTGGACAAATGCTCTACAACCCTGTAACAACTTCAATTGAGTTACTAGTCCTGGAGCCTTGGTTGGAAAAATTCTCTGGAGCCCTAGGTGGGTTGAGTTAGTAATACTGGAGCCTTGGTTGGAAAAACCCTCTAGAGTCTGAAAACTGTTGTGGGTTGAGTTACTAGTCCTGGAGCCTTGGTTGGAAAAAATTCTCTGGAGACCTGGACAACTTGGGTGGAGACCAATCTGGTGATGGTTGCGATGTCCAACCGTGAGGTGGAACCATTGGTTGAGGGTTGAGGTGGTTTGGCCTATGGAAGCCCTAGTTTGGTTTTGATGGATTTGGTTTATGATATCCCACATTCATGCTTGGAATATGGCATGGGGGTGATTAGCTAAAGGAATATTTGGCTAATCCATGTCTATGGTTAGGTGAAATGTGGAAGTCCCACACTTGGTTGCATTTTTCTTATGGCAATAAAATATATTTCCTCTTGTATTGATGGGTAAATATTCTTTTTATTACGTGTCTTATATGGATGTTATGTGCTTGTCATTTATTTTGTTTATATGTTGGTTATGAATGTGTTTTATGATGATGATGATGAATGTATCTCATCATGTTTGGATTATTAAATGAATGAGTAATGCATCTATTCCCAAATATATTATAATGTAGTTAATGTGATGAGGAAATAATTCTTCGTACATATTTTTAGATAATTATGTGACCCCTATGCTCAAATCTATTATTCAAACTTATAGATTACATATTTGTGACATGTTTGAAGAAATTCCTGTCATGGCTAGTACGGGTCCATTCAAGTCCTTTTTCAAGTGTTTGCTTGTGCATCATTATTCCATGGTTATATTTCATTTCCAAACTTATCATTGACTTCTGGGAAGTGACCTAGGATTTGGTCCTGAAAAAGTGGATCAAATCCCAGGGACGTTAGCATAGGTTTGTGGGAAAAGTCCTTGGACAGATGCATGCCTATGTTGTGGGAATGTCCAGAGCCTCCCAAACACACCCTTTCCCATATCAAGGGAGTGTTTGGGGGTTTAATAATTTAAAATATCAGTGGGACCAAGGGGATGGATACATGAGTGGTTGGGTTGGATCCTGGGAGTTTTGTTGCTAATGTGGAAGGTATGCTTGATGTATTTCTGTCTATTCCACTTCCTTGAGGTCACCTAGGAGGTTGAATCATATCATAGTAACTCTTTGTCACATGTTTACCACAATTGGCTGGTTACGTGGATATATGTGGGAGGAGGGTGATACATAGTGGTATCAGAGCATGGTTCACCCCTTGGACTGGATGGGTAGTGTGTGTTAGTTATGCATTCGTGTCGGTTGCACATGTGTTACTCATCCTTCTGGTCTATATGCTTGTTTCATATGTATGGTGTTATTCATGTTCATGGTGATGTCGCCATGTGGAATAGGATGTTGTTTTTATGGAAAGTATCATCATGAGTGTATGCTTGGTTTCATGTTGTTACATGTTGTTACAATTATTGTCTATGCACTATTGCTTACATATATTATCTGTGTATGTTTGGTTACATGTGATTACATGTTGTTATATGTATTGTTCGTTTATTCTAATTGGTTACATGTTGCTACGTGTATTTTCCGTGTACATTGGTATGGTTGATGTTTTCATTCATGAGGTCATGGTATGTGTAGTGATATGGTCATGCATTGATTACTGGACTCTAGCTAGAATGGCATTTATGTGTTGATACACATATGTGTTATATGTCTATATGCTGAAATTATTATATATATACATGCATTACACTGATTTATTGATATTTAATATGAGATATCATCCCCGAATTATGCTAAGGTATGCTGGTTTATTGTGATTTGGTTTAGCTAACATAGTATGCATTGCATCAAATACATCAGAGATGAATAGCACGATGGTAGACTACAAAGATTCTCCCTATGAATCAAATGAATAACATGGTGTTGGGAACTCTTCTGACTTGGTAGACACATTGATAAGTTTTAAGGAAGAAATAATGATTTGCAAACCATATAATGACAGAATCATACAGGCACAAGAAGCAGAGGTTAATGTAGTAATCCTTCAAAGTTTGTCATAGTTGCAGAAACAGGGACTGCTTTGGATCAGCTAAGGATAGGAGGATGGGACTAATGGGGCATATGGCCGTAGGTCTTCTGGTGGTCACAGGTAAGATAGAGATGACATGATCACAGATGGAAGGTTTCTGGACGCTTCAGATAGGAGAGGTGACAGACACATGTACGATTCTAGTTTTGGTTTTGATAGGCATTATGATCATAATCATTATCATCCTTACAGGAGGAGTGATAGGGGATATTTTTTGGATGAGTTTAAGAAAGAAAAATTGCCTACATTTGATAGAGAGATGAATAATGGCACATGATGCAAAGGCATGGTTTCTTGGTATGAGGAATTTATTTAGGTTTCATGATTACTCGTAAAATATGAAAGCCAGAATAGCTAAATTCAGCCTCAGAGGTAAATCATATATTTGGTGGGAATATTTGAAGAACGTTAGAGATATTTATGAGAATGGTCTGACATGGAGTGAGTTCAAGGGACTATTCAGGAAGAAGTATGTATCATAGAGATACTACAATGACAGGGAAAAAGAGTTTTATGAGATAAAGATGAGATCTATGAATTATGAGGAGTACACCAACAGGATCTTGGAGTTATTGACATATGTGCCTTAACTCGAAGGACAAGATTCAGAGATTCATCGGTGGGTTGTTGATATAATTCGAATAAATGATTATGTTTAATGATCCTAGATCATTGGAGGAGGCCATTCGGAAACTAAATCATTGCTATGAGTATTCAAAGTGCATATTTGAGACTAAGTTGGACTGGAAATGCAATGCAAGGAAAAAAAGGAATATGGGACAAGAAGTGAGCAAGACCTCTGGATATAGGTAATAAAGAGAATGTTGCACCTCCTAAGAAGTTCAATACATCTGACAAAGGAAAATGACTTCAGTCTAAGGAGAAAAATAAGAATGAAAATAGGGAGCCTGTGTGGTGTGGGACTTGTGGAGGAGATCATCATAGGAGAGATTTTCCACAATATTAGGGTGGTATACTACAGAACTACAGTGCGTAGGAGGCATAGACAATGGGAGATGTTGGGCATAGTATTCCTAGGATCCATGCATATCTGAATAACAGGCAGGTAGATCACCGGGCATCTATTATCAAGATGGAAAATAATCTTTGTGATCATGTTGTTTCTATTTTTACCGACCCTCGATCTAATTATAGTTATGTTAATCCTGACGTGGTGGATACGTGTGGTTTGAATAAATAATTGCATGCAGAGTCTTGGTTAGTGTAGTGGATATAGGTACCAAGAAGAGAGTTCATCATTGGGTAAGAGCTTGTGCATTTGGTTTGAATGGCATGTCTATAGCAGCACACTTGAACATATTTCCATTGGGATCATATAGTATGTTATTGGGTATGGACTAGATATATATTCACAGCACCAAGGTGGATTTTTATGACAATGTTATTTAGTTTTTGGATGAAAATGGGGAATAGAGAGTATTTAGAGGTAATAATAAAGCAACATCAGTTAGGATGGTTACAAATATGCAATCCAAGTGCAGTCACAAGAAATGGTTTCTGTTATTTGTAGTGCAAATTTCTAGTGAAAAAGGTAAGGAAGTTGAGGATGCAGATGTTTTGATCAGGTACCCAGTTCTACAACAATTTCAGGATGTATTTCTTGCATATATTTCATATTTTCCACCTCACATGGAAGTCTATTTTTCTATTGTGTTGGTACCAGGGGCAGCGTCGACATCTAAGGAACCTTACATGATGAACACACCAAAATCTTGGTAGAGTTGAAGTTGTAGTTGAAGGAAATGCTAGACAAGGGATACATTAGGCCAAGTGTATCACCATGGGGCACAAGAGTATTATTTGTGAAGAAGAAACATGGTCCTCTCAAACTATGCATTGATTACAGGAAGTTGAACAAAGTTACCATTAATAATAGGTATTTGTTGTCGAGGATTGATGACTTGCTCAATTAGTTGAAGGGAGCAATAATGTTCTTGGAGATTTATTTTTGATTTGGATATCATCAAGTATGCATTAAAGAAGAATACATCTATAAGACAAATTTCTGGACCAGGTATGGGAATTATGAGTTTGATTTAGTTCCATTTGCAGGGAAAATTTTAGGGGCTAATGTTCGTAGGTGGGCTAATATTCCATGCTTTTTCTAAAAAAAGATTTGCCAATTTCCATTTTTCTAAAAATGAATTCACCAAAATTTTGTAGTATAAATTTATTTTACCTTAAAAATCACCAATATTATATATTTTATAGTATAAAATAATTAGAAATCTAATTTCTTTTTCAAGATCATCATCAAACATTTTAAAATATGGATATTAGGGACTAGTAAGATTCGCCAAGGTTTCTAAACTTTAAGATAAAATTACATCCTTAAAATTTTCCCTGTCCATTTGGTTTAACCAATGCTCCAACTACATTTACATGCTTGATGAATAGTGTGTTGTGTTTTTATCTAGATAATTTATTTGTCATGTTCAATGATGATATATTGGTATATTCTAGGAATGAATAAGAGCATGACGAACATTTAGAAGAAGTGTTGAGATTATTGAGGGAGCATCAGTTGTATGCTAAGCTCAGCAAATGCAGTTTATTTTAGACTGAGGTACATTACTTGGGACATGTTGTCTCCAAGGATGGTAGAGCAGTGGATCCAGAAAATGTAAGTGCTATCATGGAGTGGGAGGCTCTTGGAAATGTAGAAGAGGTGAGATCATTCATGTAATTGGAAGGTTATTAGAGGAGGTTCATTATAAACTTCTCATGGATTTATTATCCTATTACATCATTGCAGAGGAAAGGTACGAAGTTTGAATGGACAGAGGAATGTGAGGCTATTTTTTAGAATTTTAAGTAGTTGTTAACACATACTCTAGTGTTAAATTTCACAGATCCAGACAAAGAGTTTGTAGTATGTAAATATACTTGTAAGAGAGCACTTGGTGGATTCCTCATACAGGAAAGAAAAATGGTATGTCAAGTCACAGAAATTGAATGGGTGCAAGAAGAATTATCCAACACATGATCTTGAGCTAGAAGAAATCATGCATGCATTGAAAATGTGGTGGCACTATCTTCTTGGTAGGAGGTTTGAATTGATGAGTGATCATAGTGGATTTAGGTATCTATTTGATCAGCCGAATCTGAATGCCATGCAATCTATATGGTTAGACAAGATCAATGAGTTTGAATTTGAGATCATGTATATCAAAGGTAAAGAGAACAATGTTGCAGATTCTCTTAATAGGCACATACAGGTAAATCACATATCAGTTATGAACTCCTATGGGAAAAATTTACATGATAGGATCTTGTAGGGAGGTCAACATGATGATAGGTATATGGAAATTGTTCATAGGTTGCAATAGAGTACAAGTTTATGTATAGGTAGTGGTATACGTATAGGTATAAGTAGTGGTACAAGTGCATGTACAGGTAGTGGTACATGTACAAGAGTACAGGATGTGGATTATCATCTCACAACATATGGCTTGGTCAGTTTTAGATATAAAATATATTTGTCAAACAACAACAAGCTCAAGAAGGTCATTTTTAGGGACTTTCATTTGAAACTATATTCAGTTCACCCATGCTATGAGAAGACGCTGAAAGAAGTGAAGAAGTTTTATTATTGGTTGAATATGAAGAAGGACGTAGAAGAGTTTGTTGCTAGGTTTTAAGATTGTTAGCAGGTGAAGATAGAATTTAAGCCTCCAGGTGGACTGCTACATCTGATTGCGATTCCATAATTTAAATGGGAGGTCATTTCCTTAGACTTTATGATAGACTTGTCGAGGACAGTGAGACAACACGATTCCATCATGGTTGTTGTGTACATGTTGACAAAGGTAGTGCACTTCATTAAAGTGAAGTCTACATTCTTAGCTAGCGATGAGGAATAGGTATAAATAAAAGATGTGGTCAAATTGCATGGTTTTCCACAGAATATTGTGTCAGATAGGGATGCGAAGTTCACTTCCAATTTTTGGAAGGAGTTGTGTTTAGGTTTGGGCATAGAGTTGGACTTCAATACAACTTATCATCTGCAAAAATATGGATAGATAGAGGGGCTCAATAGGATATTGGAAGATATGTTGAGGATGTATGTGATGCATTAGCAGTGAAAATGGGAAGAGTATCTTCAACTGGTATAATTTTATTACAACAATGGGTAAACTTAATATTCTATAATATTCCCAAATGGGAAAAGCAGGAATATAGTGCATAAAACTGGAAATAGAAGTGAAAAAATCGATACACCATGATATGAGACAAATGTAAAACCATCTTATTAAACATATAAAAAAAATAGGCACAATATCTTAAGGATCAAGTCACTCAAACAATGCAAAACAAGCCTTCTCTAAGAAAATATGTCAATACATGAGATAAATATTGCTATACAAATTCCATGACCCATGACAGCACAATTTTAGGGCATAAACTGCTACATGAATGATATAAAAATTTATATCTTCTATTATATAGCTCAAAATGTGTTGGGGCTAGAGATATATGCTCCCAAACACATTTCCATGACAACCCAAAAAGGGTTTTCAGAAATACCCAAAATACAAAAATGTCGGAATGCAACCCTAGGGTTGAATTGCAGCTGCAACTGAATAACTGGATGGATATGGCTGAAAATGATATATAAATTAATATATATCCTTCAATAGATACTTCAAGTGAAAGCCTGATCCCAACATTGAAGATCTCACCCTCCAAATCAAGCACTAAAACCTCCACTACAAATGCTTACTAGAATAACGCAGTCAAAGAGGGAAACTGCACTGTAGATGATGGGAATAGGTTGGCATGGTGCCAAGATGTGAAATAAAGCTCAAGAACCTCCTTTTTTTATCTCCCAATGAGAATAATGCTTCCTCCCTTGAAGAACTAGCTCAGAAAGTGGGTTTCTCAACCCTCCACTGCAACACCTTGCAACATAACACAAATCTGAGAAGACACTACATTGTCGATGAAGAATGAAGCTTGGCCAGAATTCTAGAGTGTGGAAATGATAGTAAAATACTGTTCCTAGAGGCTACCTCAAGGGAAGAGGTTTTATTCCCTCTCGGGAACACCTTGTGCTAAACAACACAACAATATCAGCTAAACAGCTAGAGAGTGCAAGAAGTCATACATACCACAAATTCAGTAATCAATAAGATAAGAATCTATGGTTTCCTTTCCCTCCTTATAAAAAATGTGAGCCTTCTCACCTTGGGTCCCACTCATTAAAGCCACTACTATCATGGAGACTTCCTCCCATTCACACTATGTTGCCTCTCCTTTATGATCCACTCCCTCCATACCAACATTATTGATTTGGTCAAACTTGACCTTGTCCACATGCATTAGCCCCTGTTCACACATTAGGGTGCTTTTTCCAGCTATGAATATGATCCCTTTTCACATTAAGAGGGATTTAATTCCTACTAAAGATATTTATGGGTCTCCCTACCCATTTTTTCATCTAACTAAATGACAAGAGAAAAAATTAATATTCCAATTAGTTGCATGCTAATTTAGGAATATTACAGTCTTCCCCTCCCAAATGTTTCTTGTCCTCAAGAAATTGCAAGGATAGAACTAAAGAGCCTCCTCTCATCCTCCTGTATCATCCTCGTATGATAATCTCCTCCAATGAATGATATGCTCTCTCATCAATATGTCCTCAAGTTGCTCCTCCCAAGTGTATAAGTCTGTCTTTGGTGAAAAACCCAAATGGCTCTCATCATGAACAAGTGGGATATCCATGGAGGAAACTATATGTTGTTTAGAGGCCTTCTTGAGGCATGGAATCTAAAATATATTAGGTACTGTCATTCCCATGTGAAGCCTCCATTACCAAGCTATCATCCATACAAAATGAGTCACCCTCCAAAATGGTAACTCATATAAATACTCCTCCAGCTTAAGCTCCTGCAAAGTAGGTGGGCTGCAATGCTGAACTTGATAGACCAAATTGTCTATCCCATGCTATCTCTCTCTCCACTTATGATAAGTGTAGAGTAGCTACTGATTTTGGGCTGCAATAATGTTGCCTTCAAGAGGTAAGAAGAAAACTGGATCTTCAAAGATCCTCTCTCTAGAGTCATGAATCATGCTGACCCAAACCACCCCATATATGATGAATAGGACATCATCACCATATGGAATCCAAATGAGAAATATAGTGAAGGTTTCATGTAGTTCTGGAAGGTACCAACAGTTTCCCAAGTGGTCATAACAACAGTTATGGCAAGTTGTCTCCCAACAAATTTCTAGTTGTGCATGTTATCTCATCTACTAGTAAATAGAAAATGGCATTATGTATCAACTGAGCATACAAATAATATTACAATACTTGCCCAAATCTATACAAGAGATGGCTATCCCCATCACTAATGTTGGTCCCAAAATTACCATGAAGTCCAAATAGAGGCTTTCCCTCTTATGGAGCAATGCACTGTATAGAGATGATAAGAAAATGAAAATATTGTGTTAGATAATCAATAAGTGCAAAAACACAATTCTTACCATGTAGTGAGAGTAGGTTGATAATAACATCCACGAATGAGCCCTCCATAGTGGTACGACATATCTTCATGAAAAGGAATGAACCATGTGTTGCATGCAAAGCATTCTTCTTATGCTTGGAGATCCAAGTCAAGAAGATCATATCATGGTAATAGATGTCACCATCCACTACTCCATCACTCTCATATCCTACTTGTCCATAAAGTGCATCATATGTGAAGTGATCTTGGGAACACTCCATCAACGAACCCAAGCTCCCCAGTAACAGCATTGTTGGCCTTGTAACAAGGCTGTTGTCATCTCATAGCTCCATTCTTTGACATGCATATGTCAAAGTCATCTACCATAATACTGCTATATATGGGAGATTCCTTCCAAAGTGGAAGTACCTTCTAATCCTCCAAGGCTAAGGAGTAGCCCCTTTGCACCATGATGGTGCCATCACCTACTCCTGTGATATCATGAAAAGTATGGTAAAAAATCATCCCATACTCTCCCAAGAGTTTCCAAAGTAACATCAAATCTTGTTTCCTCCTCACACCACCATCATACAAGTCATGGAGTAACATCATGATGATTGAATTGTAGAATGCCCCATACAACCAAATCTTCTGCTGCCATAACATATGGGTGCCATGCAGTGCCTCAAACCATAACATACCTTTTGATCAAGGATATGTCATATGATGGCCAAACTCTTTCAAGATTAGCCAATGCAACCATGCTTCTTGCTTCTCTTTGTCATAGACATGCAAGTGGCTCACCAACCCTTTTCTCACCATCCACACCCATTCATCCAAATGTGGGTGTCTCCTATCATGCTCCACTTTGGTACTCCTCCAATGGAGAATACCATCCTCCAAAATCATATTTCTATTTTTTCATTTCCTTGGATGTTGAAATGCAATCTCCTGGAGATCTCCAAATGAAGACTACTTATCAATGACCATGTTGAATCCATAAGGATCCAAATATACCGAAGGAAAAATCTTCTCATTGAGCTGTGAAATTCTCATCAAGAAAGATCCATCATAACAATGGAAGATAAGATGCCTCTCATCAACCATCTGCCTATCCTCTACTATACATGTAGAAAGGTCATTGGAATGCTCCAATAATGGCTGGGCTCCCAACCCATCAATACAGCTCCATGACAGCACTTCTGATCTCCATGATGGTGCATCTGCTTTCTCATGCTCATGCCCAATGCTGAACATATAGTTCTGCATTGGATTTCTTAGGAAAATGCTCATCCTATCCTCCAAAAATCTACACTCCAACCCCAAGAGTTATGTGAAACTCCACAATAAATAACCAGGATGATTGTATATCTCCTCCTTGAACAAATCAAGGGTCCTCAACGCAGTGAGATTCTGTTTCTCCAAATCAGCAATGTGCTTTGACCCTGGGTCATGCATTTTCCCTAAGAGCATGTTCCCATAATCCTCCATATGAAGTGCTGTAATGTAATAATAGGAAATGGAAATATATGCATACCTTGGTAAAGCTTGGGAACATATTGTACTGCTACAAGGGTTCCTTCCTCCGGTGTGATGACTTCGGCACTACTGATGATGATGGTTGTTCTTCTATGGTTGCATCAGCACTGGTATAAGTCTCCTCCTCCTCATGAATTTCCAGAATAGTTCATGGGACTCTAACTGTCAAGAGATCAAGACCACTTTGCAAAGGTGCAAGTGTTCTTTCTCCTGATGCAAGTACTCCTGCAGCAAGTAGTGGTGGAAGTTTTTCTCCTTCCATATTTCTTCTATCAAACTCCTTGATCAACCTTTGAGTAAATTCTGCATACGCAGTCACTCTTGCATGACTCAAATGGTTGAACCACCAAATTTTTTCTTCACCCTCAGGGTGTAGCACTGCAATCTCCACAACTTCTCTTTCTACTACTGGATGTAGCAATAAGAATGCATCCAACTCCATTCCCCAAGCCTTTTTTGTGCATGTGGATGACCCATCAAATGTAGACAATAGGAACCTATTGCTGCAAGGTCTTCTTTCTTCTTTGAGCAAAATGAATTGTGGGAGAGTTAGATTTTCCTTGAAAGCTCTAGGTTGAGACTTATATTCTGCAAGATACTCACTTAGAATATCATGATCCAAGTGTCCTTCATCTCCATGCATTTTATCTTCTTCTTCAAAAGAAAAGGGCATAGTGTATTTCTTTGGAGCTCTATGCAATACCGGTTTTCTCTTCTGCTGATAGGAAGTGCATGGAACTTCCTCATCTTGAAACCCTAATGAGGTCTCATTGTTTCCATCCATTCTTCTTTGCTTGACCTCCTTGGTGAGGTCCCTTGTAGATCTGAAAAGAGATTAGATAAAACTCATTCCTTCCATCATTCTGATCTCTTTTGTCTTCTCATCTTCTTCTTATAGCATATTGGCTGAGATCCACAGGCTGAGCCAAGATTATGCTCTGATACCACTATAATATTCCCAAATGGGAAAAGAAGGAATATAGTGCATAAAACTGGAAATAGCAGTGAACAAATCAATACACCATGATATGAGAAAAATGTACAACCATCTTATTAAACATATTATAAAATAATAGGCACAATACCTTGAGGATCAAGTCACTCAACCAATACAAAACAAGCCTCTTCTAAGAAAATATGTCAATACATGAGATAAATACTGCTATACAAATTCCATGAGCCATGAAAACACAGGTTTAGGGCATAAAATACTATAGAAATGATATAAAAATGTAGATCTTATTTATATAGCTCAAAATGTGTTGAGGCTAGAGATCTATGCTCCCAAACACATTTCCAAGACAACCCAGAAAGGGTTTCCGGAAATACCCAAAATACAAAAATATCGGAATGTAGCCCTAAGGATGAATTACAAATGCAACTGAATAACTGGATAGAGATGGTTGAAACTGATATATAAATGAATATATCTCCTTCAATATATCCTTAAAGTGAAATTCTGATCCCAACACTGAAGATCTCACCCCCCAAATCAAGCACTGAAACCTCCACTACAAATGCTTACTAGAATAATGCAGTCAAAGAGGGAGATTGCGCTATAGATGATGGGAATAGGTTGGCCTGGTGCCAAGATGTGAAAGAAAACTTAAGAACCTCCTTTTATGATCTCCCAATGAGAAGAATGCTTCCTCCCTTGAAGAACTAGCTCAGAAAGTGGGTTTCTCAACCCTCCACTACAACAACCTACAACACAACAAAAATCTGAGCAGACATTATGTTGTAGCTGAAGATTGAAGCTTGACTAGAATGCCAGAGTGCGGAAATGATAGTAAAATAATCTTCCTAGAGGCTACCTGAAGGGAAGAGGTGGTATTCGCACTCGGGAACACCCTACGGTAAACAACACAACAATCTCTGCTAAACAACTAGAGAGTGAAAGAAGTCATACAGACCATAAATTCAATAATCAATAATATAACCATCTATGGCTACCTTTCCCTTATTATAAACAATGTGAGCATTCTCACCTTGGGTCCCACTCATTAAAGCCACTACTATCATGGAGACTTCTTCCCATTCACATTGCGTTGTTTTTCCTTGATGATCCACTCCCTCCATACCAGTGTTGTTGATTTGGTCAAACTTGACCTTTTCCACATGCATTAGCCCCTGTTCACACATGAGGGTGCTTTATCCAACTATGAAGATGATCCCTTTTCACATTAAGAGGATTTTTATGGGTCCCCCACCCATATATTCATCTAACTAAATGACAAGAGAAAAAAATAATATTCCAATTAGTTGCATGCTAATTTAGGAATATTACATATTCGAGGATGAGTTTGTTTGAGGAATTGTATGGCTAGAGTTGCAATAGTCCCATCAGTTATAGTGATCCAATTAACATGGCTTTGATTAGAACATGCATGTTGGAAGAGTTGGAATAGGAAATGCAGGTAATTAAGAAGAATATGAAACCAACACACGATAGGAAGAAGATATATGTCGATCAAAATAGTTTTTTTAAGGAGTTTGAGGCTGGGGAACAATTGTACTTGCACTTCAAGCTGAAGAAGAGCTCCTTGCAGATTGGATCATGTGCCAAGATAGCACCACAGTTTTGTGGAACTTTCAATATTCTTAAGAGGATTGGGCCATTAGCTTATCGACTTGCACTGCCTCTGATAGTGACATTTCATGATGTTTTCCATGTGTCATTTCTTAAGAAATATGTTAAATATTTTGATCATTTGATTGAATAGTCTATATTATAAGTGGAGCAAGAAAGAGAATTCAATTTGGAACCTCGGTGCATTTTGCAGAGAAAGATGCTCATGCTCTCAAATCGAGAAATCGAACAAGTTAAAGTGTAATGGAAGCACTTTGGTCCCGATGAATCTACATGGGAGATGGTAGATCAGATGTCTTCAATGTATCATTCCTTATTCGTTGGCTGAGAAAATGTGTTGGTATATGTACATATGTATATGGATGTAAATACCACTATGAGCTATGTTATAAAGCTATAATAAGCATTATGGGTTTCGTGTCATTATGATGTTATGTTTTCATTTTGGTTTGCTTCTCAGTAGGTTGGTCATTTTAATACTGCAACGAGCTAAGTTATAAAGCTTCATGGGCAGTATGTATTTCTTACAACAATATTTTTGGTTGTAGGTGTTGTTGAACACCAAGCATGGTGTTCCCCCAAGGGGGAGGGCTCTATAACAACCCTGGTGAAAATTCCATGTAATAAAATTTAATAAAGGAAAAATAATAATCAAGTTCATGGGACACGTATTCCAGCCTGAATGTTTGGAAAAGCATCCTAGTGCAGGTGTTCATATGGTTTATTATGGCTATGGAAATTGTGAAAGGAAATGGATAAGCCTTTGGAAAGGAAAAGTGCAATTAATTGCAATTTATCTATGAAGATAATGGAAAACAAAAGAAAAGGGAGGTGAAATGTCGTAGATTAAATGTGAGGAGGAAAATGAAGGAAATTAATGGAAGATGAAGAAAATAAAGGTCTCATTAATAAAAGGCTTCTAAGGATTAGTTTGTGTCTTTTGTTCAGTGCAAATTTGGAGCTCTCATTACTCTTTCTCTCTTTCTCTCATACTCTTGTATAATTAGAATTTTCTTGGAGCTCTCTTGGAGAGTGTGGCATACTTGGAGATTTGGAGAAAGAAGGGAAAGGAAGAGCAAGAGTGTAAGAGGACATCAATATTAGCCGCTACAACATATTTTTTTTGAAGCTAATGAGTTGCATGTATGGCTTCCTCTCTAGTTTTGGCATGCATGTGGTTTCTTGGACATGATTTTTCATTGGCATGAAGGATTGCATAGATTGACATTAGATTTTTCTAGCCTTGCCATTTCTTGGATAGCCATGGTGTTGTGGGTTTATTTCATTTTTTGTTTTTCTAGTTGGCTCTTATGTTCCTTTAGTTACGGGTTGGGTTACTAGTTCCTAGAGCCTTCATTGGAAAAACTCTATGGGCCCTGTAACAACTTGGGTTCAGTTACTAGTCCTAGAGCCTTGGTTGGATAAACACTATGGATATCGGAAGCAGTTGTGGTTTGAGTTACAATTCTTGGAGCCTTGGTTGGAACAAACGCTCTAGATCCCTTGAAAACTTTGGTGGAGACCAATTTGGTGATGGCTGTGATGTTTGACTATGAGGTGGAACCACTAGTTGAAGGTTGAGGTAGTTTGGCCTCTGGAATCCCTGGTTTGGTTTTGATGGATTTGGCATATGATATCCCATATTCATTCTTGGAATATGGCATGGGGGTGATTGGTTGAACAAATATTTGGCTCATCCATTTCTATGGTCGAGTGGAATGTGGAAGTCCCAAAATGGGTTGCATTTTGCTTATGGAAATAAGAGCTCTTTCCTCTTGTATTGATGGGTAAATTTGCTTGTTATTATGTGGCTTATATGGTTTTTATGTGCTTTTCATTTCTCTTTTTTATATATTGGCTATGAATGTGTTTTATGATGGTGATGATGAATGGATCTCATCATGTTTAGATTCGTAAATGAATGAACAATGTATCTATGCCCACATAGATGATAATGAAGTTAATGTGACAAGGCAACAATCCTTCTTAGTGATTCTCAGATAAGTATGATACCCCTATGCCTAGATATGTTATTTAAATCTATATATTACATAATTGTGACATGTTTGACGAAATTCCTGTCATGGATAGTAAGGGTCTAGTCAATTCCTTGTTCAAGTGTTTTCTTGTGCATCATTTTTGCGATGTTATATTCATTAGGGGATTTTGAGGTCTAAAATGGGCCTCCTAAGGAAATTCTAAAATAATAGTGGAAATAATAAAATAATATTATATTACATCATCAAATTTTAGAGGGAAAAAATAAAAAAACTACTTTTTCAATTCATATTTTAACCTTATCTCCCTATGGGTTTACTCAAATTTCGAGCAGGAATGCAGAATTTGATTCCTCATCCAAGGAGTACCCATGTTTCATACTTTTGATGGGTACTGCTACGTGAAAGATGAGAAATACATGAAAAAACGTGATTGCAATCACAATTTTCATGTATTTCTCATTTTTCATGTAGTAAGGTCCATAGAAAGTATGCAACATGGGTACTCCTTGGATGAGGAATTAAATTTTTCATCCAACGAGTACTCCCGCTTGAATTTTCAATAAAACCTTATGGATATAAGTTGAAAATACTAGTTGAAAAAATATTTTATTATTTAATTATTTTTTAATCTTTTTACTTTTTTACCCCAAAAATGGTTTATCATCCCCTATGGTTGACATCATCATCTTGAATCCTATTGGTTCTTCTAAATTTTATTTTGCTTGTAATTTTTATTAGGAGGCCCATTTTAGACCTCAAAATTTCTCTAATGTCATTTTTTAACGTGTCATTAAGTTCTAGGAGGTGACCTGGGCTCTGGGCCTGAAAAAGTGGCCCAAACCCCAGGGATGCTAGCACAGGTCTGTGGGAAAATTCCCTGGAAGCATGCAAGCCTATGTTGTGGGATTGTCCAAAGCCTCCCAAATGCACCCTTTCCCATATCAAGGGAGATTCTGGGGGTTTAATTGTCTAAAATGTCAGTGGGCCCTAGGGGCTAGATACCTTAGTGGTTAGGTTGGCTCCTAGGAATTTTGTTGATGATGTGGAAGGTCAATTTGATGTTTTTTGGTTGATTCCACTTCCTTAATTTCACCTAGGAGGTTGAATCCGATCATAGTAACTCTTTTTCAAATGTTTACCCCAATTGGTCGGTTACTTGGGTAGATGTGGGAGGAGAGTGATACAGAGTGGTATCAAAGCATGATTCACCCCTTTGACTGGATGAGCGATGTCCGTTAGTCATGCATTCATCTTGGTTGCACATGTGTTACTCATCCTTGTTTTCTATATGCTTGTTGCATATGTATGGTGTTAGTCATGGTTATGGTGATGTCGCCATGGAGAAGAGGGTATTTGTTTTGTGGAATGTGTCATCATCAGTGTATGCTTGGTTAAATTTTGTTACATGTTGTTACAAGTATTGTCTGTGTATGCTTGGTTACATGTGTTTACATGTTGTTACATTTGTTGTCCGTTTATGCTTGGTTACATGTTTTTATTTGTATTGTTTGTGTTTACGGTTGTGTATTTTCTGTGTGCATTGGTATGGTTGATGTTGTCATGCATGAGGTCATGGTATGTGTAGTGATATGGTAATGCATTAATGATTGGACTCTAGCTAGAATGAATTTTATGTGTTGTAACAACTATGTTATATATGTCTATATGTTGAAATGATTATATCTATACATCCATTACGTTGATTGGTTGATATTGCAAATGAGATATTCTCCCTGAATTATGGTAAGGTACGTTGGTTTATTGTGATTTGGTTTAGCGGACATAGTATGCATTGCAAGAAATAAATTGAAGATGAATAACAAGATGGTAGACTACAGAGTTTCTCCCTATGAATCAAATGAGAAACATATTTTTGGGAACTGTTTTGACTTGGAAGACACACTGAGAAGTTAGAAGGAAGAAATAAGGAGTTGCAAAGTAGATAATGATGTAATCATACAAGCACAGGAAAATAAAGAATAACTTAATGCAATAATCCTCCAAATTTTCTCAAAGTTGCATAAACAGGGACCACTTAGGATCATCTATGGACAGGAGGATGGGACTAATGGGGCATATGAAAGTAGGCCTCTTGGTGGTCATAGGTCAGATAGAGATGACATGATCAAATATGGAAGGTTTTTGGACATTCTGGATAGGAGAGGTGAAAGGCACATGTATTATTCTAGTTTTGGTTCTGACCGAAATTATGATCATCGTCATCATCATACTTATAGGAGGAGTGATAGGGATATTTTTCGAATGATTTTAAGAAATAAAAACCACCTACATTTGATGGAGAGATGAGGAAACCACAATATGCAGAGGAATGGTTGCTTGGTATGAGGAAGTTCTTTAGGTTGCATGATTACCCAGAAAACATGCAAACTAGAATAGATACATTCATTCTCAGAGGTAAATCATATATTTGGTGGGAATATTTGAAGAACATCAGATAATTTTGTGATGAGGAGCTGACTTGGTGTGAGTTCAAGAGATTATTTCGTAAGAAGTATATATCGAAGAGATACTATGATGACAAGGAAAAATATTTTTATGAGCTAAAGATGGGATCTATGACTGATGAGGAGTACACCAACATTTTCTTGGAGTTATTGAGATATGTGCCTTACTTTAAGGAGGAGAAGGCCAATATTCATAGATTCATTAGTGGTTTCTCAATAGTATTCAAAGACATGATTGATTTTGAGGAGCCTAGATCATTGGAGGAGTCCTTTTGGAAACTAAAGCATTGGTATGGGAAATCAAAGCACCAATCTGAGACCAAGTCGGAATGGAAAGGAAATGAAAGGAGAAAAGGAAAATAGGACAAGAAGCAAGCAAGATATCAAGATACATGTAACAAAGAGAATGTTTTACCTCCTAAGAAGTTCAATACATCTGGAGGAGGACTGGGACTTCGGTATGAGGATAAGAATAAGAATGAAAATAGTAAGCTTGTGTGGTGTTGGAATTGTGGAGGAGATCATCATAGGATATATTGTCCATAACATGAGGGTGGTAGAAAACATATCTACAGTGCGCAGGAGGCACATACATTAGTATATGTTGAACATAGTATTCCCAGGATCTATTTAGCGTTGGATAACAGGCAGACAGATCACCAAATGTCTATTATCAAGATGGATGGTAATCTTTGTGATCAAGTTGTTGCTATTTTGATTTACCTTAGATATAATTATAGTTATTTTAATCCTGAGATGGTGGATAAATGTAGTTTGAATAAATAAGTGCATGTAGAGTCTTCGTTAGTGTAGTTGGCTACAAGTACCGAGAAGAGAGTTCATCATTGGGTAAGAGCTTATGCATTTGGGTTGAATGGCATGTCTACAACATTGCACTTGAACATGTTACCATTGGTATCGTATAATATGTTATTGGTTATATCTTCACAGGACCAAGGTGGATTGTTATGACAAAGCTACTAAGTGTTTGGATGATAATGGGGAACAAAGATTTTTGCGAGGTAAGAATAAATCAACATCAGTTAGGATGGTTACAACTATGCATGATAGGTGCAGTTGCAAGAAAGGGTGTGTGTTATTTTTATTTCACATTTCTAGTGACAAACATAAGGAAGTTGACGATGCATATATTTTGAGAAGGTACTCAATTTTACAACATTTTTGGGATGTATTTCGCGTAGATATTTTAGATTTTCCACCTCACAGGGAAGTAGAATGTTATATTGAGTTGGTACCAAGGGAAACGCTAGCATCTAAGGCACCTTACAGTATGAGAACATTGGATTTGGTAGAGTTGAAGTTTTCATTGAAGGAAATGTTGGACAAGGGATACATTAGACCAAGTGTATCACCATGGGGTGCACTAGTACTGTTTGTGAAGAAGAAAGATGGTACTCTCATACCATGCATTGATTACAGGAGTATAGGTAGTGGTTTATGTACATGTATAGGTACATGAGTACAACATGCCGATTATCTTCTCAAAACAAATGACTTGGTCAGGTTTAGATACAATATATATGAGCCAAACAATAGTGAGCTCAAGAAGTTCATCGTGAGGGATTTTCATGTGAAACCATATTCTAGTCACCTAGGCTATTAGAAGATGTTGACAATATTTAAGAAGTTTTATTATTGGTCAAATTTGAAGAAGGATGTAGCATAGTTTGTGGCTAGGCGTTTCGATTTTCAGCAGGTGAAGAATTGTAAGCATCTAGGTGGATTGCTACAGCTGATTATTATTTCACAATGGAAATGGGAGGTCATTTCCATGGAATTTATCACATTTTTTCTGAGGATAGTGAGATATCACAATTCTGTCATGGTTGTTGTGTACATGTTGAAAAAGGTAGCACACTTCATTCCAGTGAAGTCTACATCCTCAGTTAGCAATGTAGCATAGGTATTCATGACATATATGGTCAGATTGGATGGTGTTCTACAGAATATTGTGTTAGACAGGGATGTGAAGTTCATTTCCAAGTTTTGGAATGATTTTTTTGCATGTTTGGGCACAAATTTGGCCTTTAGTACAACTTATCAACCACAGATAGATGGCTATGCAGATAGGGTCAACAGGATATTGGAAGATATGTTGAGGATGTATGTGATGCATCAGCAGCGAAAGTGGGAAGAGTATCTTACACTAGTAGAGTTTTCTTACAACAATGGGAGTCAATAATCCTTGAGGATTAGACCGTTTGAGGCATTGCACGGGAAGATTTGCAATACTCCCATCAGTTGGAGTGATCCAGTTAACAGGGTGTTGATTGTACCGTACATGTTGGCAGAGATGGAACATAAAATGCGGGTAATTAAGAAGAATATAAAAGCATCATAGGGTATGCATAAGAGCTATGCAAATCAAAACAATTTTTTTAAGGAGTTTTGGGTTTGGGAACAAGTGTACTTGCGCATCAATCCCAAGAAGAGATCCTTTTGGATTGGATCATGTTACATGCTCACACCATATTTTTTTGGACCTTTCAATATTCTTTAGAGGATTGGGTCAATAGAATATCACTTGCATTTCCTCCGATAGTGAAATTCCATGACTTTTTCCATGTGTCATTGCTTAAGAAATATGTTAAATATGTTGATCATGTGATTAACTAGTCTGTATTGTAGGTGGAGCCAGAAGGATAATTCTAGTCAGAACTTCAGAGCATTTTGCAGAGAAATATGTGAATGCTCTGGAATCAAGAAATTGAGTAGGTTGAAGTGTAATGGAATCACTTTGGGCCTGATGAAGCTACATGGGAGATGGAGAATTTGTTGCGGGCCATGTATCATTCCTTATTCGTTGGTTGAGAGAATGTTTTGGTATATGTTGGCATGATGTTTTTGTATATGTACATATATATGTATATGGATGTAAATACCTCCATGATATATGATATAAAGCTACAATAAGTGGTATGGGTGTCATGTCACTATGATGTTATTCCTTCATGTTGGTTTGCTTCTCAGTAGGTTGGTCATTGTAAATATTGCAATGCGATAAGTTATAAAGCTCCATGGGAAGTATGTTTTTCTTACAACAGTATTGTTGGTTGTATGTGTCATTGAACACCAAGGATGGTGTTCCCCCAAGGGGGAGGGTTATGTAATAGCCCTGGTGAAAATTCCATGTAATAAAAGTTAATAAAGGAAAAAATAATAACCAATGTCACGAGACACGTATTCCAAGCTAAATATTGGTAAAAACATCCTAGTGAGGGTGTTCATATGGTTTATTATGGCTATGGAAATTGGAAAAGGAAATGACTAAGGCTTTGCAAAGGAAAAATGGAATTTATTGGAATTTATTTCTGAAAATACTGGAAAATAGGAGAAAATTGAGGTGAAAGGTCATAGGTTGCATGTGAGGAGGAAAATGAAGGAAATTAATGTAAAATGCAGAGAATAGAGGGCTCATTAATAAAAAGGCTTCTAAGTATCAGCTCATGGATTTTTTTCAGTGCAATTTTGGAGCTCTCATTACTCTCTCTCTCTCTCTCATACTCTTGGATACTTAGAGTTTTCTTGGAGCACTCTTGGAGAGTGTGGAATACTTGGAGATTTGGAGCAAGAAGGAAAATGAAGATAAGTAAAACACAAGAGCAGACCGGGATCAACAACTACATCAGATTTTTTTTTTAGGTACCGAGTTGCATCTATGTGTTCCTCACTAGTTTTGGCATGCATGATGTATGCATGTGGTTTCTTGGTCATGATCTATCATTGGCATGGAGGATTTCCTGGATTGACAATGGATTTTCCTAGCCTTTTCATTTCCTAGATATCCATGGTGTTGTGGGTTCATTTCATTATTTGTTTTTCTGGTTTGTTCTCATGTTCCTTTACTTGTGGGTTGAGTTACTAGTTCCTTTAGCCTTGGTTGAAAAAATGCTTTAGAGCCCTGTAACATCTTCGGTTGAGTTACTATTCCTACAACCTTAGCTCAAAAACACTCTAGGGCCTTTTTTGGACAAACGCTCTGGAACTCGACAACAGATGTGGCTCAAGTTATTATTCCTGGAGCCTTTTTTGGAACAAACACTCTAGAACCCTGGACAGATTGGGTGGAGATCATTCTGGTGATGGTTGTGATGTTTGGCCATGAGGTGGAGCCATTGGTTGAGGGTTGAGGTGGTTTGGCCTCTAGAATCCCTAGTCTAGTTTTGATGGATTTGGTTTATGAGATCCCATATTCAAGCTTGGAATATGGCATAGGGATGAATGGCTGAAGAAATATTTGGTTCATCCATGTCTATGGTCAAGTGGAATGTGGAATTCATAGAATTAGTTTCATTTTGCTTATGGAAATACCAGATCTTTCCTCTTGTATTGATGGGTAATTATGTTTGTTATTATGTGGCTTATATGGTTGTTATGTGCTTTTCATTTATGTTGTTTATATGATGGTTATGAATGTGTTTTACGATGGTGATGATGAATGTCTCTCATCATGTTCAAATTCATAAATGGATAAAAAATTTATGTATGTTGAAATATATGATAATGCAGTTAATGTGATGAGGCAACAATTCTTCTTAGTGATTTTCATATAATTATGATACCCCGATGCTCATATATGTTCTTTAAACCTATTTATATTACATATTTGTGAAATTTTTGATGAAATGTTTGTCATGGCTAGTAGCAGTCTAGTCAAATCCTTGTTCAAGTGTTTTCTTGTGCATCATTATTGTCTTATATTTCATTTATGAGCTTGTCACTGTGTTTTTGGTAGTGACCCGGGGTCTGAGCCTAAAAAAGTGGCTCAAATCTCAGGGACGTTGGCACAGGTATGTGGGAAATGTCCCTGGACACACGCATGCTTATGTTGTGGGAGCGTCCAGAGCCTCCCATACGCACCCTTTCCCATAGCAAGGGAGTGTTCGGGGGTTTAATATTCTAAAATCTCAGTGGAACCTATGGGATGGATACCTGAGTGGTTGGGTTGGCTCCTGGGAGTTTTTTTGTTGATGTGGAAGGTATGGTTGATGTGTTTCCATTGATTCCAGTTCCTTAAGGTCACCTAGGAGGTTGAATTAGATCATAGTAACTCTTCATCACATGTTTACCCCAGTAGTATTTGGTTACTTAGGCAGATGTGGGAGGAGGGTCTTACATTGTGTGTGTACGGAAAGGACAAAGAAAAAAGACAAAAGAAAATAAATATTTGAAAGATAAATATAAGTATTCTATTTTAGTTTTTAATTATGCATGTTATCTATGATTCCGATTTATGATGGTTGAATGTGATCTATGATTCTTATTTATGATGGTTTCCTTTTGAGCTAATCAGATGTGATATGTTTATACATGATGATTTGGTCAAAGAGCTAGTTTGAATTGGTGTGACAGGAAAAAAAACAAAATTGCAAGTGTACCTTGTTGACAAGCCACCAATGAAGTATGATTTGAATTTATTTCATTTCATTTTGAATCTAATGGAAAATATGTCCTTGGTATAGGAAAGCATGGAAAACTCCCACGTTTGGGTGGTTGGAATTGGTTGCAAGAATTAGCAGCAAAAACAAAAAGGAATTGGAATAGGAAAAAATATGTTGGTAAAGCATTCAAGAGAAGGACCATTATGGACACTAGTACCCAATAGTGTCTATATTTTTCCATGAGCATGCTATGACCAATATTGTGGTTTTGAGGCAGGAATATGCCTTGGTTTTTGGACCTTATGATGCAAGGAAGCCATGCCAAGGGATGGATTGCCTAAGGGAATGTGTAGCAGAGAAGGGGATGTCAAGGAACTTGGAAGGTGAGTGACTGCATGGAAGGGGGTGATCTGATTTCCCGAGGAACTATGTAGTAGAGAAGGGAAGGTCCAGGATTTAATATGCGTCATTAGAATTTTCAGATGGAATCAGAAGCACATTGGGAGTTTTTTCCCAGGAAAAATGAGCCAGTAATTTTTCTCTAATAGAACAAGTAGCACAAGTATCCTAGAGCTGGACATTGGATGCAAGTTCAAATTTGGAATTGGATTCTGGACTTCCCGGGAAGGAGGTGAATCCTGCTATTACATTTAAGGGCAGAGGTGTGAACCTCTAGATTCCCTTGTTGTTGATGCATGCATCGTATCCTTTTATTTATTGGTTATACCAAATGTTAATACGTATTTATGTGTATATTATTGTGAATATTGTATCAACTTGGATCTATAAAGTTCCGTAAATGGTATGTTTGTTTGGTAGTTGAAGAAAATGTGCATAAGTATATGTGGTTTTTATTGTAAATATTATTATCACTCATAAATGTTCAAAATTTTATTGATAGGGTCACTCACATCATTCACCTAGGTTTAATCCTGTTTTCATAAGAATGGTTCATGAAATTGATGGAAAACACATGAAATAAGCCTTACCCTAAGTCTAAAACCCTTCCATGAGTCATGTCATGTTAGTCAAATCCACTGCATTCCATTTAGTTTTCACATGCATGCCCTCAAATCAAACATATGCCACTTGTCTGTTTTTTCACCATTCGGTAGCCAATATAACTATAGAATGGCTAATTTCACTACGGAATTACCTAACAATTCTGTAGTGAATATGCCATGTTTTTAACTATCTTCGCTACGGAATCGTGTTTTTCTACAGAAAAGACAAAGCATGGTGAGGTGTCAAGTTTTTGATGGCCAGGGGTAAAGGTGAGGTCACCCAGTTAATTATCATGATCACCCAAGCATGCAAGATCATGATTTCGTTCATCATTACCTTTTGTTTTCACATTTGGCATCATTCTCCCCAACTTTCGAATTAAATTTTAAATTTCATCTCTAAGCTTCTCTTTGTCATCTATTATTTGAGCCTTCCATGTAGCAACATAGTGTCATCTTCGAAGAGTTGATTCAAAAGGAAAGAAGCTTGCTATATATTTTTTTATATGTATGTGTCATAGCTAAGGAAACAATGAGGTTATAAAGCATAAGACATTGAATGGGACAAAAGGAAGAAACAAAAGGTAAATCTGTGAAAAAAAATAGATTTTGCAGGAGAAGATGTTGGTTTCATATTCCAGCTAGGGAAACCATTGACTAGGTTACAACTTGCAAAGGGTGCCATGGAAAACAAGATGATAGAAAAGGTTGAAAAAGTCAAGCAGCCTATCACAGAAAACATCATAGACCTATCTTTAGCAACATAAGAGGTTTTGTGCAAAGAAAAGGAAAGGAGCAGATGGTGGAAATACTAAAGTACAAATATTGTAGGAGAAGTTAAGAGAGGCCAGAGAAGAGGTCACTGAAGTCAAGTTGGAACTACAGGAGGCCAAGGTAGACAGACAACTAATGACAGACTTTGAAAAAGAAATGAAGGATCAACTAGAAAAATATGGCAAATCACTGACAAATACCAAAAAATTACTAAAAAGAACACTTCCTTTGAGGAAAGTAATGAAGAACACTAGAAAAAGAAACCTATGGTTACAGTATGAGAGGAAAAATCTTAAAGGACAGGTTAAAGACCTAGAGTACCAAATGGAAATTATTCAAGAAGAATTAAAGAAAAGAGGGCTGAAAATTAAAGTGATAAATGAGCTTGAAGAGGTACATCCTTCTACTACCAAGGATGGAGTGCCAAAATTTTAAAGGGCTGGCCTAAACAATTTTGATAAATTTTGCAACATGCAGGAAACATCATTTTTAGTTTGGAATCTGAAATTTTGAAGAAAAATGAGATGTATGTGTTTTTTATCCAATTAGGAAATTTCGTAGAGAAGCCCAGGATTGAAGGCCATATTTCATTAATAAATCCCTATAGGATTCTTTTTTCCACAAAAATTATTTTTGCTGGATCAAAGGAGGGAAAGAGTTGAAATGAATATGCTATTGAACAACGCTACGAAAATGCCTATTGTGCTCTGTTTTTATAGCGAAGTGTTTTTAGTGATATTTGGAGGTTTGGAAAGTATTTTGAAGAGTAGTCAGCCATGTGGAGATATTCAAGATGGCAGTGGGCCACTCTAGCACGGTTCCACTACTTGAAAAAATGGTCACCTTTCCAGCTCAACACGAAGACAATGATTAAAGTTATGTTTATATTTTCCTAAAAGGTATGAGTGTTAGTTCCTAAATCTAGTGGGTATGCTTATGTCTTGGTGATGGTGAGTGCCACTCGAGCACCTGGTCATTATCAATGTAACTATCCTATTCCACTAATATGTGAATGTAATAAATGACAGATAAAGTCCTAATAGGCTTTTAAGTCTTAATTTATTAGGTGTCAAATGTAGTTCTAGGAATATAGTTTATGGTTAAGATAGGTGTCAAGATTATGATTCGATGATCTAGCCAATTGGACAGATCCAACGTAAGGGGAAAAAGCGAATGAGAAAGGGTTGGAGAATGTCATTTGAGACTAATACTATTGTAAATTTTGGAATATCATTAATATACAATGATGGTGTTTTCTGCTTCACCTGAGATGCTTTGATTATTGAAATGAGCTTATGTCTTATGTTTTCTTACTATCTTTTTCTAATATCTTCATGATGAATTACTCATAATTCATGCTCTCATTCTCTGACTTCATTTTAACATTGAACTATTGAATATTTTTGTGTGTTAGTATTGTCTTTTCATTGAAACAGTAAAAGCCTTAGCTTCCACAAGGAGATCCATTTGTCGTTGAATTATTTAATAGTAACTCCATGAGCACAATGGTAGTTAAACCTACTTCATTTTTCACCTGCAATAAAATACATTAAAAAACTTATCATAGAGTTAGCCATCTGATTGAAACCTAATTGAGAAAATCATTAGTTAAGTTGAGAGAGCCCTCTCAGGCTAAAGAGGCTAATCCTCAGTCAAAATTTGGTTTGAAAGAGTTACTCTAAGTTGTCTGTTGGAGAAGAATATCAGTATCAATTTAGAGGTAACAAATTCCATAGTGAGTTGTGCTATAATTCTCTATTAAACGATATGTTTGTGATGTTTTCAACAGTGGTCATTGAAAATAATGCAACGAGCTATGTTATAAAGCTCCATAGGTACTATGTTTTTATTTCATCATTTTTTTGGTCATAGGTGTCATAGAACACTGAGGACAATGTTCCCCCAAGGGGGAGGGGTTTGTAACAACCCCGGGTTAAGTTCCATGTAAAGGAAAAATAATACCAAGGTGATGGGACACATATTCCAAGTTGAATGGTGGGGAAAACATCATATTGGGGGCCACTTTTGATTTATTAATGGCTATGGAAGTTGGAAAAGGAAAAGAGGAAATAACTGACATTTATTTATGAGAAATAAAGGAAAATAGGATAAAAGGAAGGTGAAGAGATATAGATTTACATGAGAGGGAAATTAGGAGGAAAATGAAGGAATGAAGAAAAAGGAGACAACAATAATAAAAAGGCATCAATGAATCAATTGATATATTTTATTAGTTGATATTTTACTCATTATTTAATCAAATTTAGAAAAGGAAATACAAAAATGACTTGGACAAGCAAGAAAAATAAGGAAAATTATCTAGGTGGATATTGGTGGCCACTCGCCTCTTCTACTAGGACCCCCACCATTTTTTCTTTCAGTTTTTTGTTTCCTTAATTATAGCACAATTTACTATTTTTGGAATTTTTTTAGGTCCTGAACTTCTGGAGTTGTTTTGAGGCCCTAAACAACATGTTTGGGAAAACTAAGTCCAACATGGGTCGTCAACTACCATTGGTCACTCGAAAGTGATAATCCTCGGATATATATTTCTAACAAGGTATTGTGTGCATCAAACAGAGTTTGTATGCCAAAGTTACCTCCATGGGAAGTTGATGTACCAATTTACCTAGATGGGACCCATAGTTTTGGTGCTTCATCTCCTAGGGTTAGGTTTTTGGATTTTTAGGGTTTTCCCATTCATTAATAAAAATTCCCTTGAGCCTCTTTTTAACACAACTCATAGGCTATAGCCACCACATCTCTTCTTAAGGATAAGCTACCATCACTCGAGATAGTTTATTTTCCATTCTGTATGTTAGCATTTTTCAGTATTTGATATAAATGAAATTAAGTTTTATTACTATCACATCTCTATGTTTATGTTTATTTATGTATTTTATTGTGTTCGTCCAAAATTCTGAATTAGCGGTATCACAACAATATGCTCTTTTTCGATAGTTTTTTGCATGTCCCCAACAAGATCGGAGTATAAGGGGTTAGGGCTCGATCTGGTTGAACCTTTGCAAGATAATCCTCACAAACCCTAACAGCCTCCCATGGGGTAAGAAAATAAATATGAGGGAGCAGGAGATCCTATCAAAATATTCTTCAAGGAGACCCTTGAGAAACAAAGGAACGTGATGATGGATAACTCTTCCCATATCCTTCAATGGCTACCCATTGTCGATGCATCTTAATCCAGTAGCCACTTTGGAGGTGCCACTCCTTTTAAGGTAGAAGTAAAATTTGACATTCCCATATTTGAGGGGAAAATAGATGCAGATGTCATAGATAGATGGATGAATCTATTAGAAGGATATTTCACGGTTCATGATTTTTCTAATCGGGAAAATATTACTTTTCCACTCCTCAAAGCCACCCCCCATGTCAAGGACTGGTGGGAAACCTACTGTGAGCAAAAGGACGAGAGGGAAACCTCTATGTTCTTATCCAAACCCACTTGGAATCCTTTCTGAGACATGATCAAGGAACAATATTATCCCATTGGGAGCTATGAGGACAAATACATACAATGGACTATGCTGCAGCAACAAATGGATCAAGATGTGCATGAGGTGACAAATATATTCCATACCCTGTGCAAAAATATGGGTATCAAGATTCAGAGAAACATTTGGTGTTGAAGTACCACAATTGTATGCATAGATACATTCAAGAGTAAATGGAGTTTGTCAACATCTCCTCGCTTGGTGCAACATACCGTTATGCTACCAAGATTAAGCAGAAATTCAAACAGAATAAGTGAGACTCTGGATTTGCGACTCAGAATCAAGGGAAAGGCACCCGTGAACCACAAAACAAAGAACAAAGCCAAGTCAGGGTGACCCAAGAAAACCCATTGAATCCAAAAGTGAATAAAAACACTACAAAGTCGAATAAGGACATGGGAAAGTGGTGTGAGTTCCATAAGAGCTCCACTCACAACACAAGTAAGTGTTGGGCCAAGTAGTGACTGGTGGCCGAGCTGAAGGCTTTCAAATCCGATGCATGTTCTGACTCTAAGTCAAAACCCAACAAGGGGAATGAAAAAGGAAAGCATATTATTGATGCAGAGCCCAATGTCACTATTTCCACCACCAAGATCCAGAAGGAGTAACCTAAAGATGCAGAGGAAGGGCAGTGCCTCTTCCATTCCCAGATGTGGGTGAAGGGTCCCCCGCTACAGTTCATTGTCAATAGTGAGAGAAAAAATAACTTCATTTTAGCATAGGTCATGAAGCAGTTTGTCCTGTAGACCACAACACACCTATATCCATACACCTTTGGGTAGCTTGACCAAGGACAAGATTTTTGTGTCAGCTAGCAGTGTCACCTTCCCTATAATATCAAGGCCTTCATGGATGAGGTATTATGTGATATTGATCCTCTTGATGTTCTTGAAGTATTATTAGGTCAAACATGCTTGTGGAAGAGAAATGTTGTGTATGAGTCTAGGCCTCACATTGTTATTGTTACTTTGGGAAATAACTTATACATGATATCGAAAGTAGCACTGCGTACCTCCATCTATTTGATCACTGCAAAAAAATGCATTAAGCTCATTTCCAAAAATTGGAAAAAAGAATTCTTGATGATTCACCCTCAGGGTAGGAATAATAGTGTGGCCACGACCTCTAGGTAAGGCTCATCCAAAAAGAAAAAACATATGGTAAAGGTCGTGGAGGAATATGGGGACATCTTCACCTCACCCATAGGGGTACCTCTACATTTTCACGTCAAGCACTCCATCGATCTAACCCCAAGTGCAACGCTACCCAATGGACCAATATATAGGTGCTTTGTTCTAGATACTGATGAAATCAAGAGGTAGATTGAGGAGCTGCTATAGAAAGGTCACATTTAGTCGATTTCATCTCCCTGTGGGAGCTCGATCATGTTGGTGTAGAAGAAGGATGGGAATTGGTGACTCTATATTGATTATCGGGTGTTGAACAAAATCACTGTCTAGAATAGGTATTTGATCCCACGGATGACATTTTGGACCAACTCAAGGGGGAAAAATATTTCATCAAGATTGAATTGAATTTTGGGTATCACTTTGTACCAATCAAACCCTTCAATGTGTGAAATAATCCCTTCAAATCAAAGGAGGGCCTTTTTGAATGGCTAGTTATGCCTTTCGGGTTGATGAATGCTACCACAACCTTAATAAGGTTTATGGATGACACCTTGGGACCATTCAAAAACTCTTTCATGGTGGATTATTTGGATGACATCCCAATCTTCAGCAAAATTTTGGAAGATCACCTCCACCACATTCAACAGGTCCTCCAAACACTATGACAACACAAGTTGTGTGCCAATTTGGAGAAATTCACTTTTGGCATGACCCAGGTTAAATATTTGGGATACGTTATTTATGAATGTGGGGTGGATGTGGACCCATAAAAGATCCAAGTCATTTAGGATTGGCCATACCCAACCACTCTAACAGAGCTCCGAAGCTACCAGGCTATTGCCAATTTCTACCACAGGTTCGTGTTGGGGTTCTCTCATATCACTTGGCCTTTCATTAAGGTCACCAAGGGAGGAGTGAAAAAAAATTTATTTTGTTCTGAATCTCAACAGAAGGAATTCACAGAGTTAAAGCATCACCTCTTCTCTGCACTAAAGCTGTAATATTCCTAAAATAGCATACAGCTAATTGGAATATTAAATTTTGATTTTTCTTCTTAGTTATAAGAATAAGAGGGTATGGAGACACATAAATCTCCTTAGTAGGAATAAAAACACTTCTAATGTGAATGGAGGTCATCTAAATAGCTGGACTAAAGACCCTTATGTGTGAAAAGGGGATGGAGCATGTAGACTGGGTCAACTTTGACCAAATCAAATAGCGCTGGTATGGAAGGAGTGGCATTCATTGAGGGACATCGCAATTTTGGAGGGAGACTCCATGCATGGAAGTAGTGGCTTTAATGAGTGGGTCCCAAGGTGAGGAGGCTCACCAAGCATACAAGGAAGGGGATGGAATCCATAGAAGACATGTTTTGGAATATTATTTGTTTATGGTCTGTTATGACTTGTGGCTCTCTTCAGCTGTTTAGCTAAGGTTGCAGTGTTGTTTAGCACAAGGGTGTTCCTGAGCGGGAATCCCACCTTCATCCTCGGGGGACTTAAAGTGCCTACTTAGGAGAAGTTCTTGAGAATTATTTCCACATTCTGGCATTTTTCCAAGCTACAAATTTCTTCTACAACATAGTTTCTATTTAGAGTTGTGTTGTGTTGCAGGGTGCAGTAGTGGAGGATTTTATTGGGCTATTTCTGAGCATGTTTTCAGTGGAGGAAGGTTTCCTTCCATTGGGAGGCTATAAAAGAAGGCCCCTGAGATTTATTGCTACATTTTGCATCAGGCCAAGAAGTTATTATCCCCTACAGCGTAGTTTCATTCTGGATCTGTGTTACTTTATGGAGGAGTTGCAGGGGTGGTTGTAGTGTATGTTTTGGGAGGTGATTTCTTCAGTGGAGGGGAAAACCTTTCATCCGGAGGATATATTAGAGGAGCACTACATAATTCTACATCAGCTTCAGCCATATATTCTCACTTCTCTTTTGCAGCAAACCTTCAGCCCTAGGGCTGCAACTTACATTTGTATTTTTTTGTATATTTTCTGGAAACCCTCTTGGGTTTTCTTGGAAAGGTGATATAGTGCCTAGATCTATATGTATAGTATCTTTGGAGGCATATATCAGTATTTTTATATCATTGTATGATCTCCAGCTATAGTTATGCTCATTATGAATGCGCTGTACCAGCTCTCCGACATTTTGTATTATAGTAGCATCTCATTTTTGGGAGTGACTGTTTATGGGAGGCTTGTTTGCTCTTATCATATGATTAATGCCTCAGAATTTTGTATGGATTTTCTACTGATATTCATAATATAATGGCTCCATATTGGTATCTTGTATTTGTACATTGATTTACACTACTACTTTCCATTTTTGTGTCATATATTACTTCTTTCCCCATTTCAGAATATTACAGTGGTATCAGAGCATAATCTTGGCTCAGCCTGTGGATCTCAGCCATTATGCCATTAGGAAAGTAAAAAGGAGAAGAAAGAGATAAAAAATAATGGAAGGAATGATATTTGTCTCATCACTTTTCATATCTATGAAGGACCTCTATAAGGATGTCAAGCAAAGGAGAATAGAGAAAAACAATGAAACCTCAATAGGGTTTCAAGATGAGGAAGTTCCATGCACTTCTTGTCAACAGAAGAAAGAACTGGTGTTGCATAGAGCTCAAAAAAAATATAATATGCCTTTTTGTTTTGAAGAAGAATATAAAAGGCATGGAGATGGGGGAAACTTAGATCATGATATTATAAGTGAGTATCTTGTAGAATATAAATCTCAATCAAGAGCTTTCAAGGAGAATCTAACTCTCCAACAATTTATCCAGATTAAAGAAGAGAGGAGACCTTGCAGCCATGGGAGAAGGAAACACAGTAGATTCCTACTATGTACTTTTGATGGTACATCTACATGCACAGCAAGGGCTTGGAGGAGAAAGTTAGATGCATTCTTTCTACTACATCCAATAGTAGAAAGAGAAGTTGTTGAGATTGCAGCGCTGCACCTTGAGGGTGAAGTAAACATTTGGTGGTTCAACCTTTTGAGTCATGCCATAGTGATCACTTATGCAGAATTTACTCAAAGTTTGATCAATAAGTTTGACAAGAAGAGACTAGAAGAAAGGAAACTTCCACCAACACTTGCAGTAGAGATACTTACATCAGGAGAAGGAACACTTGCACCTTTGCAAAGTGGTCTTGATCTCTTGACATTTAGAGTCCCATGCATTACTCAGGAGATGCATGAGGAGGAGACTTATACCATTGCTAGTGCAGTAGTAGAGGAGAATCCAACATCATCACCAATATTTGGGGAAGTCATCACACCAGTGGGAGGAACCCTTATAGCAGTACAAGATGTTCCCAAGCTAAACCAAGGTATGAAAATGTTTCCACTTTCTATTATTTCAACACATCATATGGAAGGTTGTGGGGACATGCCATTGCATGAACTAGGGGAAAGACACAATACTGATTTGGAGCAGAATACTATCACTATGCATAGGACCCTTGACAGGTTCAAGGAGGAGATATACATTCATACTAGTATTTCATTGTTGATCTGCACACAACTCTTTGGGTTGGAGTGTAGATTTTTGGAGGATAGGATGAGAATTGTCCTAAAAAGTCCAATGAAGAACCATATGTTCATCATTGAGCATGATCATGAGACAACATATGCACCATCATGGGGATCAACAACGTTGTCATTGAGTAGCAGTGATGAGTTGGGGGCCCAACCATTATTGGAGATTTCCAATGGCCATTCTACATGTGTAGCAGGGAATAGGCATATGGTTGATGAGAGACATCTTATCTCCCATTATTATGATGGATATTTCTTGATGAGAACTTCACAGCTCAATGAGAATACTTTGCCTTTAGCATACTTGGATCCATATGGGTTCAACATGGTCATTGATTAGTGGTCTTGATATGGAGATCTCCAGGAGGTTGCACTTCAACATCCCATGAACTGTAAAGATAGTGATCTGATTTGGGAGGATGGTATTATCCATTGGAGGAATAAAAATTTTTAGCATGACAGTAGACACTCACCATTGGTTGGATGGGTGATGTTGATGAGCAAGAGGCTAGTGAGCCACTTGCAGATCTGTGACATAGGGCAGCAGGAGGCAAGGGCGGGTTGGCTACTCTTGAAATAGTTTGGTCAGCATGTGACATATCCTACTTCAAAGTGTATGCTATTGGTTGGGGCATGGCATGACACTTGCATCATGTGGCAGCAAGGAGTTTGGTTGCATTGGGGTGATGTGACATTTTTTATGTCAATCATCATGTTTTCACTCCATGGTCTACATGATGGAGATATGAGGAGGCAGCAAGAGCTATTGTTGCTCTGGTTACTCTTGGGAGAGTATGGGTTGATTTTCTCCCATACCTTGCACAGTGATTCAAGAGTGGTGGATGGATACATATACTACCAGGATATGATCTTCTTTACTTGGCCCTCCAAGCACAAGGAGAAGGCTTGGCATGCAGCACATGAGGATTTTCTCTCCAGTCACACTGATTTCATGAGGATATACCATACTATCGTGGAGAGATTCACTTGGGAAGGCATCAAAGAGGAGATGCACCATCACATGAGGAAATGCATGGATTGTCAGGAGGAGGTAAATAGCTCTTTGATAGAGTTAAAAAAAGCACTTCTTTCCTCATTGGGGATGAGGAGAGGTTCATGTATGAGCCACTTCACCAACTTGTTCAAGGTACATGGTAAGGATTGTGTTTATGTGTATCATGATTCACTTACTATGTGATTGTATTTATTTTCCATCCATGTACAGGTCATTGATCTAATATGGGCCATTATTTCTTATAGACCTCATGATCCATTTGGTGACAAGAGTAGTGATGGTGATGGTCATTCCCTAGGAGATGTTGGGGAGATGATATCTTTTTCAGAGTGTTCTCAATGTGCACCTCACATCATACACCTTCTACAGACATGTGAGAGGATTGGGGCAGCAAGAAAGTGGTTGGGGAACCACTCATCATATCCTATTCTGAAGCAGTCATGAGTAAAACTACGTTGGTTGCACTTAAGGGATCATTATCCTTCTCTACTCTTATATATGGCAGCCAGTATGACTCTAATTATGATCCCATATGTTGATGATGTCCTTATCATTGTTGTGGGCATGATTGGAGAGATGAAACATGGGTTGGATATTCCTATTAGAGATGAGATTCTCCACATTTATTATGCTTCATAGTTCATGGAGAACATTGGACAATCCATGATTGCTACATTTGACCTCTTGTTTCCATATGAGGTGAGCCATATGGTTAACTTGAGCACTTGGGAGGTGCCTTTCATGAGCATTTGGGAGGAGTTTTTCCATGAGTTACTACTTTGGAGGGTGACTAATTTTGTATGGGTGATAGCTTGGGGATTGGAGCTCCACTTGGGAATGAAGGTTCCCTATATTTTTCAGTTCTATCCTTGCATTTTCTTGAGAACAATCAACATTTGGGAGTGGAGGATTGTAATATTTTTAAATAGAGAATCCATACAGGTGAAAATAGTTTTTAGAGGAGAGGAATAACCTGTTTCTGAGTTTATTTATTAACCCAGCTAATATTTCTAAATTAGCATACAGCTAATTGGAATATGAAATTTTGATTTTTCTTCTTAGTTATAAGAATAAGAGGGTATGGAAACCCATAAATCTCCTTAGTAGTAATAAAAAAACTTCTAATGTGAATGGAGGTAATATAAATAGCTGGATTGAAGACCCTTATGTGTGAAAAGGGGATGGAGCAAGTAGACGGGTTCAACTTTGACCAAATCAAACAACGCTGGTATGGAAGGAGTGGCATTCATTGAGGGACATCGTAGTTTTGGAGGGAGACTCCATGCATGGAAGTAGTGGCTTTAATGAGTGGGGCCCAAGGTGAGGAAGCTCACCAAGCATATAAGGAAGGGGATGGAAGCCATAGAAGACATGTTTTGGATTATTATTTGTTTATGGTATGTTATGACTTGTGGCTCTCTTCAGCTGTTTAGCTAAGATTGCAGTGTTGTTAGCACAAGGGTGTTCTCGAGCGGGAATCCCACCTTCATCCTCAGGGGACTTAGAGTGCCTACATAGGAGAATTTATTGATAATTATTTCCACATTCCAACATTTGGCCAAGCTATCAATTTCTTCTACAGTTCAGTTTCTATTTAGAGTTGTGCTATGTTGCAGGGTGCAACAATGGAGGATTGTATTGGGCTATTTTTGAGCCTCTTTTCAGTGGAGGAAGGTTTCCTTCAATTGGGAGGCCAGAAAAGAAGGTGCTTGAGCTTTATTTATACATTTGGAATCATGCCAAGGAGTTATTATCCCCTACAACACATTTTTAGTCTGGATCTACGTTATTTTAGGGAAGAGTTGCAGGGGTGGTTGCAGTGTATGCTTTGGGAGGTGATTCCTTCAGTGGAGGGGAAAAAATTTCATCCAGAAGATCTATTGGAGGAGAGATACATAATTCTACATCAGCTTTAGCCATATCTTCTCACTTTTTTGTTGCAGCAAACCTTCATCCCTAGGGCTACAACTTACATTTTTATTTTTTTGTATATCTTCTGGAAACCCTCTTAGGTTGTCTTGGAAAGGTGAGATAGTGCCCAGATATGTATGTATAGTATCTTTGGAGGCATGTATCAATATTTTTATATCATTGTATGATCTCCAGCTGTAGTTATGCTCATTATGACTGCGTTGTAGCAGCTCTCTGGCATTTTGTATTGTAGTAGCATCTCATTTTTGGGAGTTATTTTTATGGGAGGCTTGTTTGCTCTTATCATATGATTGATTCCTCACTAATTTGTATGGATTTTCTTCTAATATTCATAATATAATGGCTCCATATTGGTATGTTGTATTTGTAAATTGATTTACACTATTACTTTCCATTTTTATGTCCTATATTACTGCTTTCCCCATTTGGAATATTACAAGTGCTCAAATTACCCAACTTGTAGAAACCATTTGAGATCAAGACAGATGCCTCTGACTATGCTATTGGTGCAATGCTCACTAAGCAGGGGCATCCAGTGGCATATCACAGTGAAACACTTTCAGAAACAATCTGAAATTATCCCACCTATAACAAATAAATGTATTCCATTGTGCAGGCCTACTGAAAATGGAAGCATTATGTTTTTTCAAAGGAAATTATCATCCACATAGATCATCGACCCTTGAAATTCATATAGACACAAAAGAAGTTGCAAAATGATCACCATCAGAAATGGTCCACAGACCTGCAACAATTCCATTTGAGCATCAAGTACAAGAAGTGTAGCATAGATAATGTTGCAAATTGCCTCATCCAACCACCAATCGTGGAACTAACCACTGTGCTCTATTCTTGTGGGCGCGAGACTTTAGGTTGTCTACATATCTACAAAATTGATCCATAATTTGGCAACACATACTAGACGCTCCTAGAGGGTAAGAAAGTTCCAAATTTTCACCTCCAAGACACATTGTTATTCCACCTGGCGCACCTCTGTGTTCCTTCAAGCGAGCGTGCCAAGATGATTTTGGAATTACACTACAATCAAGTCACTGGAAATTTTGAGATCAAGAAAACAGTGACAGTACTACAGAATTGTTTCTATTGGTTGAACCTTTGACATGATGTTGGGAAGTACATCAAATCCTGAACTTTCTGCACCATTTCCAAAATGACCATCAAGAACCAAGGCCTATATACTTTGATGCATACCCCTAGTCAACCTTGGGAATCAATCTCCATGGATTACATGTCATTCATTCCTTCTAGCAAGCATGGTAATGTTTTTGTGGTCATTGACAGATTCTCTACAATGGCCATTATGGCAGCATGTAAGAAGAATATCACAATAGGAGACATGACTAAAATATTATTTGAAAGAGTGTGGGTACACTTTTGGATCCCATAGTCCATTAGCTCAGATCAGGATAACAAGTTCCTTAGTAAATTTTTGTCAAGTCTCTGGTCGATTCTCAACCCCAAGCTCACTAAGTCCACATCTTTCCACCCCCAAACTTATGGCCAAAAAAAGGTCGTCAACAGGATGATCGTACACAGTTTTCACATGTACAACTTAAAGAATCCATGCACATATGATGAAAGACTAATATATGTCCAACACATCCATAACCAGCCTCTCCATAGCTCAATTGGACACAACAAATTTCAGGTGGGCTTGGGATTCCAAGCATTATGACCCATTGATGTGGTCACACCATTTGCAGCTACTCAGGCAGATTTGGCTCATGTCTAGTTTGAAGCTGACAAGGTAAAAAACTTCATTGAGAAAATTTATCACATCCACCAACAGGTCCATGACATATTGGATAGAGCCAATACTAATTACAAGAAGTGGCATGATTAGCATTGGGTGCCACACAAGTTCCAAGTGGGCGACAAAGTTTGGCTATATTTTCAGAAAGAGAACCTCGCTAAGTCCCACAGCAAACTTCACCCGCTCTGATATGGGCCATACACCATCACCAAGGTGGTATGATATAATTCCTTTGAGCTATGCATTCCATCATTCCTTGTTATGCACCCAGTGTTCAATGTGGATTGCCTTTGACCCTACATTTCGTCATTGTTGGACACATCCGACATTGCATAACAACTCACAGCAACAGAGTTAAGCCCGGAATACATGGAACACACCACAAATGATCGGATCATGGACAAAAAAACCAATAACATGCACTAGAAAAGGATCTAGCTATATCGAGTTGTTAAAGAAGGCCAACTCCTTCACCTAGGAAAGTGGTTAATCATCGACTAGATTCAACAGAAATTTCCTCATCTCATGAAGGAACTCAATGAAATGGGGACCATTTCTTCCTAATGGGGGATTCTTGATCTAGGTTGATATTGGTGGCCACCCACCTATTCCACTAGGACCCCCACCATTTTTTCTTTTAGTTTTTCAGTTTCCTTAATTGTCGCACAATTTACTATTTTTGGAAGTTTTTCGGGTCCTGAACATCCAAATCCATTTTGAGTTCCTAAATGAATTTTTTTGGGAAAACTAGGAACTACAAGTGGTATTCCTTGGATATATATTTCTAACGAGGTATTTCACACGTGAAACAAAGATCATATGCAAAACTTACGTCTTCGGGAAGTTGATGTAGCAATTACGCAAACGGGGCCCATATTTTTGCCACTTCATTTCCTAGGGTTAGGTTTTTGGATGTTTATATTTTTACCATGTTTTTCAATAATAAAAAGGCCCTTAAGCCTCATTTCAACACATTTCATAGTTTGTAACTATCACATTTCTTCTCAGAGATAATTTACCATCGCCCGAGCTAGTTTGTTTTCCATTCTATTTGTAAGAATTTTTTAGTATTTGATATTAATGAAATGAAGTGTTATTCTTGTTGCATCTCTGCTTTTATTTTTATTTCCTTATTTTATTATGTTCCTGCATAATTATAGATCAAAAAAGAACAAAAAAATGAAAATTAAGGAAAGTAAGGAAAAGGTCTAATCAATAGATTCAGCAGGATTATAATGTAGGTAAAAGGTTGCAGGTGTCATTTCGTAGCTAGGGTGTGAATGCATGGTACATGATTTTTTTTTCTGGTTCATTTTATATCATTGGCATGGAATTTTATTGGTTTGGAAATGGTTTCAACCTTGCCTTACCATTTACTGGATAGTCATGGTGTGATGCGATTCATTTATTTGTTGAGATTTGGATAGCTAGAAGGTTTTGGTACCAGGTGAGGTGGTCTTAGGAAAATTCCAAAGGGTTGCGGGTGGAGATGATTTTCTTTATGAAGCCCTTGACTGGAGGGTGGAGACAGGAAAATTCCTCAAGGTATAGTGAAGAAATTCTGAGGCATCCAAGCTTAGTTTGGTTTTGTGATCTTGGGATCGGTTTAGGTGAGATCACGGTAGAAAAGGGTGGTAGTGGTTTAAACTCTGGAGTCCTTGGTTGATTATGTCTTGGTTTATCCCATGAAATCCCAAATTCATTCTTGGAATATGGCATTTGGGTGATTGGCTTAAAGAAATATTTGGTTCAACTCAATCTATGGCCAGGTTGTACGTAGAAATCCCTGACTTGGTTTAATTTTTAATAAGTTAGTAAGAGTTATTTTCCTATTGTGATTTATGACCACTTTTACTTGTTGATTATGTGGATTCTACGGTTTTTTTTACATGGTTTATATTCTGGTTATATGTTGGTTATATACCTGGTTATATGATGTGCTCTAGTTATGGCTCTTATTCATGCTTTGATAAGTTAATGAATGGTGGATGAATGCATGGGCTAATAAGTGTTGTTGTAGCTACTTGAGAGGTCATTAGACCTTTTTGGTGATCTTCAGCTAAATTACGAAGGTTTACATTCATATAAGCATTCATGACCCATAGCTTACATGTTTACAATATGTTTGACAAAAATTTTAGTGCATTCTAGGTAGTCTAGGTCAAGTTTCTAATTCAATTTTGAATGATTAACATTGGTGTCATGTTAAATGTGATTTTGGAAAGTTAAAATAAGTTATGGAAAATGGTCTGGAGGCTAACCAAGAAAAGTGGCTCAGATATTGGGACCGAAGGCATTGAAGTAAGGATTTTAGTTTGTAATTATTGGTAGTTAGGCTTATGAGTGTGGTTGGAACCTCATAACCACACACACGGAGTGTCAAGGGTTCGGTTATAGGAATAAATTATAGAAAAAGTGTTCCAACTTAGGGATTGGTCACTTAGGGTGATTGTTCAGCCTCTGAGTAATATGTGGTACCCGAGGAAGGTTAGTAAGTATCAGTTATGGGTCGCACATCCCTAACTGGAACTAGGACATTGGGTCATGTCATAGTAGCCCTCAACCTCACATTTACCTTAAGATCTTGTAAAAGCGAGTAATGGTGGGAGGGTTGGTTACAACATGCTAATATTTGATTTGATGTAACTACATGGATTATGTGCATTGCTTTTAAAGTAATGAGAATTATTCCATGCACTGATTATAGAGTATGTACAAAGTAATAAATAATGATGTGCATTGATATCTATGTTATAATGATCATCAACCCAGATCCATATTAAATAGAAATGAATAAAAAGACCCTAGTTCCATCTTAAATGAAAATGAATAAAAAATACAAAGTAAATAGAAACAGTCACAAGAAATTACAACTAAAGGTGCATTGATTGCAATGTAAATGTTAATCTCTAATTCTATTTTCAATAGATGAAATGATTTTAGTGTAGATATATTTTCTGATTTGAAGAAAATAGGTGGATAATATGCAATTATTTCAAAGTAATTGGATTAATAGCATCCATTTATTTTAGTGAATGAATAAAGTAATTATTGATGAAATGCATCAAGTTGTTTGTTATAGTGATTATCAAACTAAATCCATATTAAATAGAAATGAAGAATAAAAAACATAGGTTCATCTTAATCATTAGCCTAGATCCAACTTAAATATAAATGGAAAACAAAGAGCTAGTCAATCAAGAAAGGTAGAATAAATGATAATTTAAGAGTGTTAACAACAAAGGGAGCAACAAAGAGAAGATCAACAAATATAGTCACAACAAAGGACAACCAAACAACAACAAGAATAGGTTAAAAAAGGGATTGAATGCCAAATAACATATGAAAGATAATATCAAAGATCATATAGACAAAAAAATGCACAACAAATGACATCTGAAAAGTTTCTAAGAGAAAGGAATACAATAAAATGAAAGAAAGAAAAAAAATCAACAGAAAAGGTCAAAGAAATGAAAATCAAAGAGCATAGGGAACAAAGGAAATGAAATTTTGAATAACAAAGAGAAAAATGACAAAACAAATATTCAACCAACTCAAGCACAATGGAAGATGTAAAAGAAAATCATATGAGGAAATATGTTTAAAATATATCTATTCCCAAGCTCAACTCATAACTCTTGTTGCTACTAATATTTCACATTGAAAATTCATGATAGGATTTATCAATTAGCTCAAGCTCAAACGTGCCACCTGTGTGAGGTGTCATAATCATAACTTAAATCTAATTAATATTAGACATTTCTAAAATATTTAAAATTATTAGATTAATCATATGTTCAACAAATTTTCCATGGCCACACATTACTAAAACTAGCCTAAATCCATTTTAAACTTGGATCTATCAAGTGCTAAGAGATATAAAATTCATCGAGGTGCAAACATTTCCTCAAGTTTTTCACTATAAAAATATGTTTACAACTCGAGAGATTTGATCCCTCTCGACAATTGATAGACCTGGGGTTAAGATGTATCTAGGAGTTGGTTAAAATCATAATATATTAAATGAAGTAATTTTCATACAAAACCAAATGTATTTGGTAAAAATAATCAATATACATTCATCTTAATTTTGGATATATCAACTATCGATAGGGACCAAATCTCTAAAAATGTAAATATTATTTTTTGTTCCTTTTTAACCGTTTGTAAATCTTGAGTTCAAATGAATCTATACTAATTCTTAATAATATTATTTATATTTATATAAATATTTCATCTCTCTCTCTCTATATAAATATTCTTATTTTTATTTTATTAAAATTCTCATGATACATATGGTAACAAATATATCCGCTTAACATTTTCCTTTAATAAGTCTTTTACTTTCTTGAATTTGTTTTTTTAATGTGATATATATGACATTGATTAGATATATAGAGGGATTAGGAAAAGGAATTAGTTTAAGTATTAAAATTTTATATGCTGATTAATTTCTCCAATGGGGTGTAAATTCAGATTAATCGGTACATGGGAGGCCACACCCACCACCCCATAGTATGGGCTGAGAATTTAACGAGGGAAGATATGGATTTCCCTTGCATGCACATGCATGAAGTTTTCTAGTTGGCGATGGTCTTATATAGTGGCTTGGATGGGGGTTGAAAAACATTGTGGTGAGTGGGGAGGAACTGAGGGTAGGTCATCAACCTCCTAGTTCAATTTCCTGGTTAAAATTGAGTATGAAAGTTTCTTTATGATGTGGCCAGTGGAGGAATTCGAAGGCCTAAGACGCAGTCTCGCAAGTCTATGTAAGGGAAGTTTAAATGCTTAGGGCTCTTTGGACAAATGGTATTATGCTTGGCCGCAGAGATATTACTCTTTTGAAGGGATGTTGTGGGTGTCTAGGTTCTTACGCATCATGAATTCTCAATTTAATTCTCTGTTACACTTAGTCTCCCTTTTTGGTGGCTTTTTATGGTTGGATTTCTGTTTTTAGGGGTTAATTATCTATGTCTTAAATTCCAATTCTAGTTTTTGGCTTTGATTCAAAATATTTTGTTAAATTGTAATTGGGTATTGATTTGGGTGTCTCAGTTAAGGCTTAAATTGGGGAATGTTTGTCCTACGCGAAGTGTAATTTGGGAGATTTACAAGGCTATACTTGTTCTCTCATTGGTTAATATTTATTTTACAGAGCTTAATGGGTGGGCACACATTTCTACATTTCGGGGTCATTTGGTATTTTCCTTGTTTCTTGAGGGTTCAATGGTTTATGGTGTTGTGGTCTTAGGAGAGGAAATTATTTCCTCTATCTCAATTTTTGGGTCATTCTTTGAGTATGGAGCTAGAGTCTCAAACTACTGTGATGATCTCATATTTTAGTTCCCTAGTGCTGTAGAAGGTGGGTCTCATCCTTTATATTGTTATTGTGCAAAAAAAAGCATTCATTGTACCTGTTGGAAGTGTTTAGCCTAGGTCTTGGTAATTCCATTGAGATAGAGGATGAGGTGTAGGCGAGGAGGTGGTGGTAGAGCTTCTCCATGGAAATGAAGAACTAGAATCTCTACACATGACTCTTTTGCCACTTTTTTCAATGTTGTGACACCAAAAACTCATAGGGAAACTCGTAAACTTGAGACCCAAGATAGGTTTGAATGCCAATCCCTCTCAAAGTCTGAGCTTATGGAGGATATGTTTACTTGGGTTCCTTACCCTTCTCATACCAGGGGAAATAATAACCAATACATGAACTTAGTTGAACTTCATTGGAAAATGAAGACATTGTTAGGCCTAGTCCAGAAGGATAAGAAAATTGAGAAGTACAATATTTTTTCATCTCTGGAGGACATTAAGAGAATGAAAAAAAATCATAGGTTTTGCTTACGCATCATTGATTCTTTCTTTGCGCATGTATAAAGTCATATTGCATGCGAATCAAATTGGGGGGATATGATGGAAGCTCCTAGTTCTAACACAAGGGCTACAAAAAACATTTCCTTTTCAAAAAATGACTAGTGAGCTGAGTCAGATGGTGGTGTAGAATAAAGGTAGAAATGAAGTTCATGGCTCACAAGGTAGGTGTTTTCCTTCTCTTTTGGTCTCCTTATTGTATTTCGGTCTGCAGGGTAGTTCCTAGCCCGCTCATTCTGGCACTTGTCATTTCTTTTCTTCTCTTTTATTTATTTTTTCTATTTTCAAATCAGTGTTATATATATAACTAACAACTATAAAATCGATGATAAATAAAACTAATAAGAATGAAAATTGTGATTATATCCCTCATATCATATATAACTGAAATTTATTATATCAAATTAATTATATATATATAAATAAAAATAAAAATATAATTATAATTTTTAATTTATTTAACATTAAATTTAATAATAATAATAATATTAATAATAATAAAATGTGTGATATAAAAGTTTTGTTATTTTGAATCTCTTCCTAACATTAAGTGTTTTTAATTCAGAGTATATATATATATAACTAATAAAAATGAGAATTTTGTTTATATCACTCATACCTTGTGTAACTCAAATTTATTATTTCAAACATAAATATTATCTATATTTTATTAAGTATATATAAATAAAAACAAAAAATAATTATAATTTTTAATTTACTCAAGGTTAAAATTAAAAAAATATATGTAACATCCATAATTGTAATAAATAAATAAATAATTTATCTTAACCTTTGTAAGCCATACTTTCTACATAATTATTATGAACTAGAATTGTAATTCATTTGGCACTTTATCATTTTCGATTTTCAACATATAAATTGATTTTATCGTGGATGTACCACGTGGTTCGACCTTTTGGATATTTGTTGCCAACTCAACACCATTACGATTGTCATATCGTCATACCTATCATTTATGTTACCTCTGGTGTTTAGTTAATTGTTTCCGACTCATAACACCTATTATTAAAGTCCTGAAGGATGGACCAAGGTTAACATATCTTATTATTAAAGTCCCGAAGGAAGGATCAAGGTTAACATATCCTTTATCCTTATCATCGGATTTTATTCACTGTGTAATTGATTCCATCAATGATTAAAGAATTATTAAAAAGGGTTCGATGTACAATCCTACGCATGGGGTTTGTACTATATGCTTGAAACCTACACATTTGATCACCGTATGATATAGGTTTTTTTTCGGATCCACGGTGGAGTGCATTTCGTTACCCGTTTATGGTATCGACCTCGCGTAACCCTAACTGATTTCTCATTTTTCTTTTACAAGCTCTCCAGCATTGCTCCTATGCAACTCTGCCACACTCTGCTTCGTTCATTCAACCACCATGCCGCCACTTCAAGCCTAGCTCACCATGGTGTATTCAAACGGGTAATCTTCAGCTTTGCTTCACAGTTTTTTTCTAGCCTCTTTGCGGCAATATCAAATATTTTTCTTGCGTTTTTAAAGGGTTTTCTTGTTGCATTTCTTCGCAGGGAAATGGTAGTGGATTTAACTGCTTGCCATATGTGCGGGTTGTGTGAAGAACCCAGTGAAATGTGCAAATAGATTTTATGGTTCCCTGAAGATTTCTCCCCAACTATGCTTTTTCCAGTCCTTGGGTCCTTCCTTCCTTCCGTGGCAGGTAAATTTCTTCACAATGGCACCGCTAACCGACTTATCTGTTCTTGCATTTGTCTCAGGTTATTAACTCATTTTTTAACAACTCGAAGGGTTATCTTGGTGCATGGTTTCCACTGGTCTATTGATTTTATTTCCAGGTATTGCAGTTTCTACCCTCAAAGGCTTTCTCATATTTTCACCTTCGTATCCATTTTACATAGTAAGTTTTATAACTTTTCACAGTTTGTTTTCATTTGTAATGCAGGTACTTACCTTCTTGGATCCCTTGGCGTGATTCCAATAACTGCATATATCGCTTATGTTTTCTTTTGAGACTTCTCCGGCTACGATGACCTTATCTCTATATTCACAGGTACATGACTGTTTATCGAAGGGGGATTTTAAATTTCCATAATAGAGTTCTGGCTCTTTCAACTTCTCGGTCCTTGTGAATTTGGGTTTTCCTGTAATAGGATTTTAAGGCTCCAATGCCGTATACATTGCTAGTCTTTTATTTTGTTATGGGTTTCGCCTCAAAGGACAATTTATCATGCAAGTCAAATTTTCGTTGTATATACTTTATTTGTTTAAGGCCTGGCCTTGTTGACTATTTAGACATGTAATGGCTATTTATGGCTTGTTTTCTCTGCTTGTTGGTCAAACCCTCGACCCAGCTAAGAGTAAAAATCTCTGGGTGGGACAGAGTTTAAATTATGTATAAAATTTTGTGATGTTTGGTTAATATACTTCTTGACTTTTGTACAGTGACATGTTTCAGATTCTTCTTGAAGACATATTTACTTCTGGGTAGAAATTATTGTTCAATGTTTTCAAATGCTTCGCCATAGAATTATAATGGATTTTTCCTTTTTTTGAGAATTTTCATTAGTCTGTTCTGTTAATTCAAAACCTCATTTGTTTATCTTACCTGTGATAGGATCTTTCTGCAATACTGGCAGTGGAAATATATACATATAGTGTTTTCTTATTTAGATATTTACAACAACAAATATTTGTCCTATGATTTCTACAGTATGATTTTTCTTTAATATTTCACATGGAACTGTTTGGTTAAGATCGAGGTTTTGACCCTCTTGTTGCTTTAGTAATTTAATCTATTTATTCAAGGGTGTCTGAACCATCCATTTTATGAGTTGTTTCAATACACTCATCCTGTCCATGTATATCATAGAATAAAGAGATTAATGACTATTTTGGGTCCAGGGTCTCAACCATGGACCTAAATTAACAGTTTCTCTGGCATTGTTTTTCAGTATAAGTTGTTTCTATTTACCTATATCTAATGATATAAATATTACCCTTCCTTAAACAATTAAGAACTTCAAAAATTGCATTTTTCACACAGTCAACATAATGATAACAATTCCACTATAACTTTCTCTATTACCTCAGAAAAATAATATTCATTTATATTTACAATATTCCTTTGTGTAAACTTCTGCACTTCATAATTTAAGAATAATGCACATTTTAAAAGAATTTTTCTCAAAATAACATATCTATTTCTAACTACCTCAGTAGTTAGTATACTTATCTTTTCTCGAAATCTGCTGATGATGTCCTCCATACCATGAGAGAGGTGATTGTGTCCTCATCTCCCCCCATGCTCCACACGTGCGATGAGTAGGTTGACAGAAATTCTGGAAGAGACCTCGGGAACCAACGTCCAGTACTCTTCTTTTCTAGGATTCAAGAACGTTGAGTGTTTCCACTGGTCACCACCAGCTCATGAATCATTACTCTCTTCCTTTCTCTCCTCAGTCATAGAAAAAAACCCCGTTTCCTCACTGGGATGTATATTTATCCCTAGAGGAAAGGTAACTGTTTTTAACTATTTTCTGTTCAGCCACTCTAAGTTCTTGGAATACCTTTTTTTATCATCAGTCTTATTTTAATTTTCTGGAACCAAAATTCCATAATTAAATTTTAGTTCCAACAAAACATAATTAATTTAGGTTCATAATGTAATCCTTTTGTCAAAATAAATGAATGTTTAGTCTCTTTAAAAATAAATAACATAACAACTAGTTTTCACTTAAGTCAACGGTCACAACTTCCCCCTCTGGAAGTAAACACCGTCTTCAATGTTTCATTCTAGCTCGGAAAACAATTTTGGGTAAGCCTCACAAATAAATCCTTCGTCCTCCCAGGTAGCCTCCTCTGAGTTGAAGTTCTTCCACTGCACTTTAACCTTGGTGATGACCCACCTCTAGAGCATGATTTGTATCTGATTGAGTATACGTTGAGGTTCGACCATAAATTCACCATTCGTTTCGATCTACATTCAACAATAACTTGAATTAAAATCTCATGACACTTATTATTTTAAGATAGGATTTTCAATCTTACCCTACCTAAATGATTTTCCAGTGTATTACATGCTTTGGGTCATGCACGTATAATTTTAGTAAAGACGCATGAAACACATTGTGCACCCGGATATGGCTGGGTAAAGCCACCCGATAAGCCAAAGGTCCCACTATTTCCAATATCTGGAAAGGTCCATAGAACCTAGAAGCCAATTTGGCATAAGAGGTCCACCTTAGTGTGATTCTCTTAGGTTTAATCCTTAAATACGCATGATCACCTACTTCAAATTCTCTGTAAGTTCTCTTTTTATCTGCATATATTTTATGCCGATATTGCACTGCTTTCAAATTTTGTCTAATCTTTCTCACTTCCGATTCCATCTCATCCAACATTTCCAGTCCAAGCATCAACTTGGTTTTTCGGATGCTCCAGTTAATGGGAGTATGACATTGTCACCCATACAAATCTTCAAAGGAGATCATCTTAATGGATTCCTGGTAACCATTATTGTATGAAAATTCTACCAAATTTAGATACTATTCCCATTTTGTTGGTTGATGCATCACGTACATGCACAACATATCTTCCAAGATTTGGTTCACTCGCTCAGTTTTTCCACCTGTCTGGGGATGATAAGCGGTGCTGAAATTTATTTAGGTTCCCAACCTGTAAATAGGGCCTTCCAAAATTTTGAAGTAAACTTCACATCTCTATCTGATATAATAGTCTTTAGAATGTCGTGCAGTCTAAAAATCTCTCTCATGAAGATATCTGCTATTTGCACAGTTTTGTACATAGACTGTACGGGTATGAAATGTGTTGCTTTAATCAATCTATCAACTACCACCATAATGGAGTTGTTGTGCCTTTTTGTTCTTGGTAAAAGAGTAATAAAATATAGGGATATAACTTCCCACTTCCATTCTGGAACTGGTATAGGCTGCAATAATTTAGTTGGTTGTTGATGTTCGACCTTAACCTCTTGACACTCTAGAAATTTGTTTAAGTACTCCACAATATTTCTTCGCATACCATGCTAGAAATAGACTTTTATTATTGTCGTCAACATTTTCTGGTATCTTGGGTGTCCTGAGTAATTACTATGGTGATACTCATCCATGATCAGCTCTTTTAAACTCATTCGGTTTGGGACATATAACTTTCCTTTGAAGGTTAACACTTTATCTTTGTTAATTCCGTATTCAGAAGGTTTCTCTTGTCTTCTGGCTTCCTCCACTTGCTGCCATAAATATCGATATCCAGGATCCTTCTCGGCTTCCTCTTTTTGCTGATCTAAAAATTTACATTCGATTTGATTATAGAAAATTTCATAAACACAATGTGGTTTTCTACTTAAGGAATTTGCCGCACGATTCTCTTGTCATTTTACATGATGTATATCAAAATCAAATTCACTTAGGAAGGCATTCCACATTGCCTGTCTATCATTTAAATCTGCTTTCTTAAAGTAGATGGTTAGGTTGCTATGATCGGTTTTTAAAACAAATATTTTTCCTAACAAGTAGTGTCTCCATACCCGGAGTGCATGCACTAATGCTGTCAGCTCTAAATCGTAGGCTAAATATCGATGTTCATGATCCTTTAATTTTCTTGATTCATAGGCAACCACTCTTCCCTCTTGCGATAAAATTTCCCCAACTCCTTCCTTACAAGCATTGGTGCAGAGCTCAAATTCTTTGTTGGGGTCAGCTACCCTCAACACCGGGTTTGTGGCCAACAAATGTTTTAACCTTTCGAAACTATTCTAACGCTCGCTGTTCCATTTAAATACTTTTCCCTTTCTCTGCAAAGATGTAATCGGAAAATAAATCTTTGAGAATCCTTCTATGAATCGTCAATAATATCTAGCTAACCCCATAAAGGAACAGATGTCCACCACATTTTAGGGTACTTGCCATTCCATAATATTTTTAATTTTATCTAGATCGACCGCTATTCCTTTAGCAGAAATGACATGGCCTGGATACTGGATCTGTTCTTTGAAAAATTCACATTTTTTGAACTTGGCGTACAACTGATCTCTTCGTAACATCTCCAACACTATCCTTAAGTGCTCCTTGTGCTCTTCCATTCTTTTTGAATAAATCAAAATATCATTAATGAATATTAGAACAAATCTGTCCAAAAAGGGGTGAAATATGCCATGCATCAGCCTCATAAATGTTGTTGGTGCATTAGTTAAACCAAATGGTAATACCACAAACTCATAATGCCCATATCTAGTACGGAAAGCAGTCTTGTAGATATCCTCATATTTAATCCGGATCTAGTGATATCCAAATCTTAAGTCTATCTTGGGGAATACAGTTTCCCCCTTCACCTGAACAATTAACTCATCAATCTGTGGCAATGAATACTTATTTTTTACTATCAATTTATTGAGTTGTCTATAGTCCATGCACATTCGTATGGTTCCATCCTTTTTCTTTAAGAACAACATCGATGCTCCCCAAGGAAACACACTTAGTCGAATGTACCATTTTTCCAACAACTCTTGCAGATGCATTTTCAATTAAGTTAGCTCCGGTACACTCATTCGATATGGTGCCCTTGAAATTGGTGATGCTCCTGGCATCAAATCAATAGTGAAATCGATGTCCCTTCTTGGAGGTAAACTTGGTACATCATCTGGAAACACATACATGAAATCTTGTACTACTGGTATGCTTTCCAACATAGGGGTATTTTCCTTAGAATTAGCAAAACCCACCTGAATGGCGTATATCTGACATCCCTTTCTGATACATGTATTCATTTGAGAGGCTGTGATGGGACGCAACTATAGGGTTTTCTTGATTTCTTGTATTTCTTGATGAGTCCCATCTTGCATTCTGTAGTATATAATGTTCTCTTTACAATCTACCAGTGTCCAGTGCCTCTCTAACCAATCCATGCCCATTAATACATCATAAGGTCCCAAAGGCAGTACATTCAGATCCACATTTAACTGTTGGTTTCCAATTTCTAGTGTACAGTTTGGAATTTTGGCACAAACGTTTCATTTTTCCCCAGTGGCTAGTTGTACCAGCCAAGGATTTTTGAATTTATAACTTTGTAATTTATAGATTTCTACTATTCTGGGGTTTACATAACTTAAAATCGCACCTGGGTCAAACAAAATAGAAACAGGTTGTGAAAGTAACTTACCTTCAAGTTCTATCATCATTGGTTCATAATACACCTGTCAATCCTCCAAAACCATATTAATTTTGGGTATGTTCCAGGCTACATCACCCATTGTAGAAGCTTCCTTTAGATTGGCTACTGTATCATTTATTCCCTGCTGTGGGAAATTCTTATAGTAGTGAGCCTCGCCACACCTCCAGCACTGTATAGGTGGTTTCTGGTTTGGTCCAAGTTCTGGCTTGCTAGAAGCCTCTGTAGGATTTTATTCCGTAGGCCACCGAGATCTTTGATCATTTCTTCCAAATCGTTTGCTCACTGAATTCCTTGTAGAATTATTAAAGTTATTGGTCCTAGTATTTTTAAAATTTGAATTGCTTTTTTTCCCTTTTCTTAGCTGTCGATTTTTTCTTATTTCTCCTTTTTCCTTACACTACTGGTAACACATTCTCGCTTTTCGAATTACTTCATCCATGGTCCTTGGATTCACGAACTCAATCCGTTCTTTCATGTGGGTCAGAAAACTACTCAAGAATCATTGAACCTTATCCTTTTCATCCCTTAAATAAGGAATGTATCTCAATAAGGAAGTGAACTTTGTTATGTACTCATCCATCGTCATTTGACCTAACCTCTAATCATTGAATTCTCTGGAATTTTCGTCATAGAAACATTCTGTTAAATATTTGTCCTTCAATTATTACTGAAATGCATCCCAAGTCACGTCCTACTCTTTAATGCTGCAGACATTATTGACTTCCTCTCACCACATGGTGGCATTTTCTCTCAACTGACAGATGGCCAACTTGGCTTTTATATCACTATTGTACTCATAAAATTGAAATTATTTGTTCATATTAATCAACTAAGATTCTTCCACCTCCTTTGCTTCTCCATCAAACGTAGGTGGTTTAATCTTGTGGAACTCACCTTGTAACTCCACTTTTTGTTTCTTAATTTCCTGCTATTATGATACGTTACCATACTCAGCCTTATTATAGTTTCTATTCTTGTTACTTCATTGTGAATGGATTCTTTACATTCTGTCATTGGTTTGGTCCTTAGCTTGTCATTCATTATCTTCCTGCATTTCTCTATCAAGACTGGGTTGTATCGCTCCTTGATTTTTTTAATCAAATTTAAGGATTTTGAGTATCCTTTCCTGCTCTTGCATGAAGCACTCATTGTCACTCCTAACCCAGAACATTTCTTCATATAACTTCTGCATAGTGCTTAGCAATATACTGGTTTGGTGTTGCTATTCTTCCAGTAGTCTACTGGTCTTCTGGTGCTGATCTACACTCAGCTAAATCCACATTTTCGGATTCATTTCCAGATGGGATTGGGGTGGAGGTTCCCCTGTAATGCAGGGCGTTTACTATGTCGATACCCTCCTCATTTTACCTTCTACTATGTTATTTATTTTTCTCTGTGCACCATATACACACAACAATTTATCACGTTAGGCGACCCATTGGGTCCCAGCGTATGAGCACTACTCTAATACCACTTTTAACATCCATAACAGTAATAAATAAATAAAAATGTACCTTAACCATTGTAAACCATACTTTCTACATAATTATTATGAACTAGCATTGTAATTCATTTGGCACTTTATCATTTTGGGTTTACAACATATAAATTGGTTTTATTGTGGATGTACCACTTCGTTCGACCTTCTAGATATTTGTTTCCAACTCAACACCATTACGATTGTCATATCCTCGTACCTATCATTTATGTTACCATTGGTGATTAGTTAATTGTTTCTAACTCATAACACCTATTATTAAAGTCCCGAAGGGCGGATCAAGGTTAACGTATCTTATTATTAAAGTCCCGAAGGACAGATAAAGGTTAACATATCCTTTAACCTTATCATTGGATTGTATTTGCTGTGTAATTGATTTCATCGACGATTAAAGAATTATTAAAAAGGGTTCGTTTTACAGTCCTACGCATGGGGATTGTACTATACGCTTGACACCTACACATTTGTTTAAGGAGCTTTCTGGATTATCCACAGTGCTAGAAAATGAGTGTCGACATTTCGAATCCCAACGGGGATCCATCATCAAGACAAACTTTGAATGAAGAAATGAGATAAAAGACTCAGACCATTAATAGAGGTGGAGGATGCTATCTAGAAAAGGGCCAACCAGAAATTTTTCATACTTTTCTAATTTTAATAATTTCAATACAATTAATAATGTTATTATTTTCAAATAATTATAATAATTAAATTCTAATAACAATAAGGTTCTATTATGGCTAATAATTCTAAGTTAAAAGGTTAATAATAGAATCTAGAAAAACTATATTAAGGAAAAAGTTTATTAAGAAGGAGGAAATACTATAAGCTAATAAATTTTAGGTTTTTAATAAAATGTAAATATATAATTGAATTAAAAGGAAATATTTAGTTTACTAAATATTTCATTATAATTCATTATATATCTAATTTTATTATATAATTAATCTTAAAGATTAAATTAAATATTAAAAGGAAAAAGCTAAAAAGTAAAAACAATGAGGAAATTAATTATTTTAATAAAAGACTTAATAAAATATAAGTATATAATTGAACTAAAAGGATATATTAAGTTTTTTAATATATCATTTTAATTTATTATATATTTAATTTTAATGATTAAATATTTGATCACCATCCTATCTACGTTTTCTTTGGGATCCATGGTGGAGTACATTGCGGTACCCATTTAGGGTATTAACATCGCGTAACCCTAACTGATTTTTCATTTTGCATTTGCGAGCTCTCTAACACTACTCCTTTGCAACTCTGTTGCACTCTGCTTCATTCATTCAACTACCATGCCACCGGTTCAAGCCTAGCTCACCATGGTGTATTTGAACTGATATCTTCATCTTTGCTTCATATTTTGGTTCTAGCCTCTTTGCAACAATATAAAATAGTTTTCTTGAGCTGTTAAATTTTTTTCTTGTTGCATTGATTCATAGGGAAATGGAAGTGGATTTAACCGCTTTCAATACGTGTAGGTTGTGTAAAGAACCCGGTGGAATGTGCAAATGGATTTTCCAGTTCCTTGGAGATTTATCCCCAGCTATGCTTTCTCTAGTCCTCGATTCCTTCCTTCCTTCCGTGGCAAGAAAATTCCTTCACAATGGCATCGCTAATCGACTTATCTGTTCTTGCATTTGTCTTAGGTTATTAATTCATTTTTTAACACCTTGAAGGGTTATCTTGGTGTAGGGTTTCCACTCGTCTACTAAGTTTTTTTCCAGGTATTTTAGTTTCTACCCTCACAGGATTTCTCATAGTTTCAAATTTGTATCCATTTTACATAGTAAGTTTTCTAACTTTGCACGGTTTGTTTTCATTTTCGATGTTGACATTTACCTTCTCAACTCCCTTGGCGTGATTCCACTAACTGAATATATCACTTTTGTTTTCTTTTTGGACTTCTCTAACTAAGATGACCTTATTGCTATATTAACAGGTACATGACTATTTATCGAAGGGGGATTTTAACTTTCCAGAACAGAGTTCTTGCTCTTTTAGCTTCTCAGTCCTTGAAAATTTTGGTTTTCCTGTAATAGGATTTTAAGGCTCCAACGTCGTATACATTGCTAGTATTTTATTTTGTTATGGGTTTCACACCAAAGGACAGTTTATCATGCAAGTCGAATTTTCGTTGTATATACTTTATTTTTTTAATTCCTAGCCATGTTGACTATTTATAGATGCAATGTTCTCTGCTATTTATGACTTGTTTTCTCTGCTTGCTAGTCGAACCCTTGACCCAGCTAAGAGTAAAAATCTCTGGGTGTGACAGAGTTTAAATTCTGTATAGAATTTTGCGATGTTTGGTTAATATACTTATGGACTTTTGTATAGTGACATGTTTTAGATTCCGCTTGAAGACATATTTACTTCTGGGTAGAAATTACTATTCAATGCTTGCAAATGATTCACCATAGCGTTATAATGGATTTTTCCTTTTTCTAAGAATTTTCATTATTCTGTTCTATTAATTCAAAACCTCATTTGTTTATCTTACTCGTAATAGGAACTTTCTGGAATACTGGCAGTGGAAATCTATACTTATAGTGTTTTCTAATTTAGACATTTACAATGACAGATATTTGTCCTGTGATTTCTACAGTATGAGTTTTCTTTAAAATTTCTCATGGAATAGTTTGGTCAATATTGGGGTGTCGACCCTCTTGTTTCTTTAGTAATTTAATATATTTATTCAAGGGTGTTCGAAGAATACATTTTCTGAGTTGTTTCAATACACTCATCCTATATGTGTATATCATAGAATAAAGAGATTAACGACCATTTTGGGTCCAGGGTCTCGACCATGGAAATAAATTAACAGTTTCTCTGGCATTTTTTTTCAGTATAAGTTGTTTATGTTTACTTGTATAGAATGATATAAATATTACCCTTCCTTAAAAAATCAAGAACTTCAAGAATTGCATTCTTCACACATTCAACATAATGATAACAGTTCCAATGTAAATTTCTCTATTACTTCAGAAAAATAATATTTATTGGTATTTACAATACTCCTCTGTGTAAAATTCTGCAATTCATAATTTAAGAACAATGCTCATTTTAAAATAATTATGTTCAAAACAACATATCTAGTTCTGACTACCTTAGCAATATCTATACTTATCTGGTCTTGAAATCTGCTGATGATTTCCTCCCTACCATGAGAGAGGCGATTACGTCCTCATCTCCCCTTGTGCTCCACACCTAAGATGAGTAGGTTGACATAAATTCCGGAAGAGACCTCGGGACCCCAAGTCCAGTACTCTTCTTTTCTTGGATTTAGGAACACTGAATGTTTCCACTGGTCACCACCAGCTCAGGAATCATCAATCTCTTCCTTTCTCTCCTCAGTCACGTAACATAACCCCTTTTCCTCATTGGGATGTAATTTTATCCCTATAGGAATGGTAACTGTTTTTAACTGTTTTCTATTCAACGATTCTGAGTTCTTGGAATTTTTTTTTATCATCAATCTTCTTTTAATTTTATGGAACCAAAATTCCATAATTAAATTTTATTTCAAACAAAACATAATTAATTTAGGTTCATCATGTAATCCTTTTCTCAAAAGAAATGAATGTTTAGTCTCTTCAAAAATAAATAACATAACAATTGGTTTGCACTTAAGCCAACTGTCACAATATAATTTATTATATGAAACATAAGTATTATCTATATTTTATTAATTATATATAAATAAAAATAATTATGATTATATTTTTTAATTTAGTCAACATTAAAATTAAAAATATATATATATATATATATATATATATATATATATATATATATATATATATATATATATATATATATATATATATATATATAATTTATCATATAAAAATTTTGTTATATAACTTTTTTTTAAAGAACATATCACATGTTTTATGTTTTTTAAGTTTCATCTTCTACACTCAGATATTACTTATCATGACAATATCCTTTAAAAATTTCAAATCTTTTTGTTTACATATATATGAGAAAAATAATGAAGATAAATGATTAAATGGAAACAAACTAATATTATAATAATTTGAAAAATAAAAATATAATATATATTATTATATTTGAAAAGTGGATATCTAAATTTAAATAATTAAATTTATATAATTAATAAATTTAATAATTTTATATAATATTTTATTGTTTATGGTTTTTGGATAGATAGTTATTGAGTATGTTGTTAAAGCACTCTTAGATGTTAAGTCACTTGATTCAATTCTCTATTTTATTCCTGTGTTATTCTTAAAATGACCATAATATAGCCTCACTATTATTGAAATATATTTATACACACACACACACACACACACACACACACTCTTACCGAATTGAAAGTCTCATTTCATCCATGCTCGATATGGAGTTGAAATGTGTTGCTCTTATAATGATAATAAAATAATCTCTAATAGAAAAAAAACTATGATAAAAAATAAAAATGAATATGCTGTGCATGTTAAGTTAGTTGTCCATATGGCTTAATACAATTTAGTTTAAATTAATTAGAAGTAATTTTTTAGGGTTAAAACTTTTGTAGTCTCATTATTTTACACTTTATTCCTTTTTTTAGATATATGGTTTTTTTCAAAATCCAACACATATTTTTTGAACTTACAATTTTAAATTATGTACTCTATATAACATCCAAAAATATAATTTAAAAATGAAAAATCATATATAGAGAGAGGAGGCATTTTCTTTTTCAAACATTATACTCTAAAAGAAGTTTGCACCTCAAGAAATTTGATCCCTCCCAACTCATGTTAGATATATGCTTAAGATAGATTTACACTTAAAAATATTGTTTAAAAAAAACACAAAACAAAACTTATGACTTATAGATAATAGTGTGACAGCTACATTAATGATAACTAGTGTTAACTAGTTAAAAGACAATTTTAATTATTATTTTAACGAAAGATTATTAATGAGGATAATAAAATTAGTTATGAAAAATAACTTTATAAAAAGTAAAAGCTGATGGTAAATGTTTTCCAAGAACTGGAAAGAGGTTGGGGACAATTGGAAATAGTTACCTACTCCTCTGGGGATAAGAGACTGATCCCAGGGAGGAGTAGGGGATTATGTTTGGGAAGGAAAGAAGAGTGTGGATTTCTAGAGCTGGTGGAGACTAGTGGAAAGCACTCAGTAACCCCGAAAAGTGTTTCTAGCACTGACTGGACTGGGCATCCTGAGGTCACAACAGAAACATCCACTGTTAACCCGTACCATCCAGGATTGGAGCACGGGGGCAAGAGGAGGACATAATCGCCTCTCTTGATGGTTGGGAGGACCACAAATTTAAACTACGTAATCAGATAAGTAATCTGTGTAATTTTCTGTGAATTCAAGTATTGTAATAACTTCATTCTACATGTGCATAGGTATTCATTTATACCTTATTGACAGTGTCAGAAAATACCCTATATATTTGAGTTGAAAATGAATGAAGTAATCTGTTTGCTTACTTTTATTAACTTTAATTAAGTTTTCTAGAAATTGATTGGGTACTGTAAAAAAATAGCAGTAAGCTGAGTAGAAAACATAGACTAAACTTCATATTACAGTTCAAGCTTCTTTTCAAATATATCAATCAGATTATATATATACTATGGTGTATATCATAAACAGAAAATGTCTATTTGTATGAACTATAAGACCATAACAAAGAAAGAATATGTTAGTCCACTAATTTCTTTTAATAACAGAGGGTATTTGTGGAAAAAGGATAAAAAAAAGGAATTATAAGTTATTTGTGTAAATACATAGATCTCTATAATAAACCCCACATTTTATCAAAACTATAAGCAAGTTAAGAAATGAAGATGAGAACTGTGAAGGGAGTAAAGAGATTATGAAAATATTTTGTAGGGATAGAGGAGACGGTTGGTCATGGGTACAAATAAAACCGTAACCCAGGATGAAGTGGTTCCTCAAAGTAAATCTATACACAGACATAAAGCACAGGTGGTCCGCACGTCCCAAGTTAAATAAGTAGATAAAACCCTAAATACTACTAAGCTATTACAGATTAAATCACTCTGAAGTAAAGCATAAATAAGTGGAAATGAGTAAATTCATTCTGCAAGAAAATAACATTTATTCTCAAGCTTGACAAAGCCGCTTTGGTAATCCTGTATACATTTGGAAAGTATAACAGCAAGAGAATAGTAGATGGAAAATTTAGAACTCGAATAAAATATTATGCATGTACATATTCACTTTCAAGGAAAAAAAAAAAACAAGAATTCTAATTTAGAACGTTACAGGCAGATGCAGAATGGTATGAGCGAATCAATAGAAGAAAAAAATATATTCGAAGAGAAAAGATATATAATTACATAAAGAGATGAAAGGAGTAATAACAGGTCAATATGGTAACCATACTATTTAGGTGAAAACCCCAGCGAGGAACCAATAACAAAATCACCCAAGAGTATCTAGTCAAAATAGGGTGATGATGAATTTCATGAAATAAAATTATGTGTATAAAGCCTTAAAAAAAATAAAGATTACATTTATAAAAACCGTGAAGTACTGGTTCATTTAATACAACAGAACTAATAATTAAGCCTTGAAAAGGCATAAAAGAGTCATCATAGGCTAAAAGCCCTAACTTTAAACCAACTAAGACGACTGGCAGAGCTTCAGAGTAAGCTTAAATACGTTGGTTAAGTACCTGTCCCTGAATCAGGAAGAAGAGAATCGATCAACTGCGGCAACTTGATAGAGAGGATGAACATTTCTTCTCCGGGTAGAAAGAAAATCATACCTGCACGTAACGAGGGAAAAATGGTCTTAAACTCGTGGAGTCAATAAAATTTAAAGATTTACATAGCCTTTAAGAAACATGAATGGAACTTTAAAACTAAATACTTTACCTGGTGGTATGGAAAAACTTCCATGGTTTTGGCAGACCTCCTACCTGGAGAAGATATAAGTCCGTCAAAGGGAAAAGTTGGATTGGTATGCCAGAACCTTTGTTAAAATTCATTTTCATTCCCTAAAAAAAAACTTTCATTTACTGAGTCAAAGAAGAATAAGGGATTACCTGCGACAAGACCTAGATGGAACTGACTCCACTATTTCTGTAAGAGTTATAACCCTTTATTACATGAGTGAACCACAGAGAGAATGTACAGTTTATCCAAAATCTCAATTCCGGGAAGCATAATAGGCAGTGCTCCCATGATTTCAATGATAGAGTGAAGAATGTAATGCTATGAAGTCTTCCAGGAACAGAACTATGTTCAGAATCGAGACGCGAAACCTAGCATGGTGGCAGAGCCGAAGTTCAAGAAAAATGAGTGGGCACAAATGAAGAAAACGGTTAGGGATTAGGGATTATACCTAAGCCTTCCCGCCTCTTTGTACACCATAAATCACCTTGGAAGATCGGATGGCAAGGAGAGGGCCAAGTGGCCTTGAAAATATAAATACGAATTTAAAAATGAATCAGCAGGTACATGATTAAATCTATGTTTGAGTACAAAGAAATAAATTTTAAAGAGATGACAGTACCACTGTAATCGAAAATCGATATTCATAGAGTGATATGTGTCAAATGGTTGTTGTAAGTAAGTAATAGGATGGAAAAATAATTAATGTAGACCATAGAACCATTCATGTGACCTGACTTCAATAGTTCAGAATTAAATCATGGGTTAAATGCATAGGATTACCTATGTATATTTTCTTTGAAGTTCATTAAATTCTTATCATAAGTATGTTTAATGTTACATGAATTCTACCTTATGGATGAAAGTAATTTTTTTTAAGTTAATAGATATGGAAAATGTTACAAGTGGTATCAGAGCTAAAGGTTGCAGGACTGGTGCCTTTGGGATTTGTTAAGTGAAAAGAAATTGAGGTATGCTTCTAATGGACATCAGTTAAGGTATGATTCTAGAAATCTACATATTGATTTTTATATGAATCTAGCAATCTACATATTGAATGATATATGCAGTAGTCTACTCTTGACATGAGATGTGTGATTCATGTTTATAACTACAGTAAAGAGTAATGAGTAATAAATGTTGTTGCAAAATGGTTTCATAACAATGGAATCCTGTTGAGGGTAAAAGACAATAAAACCTTTTTTGTACTTTTGAACAACCTGGGCACTCACTAGTGAAAGTGAGAAGACAATAAAACCTTTGTTGTATTTATGAACAACCTGAGTACTCACTAGTGAAAGTGAGAGTCGTTAATTAACAGTGGTTATAGGACATATTACTCATACATTTTGTGAACATAACTAAAGTTACCACGCACTACTTAAAAAAAATAAAAAAATGAATGTGTATAGTGATGGTGGGTGAAACTAATGCATGAATGCAAAAGGTGAGGAAATTCCTTATAATATAAGATGATAGAGTGTTTAAAATGAAATTGAATGAAACCTTTCAGATGTTAAAAATATATAATGGGTCAAGTAGTGAGACTTGAATATAATGACTAGTTGATTGACTCATTTTTGGATGAGTCATCATGGATGCATTAAGACTATTAGTGGCATTAAATGACTAGTTTTTGAATGAGATCTGTCATCGATGCATTAAGACTATTAATAGCATTGATTAGTTATGAATGACTAACTAATGAAAGTTATATGCATGAATCAATTTTGACTAAAGCTATTTGAAAATTGTGAACAAGTGATTATGGTAATTACTTCATGTGTCAGTCTGTTGATAACAGAATATTGTGGGAATTGGAAATATTTGCACTCATACCCTAATTGTTATTGACGCATACACATTAATGAATATTTGTATATAATTGTATGCATGACAACATTTTAAGAAGAAAATTAAAATTATTGTGTAAGATAATACGTGCTTAATAAATGCATATTTGTGATTAGCATTGTTGCTTATAGTAAGCATGGGTAGCTTAATGGAAACAGAAAAGCATGAAAATAAATCATCAAAAACATTGCAATGCGAATTGCAATAGTAAATGTTTAAGTATCATGTTATAATGTGCATGATTTTGTTATTTGGGAAATAATAATGTACAACACATGTATGTTAGTCATGTGTATATTAGTCATGTTTCCTGTTAATCTAGATATTATTGGACCCATGTTAAGGGAAAGTATGATGTATGATGTACACAAAGTTTCTTTTTATTTATGTATAATGTCCATAAAGTTCATTGTGTAATTTACTAAGGGAAATGATTCTAAAAGAGAAATTTAACACACCAGACATTTATGAACAGTTGTGAAAGGCTAGAAGGCCTTGGGTTGATGGTGGTTGCTTGCCCAGAGGGGTTGATGGTGCTTACCTGCCCGGAATTCCTCTCTCTAGAGATATATGATCTCAGAAGGAAAGGAGTGTGCCAAGATGGTGAAGAGGGGAAAACCTGAGGAAAATTTATTGATTTTGGAGCCTATTGGAGGAGGTCCAAAATTCCTCATATATGGGACGATGTCAGAGGAATAAGCATGATGTTGCCAAGAGGAATCCTATACTGGACCTGGAATGGTTTTTGTCAAATAACTGTCTGGATGTGAAAATGACTCGATTTGGTTGTGAAAACCAACTCCCATGGGTTGGGAGGAGCATTTTGTTTACCATTGTTGTTCTCATAGCAGAACAATAACAAGTTATGTGTTATATAAAAATGAATTTTTTATATGATTTTTTAAATATCTTATGTATATATTAAGAGGAAAGGAGCTCAGTGCTCGGAAAATGAATTATTAAATGTATAATTTCATTTATTCTATTTTTTTTAATGTCTTAGAAGAGGCTAGGATATTCCCATGGTGCATTGATTGACCATTGGTACGAGTAGAGAGATAGGTGCTCTCTGAGTACTTTTAGAAGCCCTGTGTGAATATCTTAGCAGGAGCTAAGACAGTATGTACCTGAAGCATTGATTAGAGGGGTGGTGCTCTTTGAGTACTTGTGGAAGTACTCTGATTAAAACATCTCTTGATATTGCATGAATGTTTGATAGTTGCAAGTATTACATTTGAATGAAAACTATGTGATTAATGTGATTGAATTTGTTAGTCACACATTACAGGCTCTTTCCATGGAGTGTTGATGGTTTGTTCAACCATTCTCAAAGAGCTTGCGTAAAAGCCATCATTACTTCCAATAGTAATTGGTAAGTAATGGTAAGTTTGTATGGATATTTTATATGATTTTATGAAATTAAATAATGGATAAGTGGCTTTAAAAAAATGGAAAATGAAATATTTTTCTTTGAGATATACATGCTCATGACTATGGATAAAAACATTATTGTTTCAATTAATGACATTTAAGGAAACAAAAGTGTTATCATTGGGAAGGGGAAGGACCCCCTTTGGGATTTTTATACTGTTATATCATGAGTGTAAGTTTAAATTTTAATGAGAGAAGCACACCGAGGACGGTGTCCTCTTATCATTCTTTTCTTGAAAGAATAGTTTGCATACAAATATTATTATGGTGTTGAAAATATGCAAATCAAATTCATTGCATAGCTTAAGCATAGTAAATGATAAGTAAGATGGCTTGTCTATATATATATAAGCATCTTATGTGAAAATATAGGATTCTTGTTTTATTTTGGAAATGATTTCGAACATGTGTATGAAATGATAACGAAATCCAAGCTATTTTCTTGAAAGTAAATATAGAATAAAGAGGGTAATCAGTCATATATTTTTATGGGTAACGAAAAAGAAAAGATAAAAGCTAGTTAGATGAATTTTCTTGGAAGGGTTTCCATGAATTGGGTACAAATGTTACCTATGTTTTCATTTAAAGTCTGTATGGGTGCACAAAGATTGGAAAGGAGTTTTGTGCATGAATTAATAAGAAAAAAAAAGGGGCATATCAATCTTGTTCATACAAGAACAAGAATTCATAAAAGGTTAAGTTAACCTTGTTATGGTTTCCTAGTTTTAATGCAAAAAAGAAGGTTATATATGATAAATTCTTGAACAAGAAGCATAAGAAGCTTTCAAGTATAAAGAAAAAAAAACTAGGTTATGATAACTTCCTGATGCAAATGAAGTATGCATTTGTTTACATAAAAGGAATAGTTAATGATGGTAGAATTCTAAGAAGGGAATAATGTGTTGCCTACATTAAAGAAGGATTATTATGATAAGTTATTGCATGCACCAAGAATAGCCATTACGTTATAGACGTATGTTCTTTGCATGGATAAAATAAATACTGAGCTATCTTAATCTTTAGGAAAATATGTGAGTACCTTTATGCTAACAAAACTATTATGTAGTTTATGTTAGTTTCTTTTGGAATAAGATCATGTATGTTATGCGATATTTGTATTAGATTTCATTGGAAATAATAAACATTTGTATGTGGGAAATGATAACAAGTTTTGTTATCCTACATTGGAAAATATTCTTTGGCAAAGAAGATGAATTATATATATGGGTAATGTTGGTATAATATCTAGAGAATAAGACATGTATTCTTATGCTTTACTCCATTAGTTTTATGGAACAGAAATCATGAATTGCATGCCTATTATGTTATATTTCCTCGAAAAGGAAACATGTGTTTGCATGCTCTATTATGTTAAGTATTCTGTTGGGAAATTAATTTTAGAAAAATTTATGCATTGTATGCATAGGAACAACGTTAAATTGTGTTAGATGTATTACATTTGCATGCTCCAAAATCAATAGCTGAAGGGTTGGTTCTTCTGTTAGATTTTAAGTAAATCGAATGCACATTGTGTCATTTTTCCATTAAAGGAATTCCTGGAGATTATTTTGACATGAATTGATAATTAATTGATTACACTAAAGTAGTGATGTTAGAAGAAAGTATGTTCTGATATTGTATTCACATTTCATGTATGCACATGAATAAGTGTTAAAGGATCGCTTAAAAATTGATTATTGATTGATTGAGGCTTTATCCAATCATTTTATAAAGGCATGTTGATGACATCAATAATGGGAAGCGATGATGACTTATGAAAAGAAAATATTATGCTTAACATGGTGGCAGGTAAATGATTATGGTCATACAGATGAGTGTGAGCTGCAGGATGATCCAATGTACGATGGACCATTGTAGGTAGAGCCGAACGGTGAATTTCTGGTCGAGCCACAACACATACTTAACCAGAGGGAAATTATGCTCCAGAAAATGAGTCACCACACAGGTTAAAGTACAGTGGAAGCACTTCAGCCCAGATGAGGCTATATGGGAGGACAAAAGATGTGTGTGTGAGGCTTACCTAGAGCTCTTTTCAGAGCTAGACTGAAACACCAAGGACGGTGTTACTTCCAGGGGGGGAGTGGTGATAGCTGCATTAATGATAACTAGTGTTAACTAGTTAAAAGAAAGTTTTAATTATTTTTTTAAGGAAATATTATTAATGAGGATAATAAAATTTGTTATGAAAAATAACATGATAAAAAGTAAAAGCTAATGGTAAATGTTTTCCAAGAACTGGAAAGAGGTTGGGGACAGTTGGAAACAATCACCTACTCCTCTGGGAATAAAAGACTAATCCCAGGGAGGAGTAGGGGATTTTTTTGGGAAGCAAAGAAGAGTGTGGATTTCCAGAGCTGGTGGAGACTAGTGGAAAGCACTCAGTAATCCTGAAAAGTGTTTCTGTCACTGACTATTATAGCATCATTTTTCACCCCCATGTGATTCATGATTGTCTCTATGGCCTTGGGCACCCATTCCCATAGACTTGAACAAAATTCATTAAAAAAAAGTGTTAAAAATCCCATACGCGGGTATGCCCAAAATTTTCCGCGTGTATACGCGAGTCCACATGTACTTTTCCACGTATGCCATTAAAATCATTAAAAAATATATAAAAAATCCCTTTTTTTGAGTTGGGTTGATGGTTACTCCAGTAGTTCAACCACCCCAGCACGTGGCCAACTGTTCCCAACTGATTGAAACTACTTTGAGGGAGTATAAAAGCCCCTCATGTGCATGGCCTAAGGGAGAGAGAAATTTTATAGATATTATACTCTGTTGGAATCCCAATTCAAGTCTAAATTCCCGTGCCTCCTGCACTTTCCCAGATTTTTACAGGAAACCCTTGTTTCCTGGAGATGTTCATCCATTTATATGCCATCTCGAGTGAACAAGTCTTGAAAGTATCTTAGCGAGGCAAGGGCGGGACGGATCCGGACGACGGTCTGTTCGAAGATCATGGAAGGATTCAAGTGATCTCTCCACTTTTTATTTCTGTACATGCTATTCGCAATAATGAAGAACCATCTTGTTCCTGAACTTATGTGTTAACGTTTACTTGTATATGTGAAAAGATTATAATTTAAGAATTTATTATTGTTTATATAATGTTTCACATGGATTACACTAACATTTAGGAGCAATATATGTTGTACAACTAGATTTTCGTGCACGTTCTTTCTTGTTTTCCAGGTTGAAGAGGAAGAAGGGTTGCTGGGGATTCGGACCCCGCGGGATCTACATCGAATGTAGGACTACGGGTGAGTCCTACTATCGTTGTTATCTAGTTTTTAGCATTTAAGTGTGGTTGTGTGTGAGTCCTTCTGAATAGCATGCCCTGATCTGTGGAGGTTTTGACCCAACAACCCTCTAGGGTGTTTTTCCCTGAAACAGAACTGGCGACTCCGCTGGGGATCGCATTCTTGTGATTCCCCTGTTGGGTGGTTTCAGCTATTTGAAAGGTTTCCAACAGTTTTAACTATTATTTTTAGTCCAGTTAACTTTTTCTCAGTCAGACTGAAGACCTGGTTCCTTATCCAGGCTTGATCTTTTTTATTTTTCATTATTTACCTTTTCATACACGAGTTTGGCTATACACAAACGTGTATACACGCAGTTTGCCTCAAAGGAAGTCGCGTATACGTGGGTTTCCTTTGACACAGTCACGTATGCACACTTGTTTCAAAACTGTCAAGTAGCGTATACCTAGGTAAATTTTGAAATTTTTGATTTCTTGACTTTTTAGTCTTATCTGCCTGTGGAGACCTGTTCCTGCAGTGTCTTTATATCCTCTGGATTGTGTTGATAGTGGTTATTAGTTTTTTTTCTCTCTTGGTTGAAGACTGGCTTATTAGGCAAATCTTGTTTTTAGTGCTTGCATTTCTGGTTCGAGTACCAAGATCTCTTCCTGGGGATTATTGGTTGTTCTGCTTCATCAGAACAGAGAGCCTCTGCTCATTTACTCTTTCCTAACTTTGTGTCTTGCTTTGCGCTTCGATTTTTTCTTGCTTTTGGTTGGTTTTCTTGAGTTCAGTTGACTAGTTCTTGTTGCAATTTTTAAAGAGTCTTTCTTGATTCTTTGAAGTTTGTGTTCGCTGCAAGGTTGTAATATTCTTCTAGGCTGAGTTACTCAGTTTCTTGTATTCTTTTGCTCATACAAATCTTGCTACTAAACTGGCACTATAAGATTTGGAGAATTTTTAAAGTTTTGCTTGAAATTCAAGAGTTGTTTGGCTTGGGATTTTATAGTCTTCTTGGTCTCTTCGAGCTCTTCTTTTTATAAAATTCAAAAGCTCAAAAAACATTTTGTTTTGTCATTTGCTTTTGTTTTTCATTTTTGTTTTCGTTTTGTTACATATTTTGAAGCTTTGTTGAGATTTCTTGCCTTTGGTTTTTGACTTGATTTTGGAAAGGAATTGTCATTGGTTTCTTCCTCTTGTTTTCAAGAATATTTTGATGTCTTCATATTGAGAGTTTCTACTTTTGGGAACTAGTTTTGTGGACAATCAAATAGTGATAAAACTGAAGGATCTTTGGGAAATTTCTCTCTGCTTTAGTAGATTTTGCATCTTAGAATCTGCATGCTCTTAGTTATTTGCATCAGGTTCACTTAAGCATTTAGTATTTTTCATAGTTTTTGCAAGTGTGAAGTTTGTTATCTGAAAAGAAAATATATATATATATATATAATCTCGTAGAACCCGTGTAGAAATTTCTTTTCATCGAAAGGCAATCACTGCATGTGCATGTAGTTTGGTTTTCATTAATTTATTTTCTACGTCACAAAACACCACGAGTTTCATTTCTGTATCCCTTTGACTTAATATAACAGCCGATTAAAATAAGCGCTATAATTTAAAAACAACTAGAAAGTTTTTATTAAGTGTCATACACCAACTAGCTAGGTTGTAGGGCCTTGGATTAGGTGAGTGGAGAGTTAAATCTCCAAGGCTGCTCAAAAAAAAACATAGAAGTTTATTAATTGAGTGAAATCCAACTTTGTTAGGTGGACTGGGAAAGCTCTCCTCCAAAGAGTCAAGCCCGAGGGGAAGTGAAGGCCGAGAAGAGAGATACCCCTTCTCTGATTTGTTGGATCTGACCTCAAGACTGTTTCGCCCGGCTTCTGACATGGACTGGTGCCCATAGTTGCCATTCCTAGGTTCCACATAGGTGACTGCGGGGGGGAATACCCGTGGTACCTGAGGCAGACGTCGTATCACTTCCAGCAGTACTTTTGGGGGGTGCCCTTGCGAAGCTTGGGTACTTGTGTTGGCAAAGGCTATTGTTAGGAGGTTGGCGTAACTATTTCTATTACCTTCTCTAGTAGGCCTGGGTCGTAATTATCCCAGACTACTTTCGGGAGGTCCTATTCTTCGCTTTCCTGTATTTTGGTGTCTGGTCCTAATCACCCGGAGCAGAAATACCTGAAGGCTGTTTGCTTGATTGTATCTCAGGGATTTTTTGTAGTGAGTGCTCTTTGCTCCTAGCTTGCCTAGCTTTATACTTTATTGAGTCTAATTAAAATTTGTTAAAGTGGCTGATCAAGCGCCTCGTCGATCGAGGAGAATCCGGGGGTTATCTTCCGAGAGTCCAGAGCCTTCTTCAAGAAGGCGTAGGAGTAATTTAGCAGGTGAGTATCACCCTGTGGTGTCTGACACAGTGGAGAGAGATCCTCCACAAGGGATTGAAGGTTTCGTAGCTGGTTCTGGTGTTGGTTCCGAGAGGAGCGTTCCGCTCACCTCGAGAGTCTTATTTCCGCAGGAAGAAGAAGTACAAGTAGAGGAAGTGTCTCAATCCTCTGAGTCACTTCCATCTCCTCTTCCTCCTGATTATCCGTTCGTTGTTGATTACATTGGACCTGAGTCAGAGAGACCAGAAGATCCTCCATATTATTCATACCTTTCGATGGCCACAACTGGGAACACGGTTTATGCTGTGAGTGCTGCAGGCATTCAGACTCCTGCTTCTGTTGAAAGAGGAGGCACTATTGCTATATCTCCGATTGCTTCTAGTACTGATGTGTTTGGCCTTGGTTTCACCCAAGCACATGCTTCTCAATCTGCTCCCTTTTGTTTTGGAATGCCCACTAGTGGGATTCCTTCATTTTCCTTTTCCGCTGCTGTAGCTGGATCTACACCCATGCCTTCCATGACTAGTGGATCAGCTTCTTTTCAAGGGTTCCCCTTCGGAACTGGGCATATTCCTAGTTTGAATCCTTCTTTAGGGTCCTTTCCATTTACTTCTTAGACTCAGAGTTTCAACCCTTGGTCTGGAGGTCAGAATTCGACTACTTTTACAGGTTGGAACCCTGTATTCACTACAGCGGGGGCAGGGAATCAATTTTATGCTGGTCAACAAGGGAATGCTTCTTTCCCTTTGTCGAGTGCTTATCAGACTTTTTCCCCTCTTTCTAATGCCTGGAACCCCTATCAGGGGCTTTCCTCTTCATTCAATACTTCAGGAGGGGGAACTAGTCTGGTCTTTGGTAACTCTGCGTTGGGAGGAGGTTCTTCTCCTTTTTCTACGAGTTCTTTTTGGCAACCTGGTGCCTTGTCAAATCCAGGGTATTCTTTTTATAATGTAGGGAATTCATCCCGTCAAGGATGGAATCCTCAGGCTCTGCCTCGTTTACCTTTTCTGGCAACGTTGAACTTGCCAGAGTCGAAATTGATGAATGATCTGATCCGGTACAGTCCGGGGTGGCCTCCAGTTCCCACCAAACTTCCTTCAGACATTCCAAAGTTTGAAGGCAAGAATGGAGAAGATCTGGCTGATCACATCACCACCTTCCATTTATGGTTCTCTTCTAACTCCCTGATCGATGATTTGATTAGGCTGAGATTGTTTCAACGCACCTTAACTGGAAACGCTGCCAAGTGGTATATTGAGTTAACTGGAGGCAGTTTTGCTACATTTGGAGATCTGGCTATTACATTTCTAAATCATTTCTAGTTGCCCGTCCGTTATGACGTTGGGACTGAACTCCTAGCTAATTTTAAACAGGACGACGCAACCCACATTTCTGACCATATTCAGGAATGGCAGAGAAGGAAGAGGCTTATTAAAGCTCATATTCCAGAGAATTCCTTTTGGAATGGTTTTTGAAATCTCTACAGTCAGATATTTCTAAAGATGTATCCCTGTCTGTGGTATTTTCTGAGGAACAGGCTATTTTTAGGGCCCAGCAGCTGGAACTAATATATTCTCAGTCTGGAGTCCTTCATAAATATTTGCCCAATGCCCCTCGCTCAAAATTAGATTTATCCAAGACTAAGCCTGGTCCTCATGGTGATGGACTTATTGGGTCGATCAATAGTGGTGCAGCTAACCTGCTTACTCAATTGCAGCAGTTGTCTATACAATCTACTCCTTCTGGTCAAGCTGTGCCTGTTGAGTCATCGCCTTCCCATTCTTTATCAGTTAATGTCATCCAAACTTCTGATCCCAAAGGAAATCAACAATCTGAAGGGAAGAAGAAAGGACGGAATAATAATAAAAAGGGAAAGAATGGGAAGGGTAATGAGAATAAAACCAACGAGCATGTTGGTGAGGGTCCAAAGGATAAAAATAAAGTGAAGTTTCCATGCAAGTTATGTACTGGAGACCATCTTACTCACCTTTTCCCTAAAATTCAAGATGCGCAGCGCTTGTTAGCTCAGCAGGGTTCTTCCAGTTCCCAGGCTGTGTTGACAAACCCTTTTCCCCAAGGGCAACAACTAGTTGTTGGTGAAAATCAAAATACTGGGGCTTCCTCTGGGGGTACCTAGGAAGGGGAAATTCCATCAAACATATACATGATGAGTGCTCACGTGGATGTCACCACAAGATCCCGTGACTATGGTGAAGAAGAGTCTTCGAAAGCTAAATGTGCTCGCGATGCTACTGAGCCGCTTCATATTACGAGGCCTACTATTGAGCCTATACCTCGGATGCCAAAAGCATCTACTAAGCGTACGGTGATTAATCCAAATGCTAGGGCTGCCCAGAACTACTCTATTATGGAAGATCTGGCGCAGAGTCCTTGTGCCATGTCGGCTCTTGCGGTGCTCCAGTCTTGTCCGACTCAGTGCAGTGCTCTGCTCACTGCTCTTGGGGTTGTCGATCCAAAGAACTCTTTTATGATTACTTTCGATATGACTAATTTTAAAAAGAGACTCCCCCATCATATGGCTTTTCATATTAAATCATCGTACCGGAAATGCAATATTTTTCGGACGGTCGTTGATGAGGGTGCTTCCACATGTGTGATGTCTCTCACATGCTGGAACGGAATTGGATCTCCCGCAGCTGTTCCATCTGCTACTCTTCTGACTGTGTTTGATGGTCATTCTCACAGACCGCATGGTATTTTCCCAGCTTTTCCCATCTGTGTTGGGGGAAAAACTGTAAATATAGAGGTTGAGATAGTTGATGTAAGCTTGGACTACAACCTTCTTTTGGGGAGAAACTGGATTTATGAGATGGATGCCATTGCATCTTCTTTGTTTCATATTATTTGTTTCCCTCACAAAGGGAGGATTGTTACAGTGGACCAACTAGACTGTCCTCCTGTAGACCCGAATGCATCTACTGACTCAACTATTCCAAAATTGGATAATACTAAGGTGCCTGTTGAGAATTTATGGGTTGGAATGTATTCTTCCTTGATGGGTACTTTTGATATTCCACCTCCTACGGTTCATATAAATGCAATTTCATCCTCCAGGGCTCCTCTTCAAAGAGAGTTCTTCAGAACTCATTATTTTTCTGACCCTTGGACCTTACCTTCCCCTACCGCCACATTAGCGGAAGGTCAAGTGGGTGGAATGGCATTTCCAATGTCTGCAACTGAGATTGCTTATCAGTCTATTGTTGACTCTGCAGAGTCCATCCCAACTCCTCTTTCACCAGAAGAGTTGGATGGAGATGTGGCTCCGGCTTGGACACTTAGTTCTTCTTCTGCCCAGGATTGCCTTGATACCACTCTTCCATCTGAAGAGGCCATCCTGGAAGCTATGACTGGTATAGATAGACCGTGGAATTATTTGCATCATCAGTCTTACTTTTTACCTGATTTGAGCGAAGTTGAAACGAGTTTTCCAAGTCCTCTGTCTCCTGGTCCTGTTCGCCCAGTCTTGAACCCTTTAGCACCAACACAGGTATATGCTGAAGGGAACATGGCTGTGATTTCTCCAACTATCCCGGTGAAAATTTCCAGGGATCCCAATGTTATTGAGAATGTCTTCATTGGAGCTGAATGTTCCCCTAAAGAGATTCAGATTTACACCGATCTCTTTAAAGAGTATAGGGAAGTATTCGCTTGGTCTTATGAGGAAATGCCTGGTATTGACCCATCTATTGTCCAGCATGAGATCAAGACTTACGAAAACGTCAAGCCTGTGAGGCAAAAACTTCGTCCGGTCAATCCTAGGAAGGCAGCAGCTATCAAAGCTGAGATGGAGAAGCTGCTTAAGGCGGGATTCATTTTCCCTATTCCTTTGACTGAATGGGTTTCAAACCCTGTTCTTGTAGATAAAAAACAAGGAACAATTCGAGTTTTCATTGATTTCAGAGACCTTAATAAAGCATGTCCTAAAGATAATTACCCCACACCATTTATAGATCAGATCATCGATGAGTGTGCCGGTAACAAAATTTTCTCCTTCATGGACGGTTTCTCCGGATATAATCAGATTACTATCCGTCCTGAAGATCAGCATAAGACTGCCTTTATTTGTCCCTGGGGTACTTTTGCTTACAAGAAGATGCCTTTTGGTCTTAAAAATGTTGGGGCTACATTTCAGTGGGCCATGTCATACGCCTTCCACGACATCAAAAAAATTATTGAAGCATATTTAGATGATTTAGCTGCTCATTCTCGAAAGAGAATGGATCATCCTGCTCACCTCCGTAAAATATTTGAACGATGTCGTTTCTACAAGATTAGGTTGAATCCGAACAAGTGCATTTTCGCGGTTACATCTGGTCGGTTATTGGGATTCATTGTGTCTAGGGAAGGGATTAGGGTAGATCCCTTCAAGGTTGAGGCAATACTTCGGTTGCCTCCCTCGTCCTCTATTCGTCAACTTCAAAGCCTACAAGGAAAGGTTAATTTTCTTCGAAGATTTATCGTAAATTATGCTGAAGTTACCAAGGGTTTTATGAGATTGTTGAAGAAGGGAGTTCCATTTTTTTGGGATGACTTCGATCAACACTCATTCGATGCTTTGAAAAAAGCATTGACTTTTGCTCATTTATTGAGTCCACCTGATTATAGCAGGGATTTCCTTTTATATCTTGCAGCAGCAGAATCTACCATTGGTATGGTTCTGGTTCAGGAGGATGATGCTCTTGCAGAGCATGTTATATACTATCTTAGTCGAGGATTGGTAGGACCTGAACTCCGGTATACTCCGATAGAAAAGTTAGCTTTAGCAGCTGTTCATGCTGTGCAGTGACTCCAGAATTATATTCTTCTACGAAAAACTTATGTTTTGGCAGCCTCCAATCCATTTCAGTTTGTCCTCAGTAGGTGAGTGATTGGGGGCAAATACAATAGATGGATTGTGATTTTGCAGGAATTTGATCTTGATTTTATGTCTACCAAGTCCAAGAAATCATTGGTTTTCGCGGAATTGATCTCCGAGTTGCCTTGTGGGAAAGAGATAGTCTATGATGAATCCTTCCTGGATGAACATTTGTTTCTTATCTCTCCACAGGATCCTTGGTATGGAGATATCATTGTGTATCTTCAGACTGCGAAGTTTCCCTCTACTTTTTCGAAAGATGAGCGTCGTAAGTTGCGTCACTTGGCTAAGAATTACTTGATCATTGGTGATCCCTTATATCGTCGAGGGGTTGATTCAATCCTGAGACGTTGCTTAACTCTCGAAGAAGTTGAGGCTGTGCTGAATGATTGCCACAGTGGAGCTTGTGGTGGTCATTTATCTGGGCTTGCTACAGCCCAAAAGATCTTGCGTGCTGGGTACTTTTGGCCTTCGATTTTCAAATATTGTATGGAGTCGGTCAAAAAGTGTCATCCGTGTCAAGTTTATACTCGAAAAATGCGCGCTCATCCAGCTCCGCTTTTTCCAGTCATTACTGTCGGTCCCTTTACAAAGTGGGGTATTGATTATACTACTTGTAACCCACCTTCGGCTAAAGGTCACAAGTACATTATTGTAGCAGTAGACTACTTTACTAAGTGGGTCGAGGCTATGCCTACTTTTGGGAATGATGGTGAGACTGCAGCTCTTTTTCTTTTCAACCAGGTTATTGCTCGTTTTGGTATTCCTAGAGAGATTGTCACTGATCATGGCAATCATTTTCAGAATAGCATGATGGCTGAGTTGGCTCTAAAATTAGGTTTCCGGCAGGAGCATTCATCTTCGTATTATCCTCAAGCCAATGGGCAAGTGGAAGTCGTGAATAAATCCTTGAAGACAATTATTCAAAGGACAATTGATAAAGCTCAATCCAACTCGCATATTATGCTATATCCTGCACTTTGGGCATACAGGACGTCAGTGAAAACTGCAACTAGCTTTACTCCGTTTCAGCTAGTTCACGGGTTGGAATCCGTATTTCCCATTGAATGTGAGATTCCTTCTCTTAATTTAGCTGTTGAACTTCTTCCTGGCACTTCTAGTCTTGAGGAATGTCTCCTTCATCTGGAACATCTCGATGAGCAGCGTCGGGATGCCGCCACGATGAATGAAGCGCATAAAAACCGAGTTAAAGTTCAGTACGATAAGGCGGTCAAACCTAGGGTTTTTTTGGAAGGTGACCTTGTTTTGGTCTATGCCCAAGAAAAATATGCCCTGGGGGCAGGAAATTTTAAGTCTATGTGGTATGGCCCCTTCATCGTTAAAAAATTCCTTAAAAAAGGAGCATATACCTTGGTTTATTTTGAAGGAAACGAGTTGACGGAGCCCATAAATGGGCTCTATTTGAAAAAGTATTATCCCTAGGTTCGGCCTGACATTTTGGTTTTGTATATAGTAGTTTTGATTTGTACATATCTAGTTGTTTTTCTATCTTTGATGGGATGGTGATGTTTTTGATCTGCTTTGGAAAGTTGTGTCGGATGTCATGAGTCATTTTGGTTTCGCCGATGGTGCTAGTAGACACACTCGGAACTTAGCTTCCGCGGCTTGGGTGCTTCATTATCCATCCGGTCAGCTGTTAGTATCAAGAGGGGTCTGCATTGGTCCTGCTTCCAATAATATAGCAGAATACACTGCAGTTATTTATCTACTCTCGGACGCAATATCTTTGGGTGTTGATTCATTGGTAGTTTTCTTGGACTCTCAGCTGGTGGTGTCGCAGTTGAATAATACTTATCGGGTTCGAGATCCATTTTTACTCCGGTTGTTCTTGAGGGTATGTTTTTTACAAAGATCATTTCAATTTTTAACTTTCATTCATATTCCTTGAGCTGACAGTTGGATGGAAGACTCATTAGCTAATCAAGCAATTGATTGGCATATTAATCATTCCATACAATAAAATTTAATCATCAAAAGCATCGTACAATTTTATACATTTGTCACATCACATCAAACATCACTGTATATATATCATCAGAATGTTCAAAAAATTATACAAAATTTGGATCCATAAGTCATACAAAAAATTGGGCTTATGCCCGATCATGTTCAGTCTCAAAAAATATACAGTCATCTGATATCTCATATCTATCTAATCCTGTGGTCCCTGCCCAGAAGTTGTGTTCCTATAGAACACGATCGCGGTGGAAACTCGGCGGAATAACTGTACCCAGTCACGGGGTACTCCTACCACCCGTCTCTGGATGGCTTCAGGCAGATCTTCCACTGCAGCCATAGGTACTTGGCGGGTTAACCCCTCCAAGTTCCTCTGTATAGCCTGGAGGGTCCGGTCTGGATCTACTGTATCCGCCTCGCCTCTGCAACGCTTATGTCGTGGGTAACCCTCAGGTCGAACAGGTTCAATATCTGTTTCATGATCATTTTAAAATTGTAAGACATTTTGAATCCAATAAAAAACATGCTTGTTTTTCACATTTTTTCATACATATTGAAAAAATCCAAAAAATTATATAAGTCAAAAAATTGCAAACTCACCGATTGTGCCCCATGTCGCGCCTGGTGGAAGGAGAAGGTCTGGATCACCTCAGAAATCCATCCCGGCATAGGGATAGTCTTCCACAGCGATGATTTGTTCTCCCCACCAAAGGAAGAACTCATCATCCCAAGTGGTTCGGGGAACTTCACTTCCCCCCAATCTCTTCATCAAGTCAGCCCATTGGGCAATTCTTGGGTCTCTCAGGCTGCTGATAGAAGAGTTCACTTTGGGTCTCAGCCCAGGAATCTTCTCGAAGAAGAATGTCATCAAGATTGTACCATATCCAAAATGTTTTGTTTTTACTTTTCGGATAGAAGTCAATTGTTGCTTCATGTTCATCAGTAGAGCTGTGCACCAATCATATAAATGAGTTAAGCATTCCACTGCTATACTCATTTGAGTCCTGGATGCCTAGTGTAGGGAAGCAGATCCTGCCACCCTGCCAATGGTAAAAAAGAGGATTTTTATGTGCAAGTCTCTTAAATCTTTGATCACAATTTGAGTTCCAACTTTCTTGTAACCCTCTACGCAGTAGACGTGGACGTAATCTTCCATGGTTAGCCCTCCCAAAGGCTTACCATGCAAGTCTACTGGCTCCCCCCTCCGGGAGAGTCCAGTAATAAAATAGATATCTTCCACCTCGATGCGTATGGGCATTTGATCTATAATGAAGCAGTCTTCTTCTAGTTCCCAATAGTTCACAAGCATTTCGAGCAACCAGACATTACTCTTCATATTTGGCATTTTGAAAAACTTGAGAAATCCACAATTTCAAAGAATATTGAGTGATACTTGATCCTGCATGACTTCATTGTCAATGGCACTGTGTTCACGCTCTCTCCAAGATATAGTCATCCTGCAAAAAATCAATAATTCGTTCATTAGCTACGCATTTTTTCATTTTGGGTTGCGCATACGCTACTTTCTTTGTGCACAATCGCGTATATACGTGACTTGGTCATTATAAACCCGCGTATGCGCAAACCCGTGATTTTAAACAAATGGTTCTACGGTGAAAATTCATAATTTTTAACTTATGAACGGACAAAATGAATAACAAGGATGAATTAAGAGCTTACCTAACAAATTCGGTGAAGTTTGACGGTCGATTGCTCCTATTTTGACGAAAGAGGATTTTTCTCCAGAGCACTTTTTCCTAAATCAGCAATGTAACAATGAACCAAATATGAGGTAACTTGTGTATTTATGCCCAAAATTGAAAATTTTTTGCAAAAATTTGTTATGCTTATTTTTTCAATCTATCTTAAGCTGCATAACCTGGATGCTTGGAAGTGCCCAGATTGGTATATTTTCAGGTACATTTTGACGAATTTGAGATTTTTCCCGGTTTTTTATCCATGACTGCTGACCCGTCATGGCAGGTATATGATCTTCACTGGTATATAGGTTATTGAATCCAATTTCCGTTGCATTTTGCATACTAGCCTCCATTCTGATCACTTTCCATAGGGTTGATCCCATCAGGTCATGAGTATTACACCCATTTCACTTGCCGATTATTTAATCATGACTTGGTGGTAGAGCCTTCCTTTACATGGGCTTCCTAGTTAGTTCCTCGCTATCACTTGTTGCCCATGCTGCGTTTTATGTAGGTTCGGGAGTCCACTTTAGTCCCACCATGACTTATGTGTTGAAGCTTCATTCTTCTTCTTCCTCACTATCATTTTTCTGGCTATTACCCTAGAGGCTCCCTGGTGTTGTTGAGTTGTATTACTGCATTGCATATTGGCTACTTGTTTATCCTGGCCTTTAGCCTGCTTCATTTTGGACTCAATGTTTAAGCCAACTTTTGACCTTGCCTATCTGTACAAGTTAACCATTGCATGCATTTGGCTATCGTGACTTGACACCCTTTTTACCCATGGATGGAACATTCCTATGAGTATCGCTTACCAGTTTCCGCCACCTTGCATTGAGCATAGGATTGTTCCAATCCCAGGAACTAGTGCATCTGTTTCTTGATACTCGTTCTATCCATTGTACCATAGCATTATTTTATTCTTTTTCAGGCTTATTATATGAAAAAGACAAAAAAATAAAATATAACAAAAAGATCGGGAACGGGACGTAACTTTGTAATTTGATGGCAATACAGTGTCAGATTGTCACCCTTGAACAAAGCACATACACTTATATATTTCCTTCATTTTAGATGGTTTTAGTTTTGACCTAGGTTCAGCCTTTGCCTTGTTTCACTGGTCAGTCCTCCCCCGGTTGGTTATCTCTTCCAATCATATGGAGAGTTTGTTTTGCCTCCTGCATAACAAACTTATACAGTGTCACTTTTTACTGCCATGGTCATCACGAGTCATGCTTTTGTTCAAGGGAAGTCTAACCAGAGTCGGCCATTCTGTGGTGTCTCTTGACTCATTATTCAGTTGTCCTTCCCGATTTTGTCAGTATATTGTTCTATCACATCAGATGTTTTGGTCTTCTGCTCGTGCTGGTTTAAGAAGGTCTCCATTGACTTCTTGCTAGCGGGTTTGTCTCTTATCGACTACGACACATTGCTCTGAGAGCAAACCTAGAGCCGCACCCTGGCCCTATTTCCATCATTGATAGGTGACCTTGTGCTCAGCATTTGATCATCATTATGGGTCTTTGACTGAGTGGTTTCCCCTGTGCTCGACGTCAGCATACATTATCACACTTGGGATTCGTGCAGTACCTTGATTTCCATTTGACCCTATTGGTGGATATCTCGCCTCTGTGTCAGCTTTCATTATTGGTTGGTTCAGAGGGTTTCTTCCGTGCGCTAGCTTCATCTTGTGCATGCCGGAAACGTACTTCGGTTTGGTTCCGTCACTCTACTTCGTCCGATTCCTTCCAAATCTTGGCCTGCGGGTTACACTCGCACTGGACTGATGTGGGATGCCTTAATGCCTTCCTTCTAGCAGATCTTTTCCCATCGACTCCGACTCATTGCTCTGGGAATAAGGTCTAGAGTCTTTTTGTCAGTACCTTAGGGTTTGCAGTCATCAGTGGCAGACTCTTCGCTATCGACAGTGGGGATTCATCATTGCCTCCTGATTGGTAGATTTTTTCAAGTGTTCGACTTCAACTCATTCATTCGCACTTGTTAGATTGTACTGGGGCACCTTGACACTCATTTTCATTATTGGTGGGTTGTCTCGTGTTGGTTAACGGTATACATTATTGACCGGTAATCCAACGATTTCTCACATGGTCAACTTCAGCTCATTTATTCCCATTGTGTAGAATTGTGCCATAGTGATCGGTGAAGACCTCGGGTTGCATCAGGATTTCTCGGTTCACTTTTGACAGTCCATTCAGTTTCTGCTAGTGATGTCGTTCACCCTTATATGTTGTAGTGTCAGTACAGCAGTATCCTATATGTTGGCTCCCGAGTTGCGTGATTGTACCATTTATTCCACCTCTTATGATTTGGCACTTGGAGATTCAGTTACTATATGATCAGACATCCAGTTTCAGCATCATTGATCAGCTTTCTATATGTGATACTTAGACATTGATTCTGACTTGTACTTCCGGGCCATGCTCAGATGATTCATTGTGTACTTTCAGTTCAGCTATACTTGTATACATTTTGGATCTATTCTGTACTTTCGATATGATGTATTTTTGACTGAGCATGGGTATGCCCGCCTCAGCATGAGTTGACTCTTTGTTTTCTTTCATTGGTTTTTGGCAGGCTGAAATCTGGTGAAGTCCTCCCTTGTCCTTGCAAAGTTCTTTCTATGTGCATAATACATTTCGGCCATCATGTACCCCTTCTGACCTCATATATTAGGGGGCATCTGTTATAGCATCATTTTTCACCCTCTGGTGATTCATGATTGTCTTTATGGCTTTGGGCACCCATTCCCACAGACTTGAACAAAATTCATTAAAAACAGTGTTAAAATTCCCATACGCGGGTATGCCCAGACTTTTCCGCGTGTATACGCGAGTCCACATGTACTTTTCCGCGTATGCCATTAAAATCATTAAAAAATATATAAAAAATCCCTATTTTCGGGCTGGGTTGATGGTTACTCTGGTAGTTCAACCACCCCAACACGTGGCCAACTGTTTCCAACTGATTGAAACTACTTTGAGGGAGTATAAAAGCCCCTCATGTGCATGGCCTAAGGGAGAGAGAAATTTTATAGACATTATACTCTGTTGGAATCCCAATTCAAGTCTGAATTCCCGTGCCTCCTGCACTTTCCCAGATTTTTATAGGAAACCCTTGTTTCCTGGAGATGTTCATCCATTTATATGCCATCTCGAGTGCACAAGTCTTGAAAGTATCTTAGCGAGGCAAGGGCAGGACGGATCCGGACGACGGTCTGTTCGAAGATCGTGGAAGGATTCAGGTGATCTCTCCACTTTTTATTTCTGTACATGCTGTTCGCAATAATGAAGAACCATCTTGTTCCTGAACTTATGTGTTAACGTTTACTTGTATATGTGAAAAGATTATCATTTAAAAATTTATTATTGTTTATATAATGTTTCACATGGATTACACTAACATTTAGGAGCAATATATGTTGTACAACTAGATTTTCGTGCACATTCTTTCTTGTTTTCCAGGTTGAAGAGGAAGAAGGGTTGCTGGGGGTTTGGACCCCGCAGGATCCACATCGAACATAGGACTACGGGTGAGTTCTACTATCATTGTTATCTAGTTTTTAGCATTTAAGTGTGGTTGTGTGTGAGTCCTTCTGAATAGCATGCCCTGATCTGTGGAGGTTTTGACCCAACAAACCTCTAGGGTGTTTTTCCCCGAAACACTGACTAGACTGGGCATCCTGAGGTCACAATAGAAACATCCATTGTTAACCCATACCATCTAAGATTGAAGCATGGGGGCAAGAGGAGGACATAATCGCCTCTCTTGATGGTTGGGAGGACCACACCTTTAAACTACGTAATCAGATAAGTAATCTGTGTAATTTTCTGTGAATTCAAGTATTTTAATAACTTCTTTCTACATGCGCACAGGTATTCATTTATACCTTATTGACAGTGTCAGAAAATACGCTATAGATTTTTGTTGCAAATGAATGAAGTAATCTGTCTGCTTACTTTTATTAACTTTAATTAAGTTTTCTAGAAACTGATTGGGTACTGTAAAAAAGTAGCAGTAAGCTGAGTAAAACAAGCAGATTGAACTTCGTATTACAATTCAAGCTTCTTTTCAAATATATCAATCAGATTATATATATACTACAGTGAATCTCATAGATAGAAAATGTCTATTTGTATGAACTATAAGATCGTAACAAAGAAAGAATACGTTAGTCCACTAATTTCTTTTAATAGCAGAGACTATTTGTGGAAAAAGGATAAAAAAAATAATTATAAGTTATTTGTGTAACTACATAGATCTCTATAATAAACCCCACAGTTTATCAAAACTGTAAGCAAGTTAAGAAATGAAGATGAGAACTGTGAAGGGAGTAAAGAGATTATGAAAATATTTTGTAGGGATAAAAGAATCCTACGTATGCCTATTAAAGAAGATGTTCTTGATTAAACGATAGAGGAGACAGTTGGTCATGGGTATTGGGTAAAACCTTAACCCAGGATGCAATGGTTCCTCGAAGTAAATATATACATGGACAGAAAGTACAGGTGGTCCGGACGCCCCAGGTTAAATAAGTAGATAAAACCCTGAATAATACTAACCTATTATAGATTAAATCGCTCTGAAGTAAAGCTGAAATAAGTGGAAATGAGTAAATTCATTCTGTAAGAAAATAATATTTATTCTCAAGCTTGACAGAGCCGCTTTGGTAATCCTGTGTACATTTGGAAAGTATAACAGCAAGAGAATAGTAGATGGAAAATTCATAACTCGAATAAAATATTATGCATGTACATATTCACTTTCAAGAAAAGAAAAAAAAAACAAGAATTATAATTTAGAACGTTGCAGGCAGATGCATAATGTATGAGTGAATCAATAGAAAATAATATATATTTGAAGAGAAAATATATATAATTACATAAAGAGGCGAAAGGAGTAATAATTGGTCAATACAGTAACCATATCATTTAGGTGAAAACCCCGACAAGGAACCAATAACAAAATCACCCAAGAGTATCTAGTCAAAATAGGGTGATGATGAATTTCATGAAATAAACTTCTGTGTATAAATATTTAAAAAAAATATTACATTTATAAAAACCACGATGTACTGGTTCGTTTAATACAACAAAACTAATAACTGAGCCTTGCAAAGGCATAAAAGGGTCGTCACAAGCTAAAATCCTTAACTTTAAACCAACTAAGACGACCGACAGAGCTTGAGAGTAAGCTTAAATACGTTGGTTAAGTACTTGTCCCTGAATCAGGAAGAAGAGAATCGATCAGCTGCGGCAACTTGACAGAGAGGATGAACATTTCTTCTCCGGGTAGAAAGAAAATCATACCTGCACGTAACGAGGGCAAAATGGTCTTAAACTCGCAGAGTCAGTAAAATTTAAAGATTTGCATAACCTTTAAGAAACATGAATGGAACTTTAAAACTAAAGACTTTACCTGGTGGTATGGAAAAAATTCCATGGTTTTGGCGGACCTCCTACCTGGAGAAGATATAAGTCTGTCAAAGGGAAAAGCTGGATTGGTACGCCAGAACCTTTGTTAAAATTCATTGTCGTTCCCTAGAAAACAATTTTCATTTACTGAGTCAAAGAAGAACAAGGGATTACCTGCAATGAGACCTAGATGGAACTGACTCCACTATGCGTAGTGGTGGTCCAAGGATTCACCATTTCTGTAAGAGTTATAACCCTTTATTACACAAATGAACCACAGAGAGAATTTACAGTTTATCCAAAATCTCATTTCCGGTAAGCATAATAGGCAGGGCTCCCATGAGTTCAATGATAGAGTGAAGACTGTAATTCTATGAAGTCTTCCAGGAACAGAACTATGTTTAGAATCGGGATGTGAAACCTAGCATGGCGACAGAGCTGAGGTTCGAGAAAAATGAGCGGGCACAAATGAAGAAAACGGTTAGGGATTAGTGATTATACCTAAGCCTTCCCGCCTTTTTGTACACCGTCGATCACCTAGGAAGATCGTACGGCAAGGAGAGGGCTAAGTGGCCTCGAAAATATAAATACAAATTTAAAAACGAATCAACAGGTACATGATTAAATCTGTGTTTGAGTACAAAGAAATAAATTTGAAAGAGATGACAATACCACTGTAATAAAAAATCGATATTTGTAGAGTGATATGTGTCAAATGGTTGTTGTAAGTAAGCAATATGATGGAAAAATAATTAATGTAAACCATATAACCGTTCATGTGATCTGACTTCAATAGTTCAGAATTAAATCATGTGTTAAACGCATAGGATTACCTATGAATATTTTCTTTGAAGTTCATAAAATTCTTATCATAAGTATGTTTAAAGTTACGTGAATTCTACCTTATGGATGAAAGTAATTTTTTTTTAAGGTTAATAGATATGGAAAATGTTACAAATAGCTTCTTATATAGGTAATTTCCTCCTATTATTATTTTTATTTTTTTATTAAAAAAAATTATTAAATTTAATTTTCACCAAAAAAATGTATATTTTACAATTTTTTTTTTTACGGATAGATCATGGTTTTTATAATAACTATTTATTTCCTTTAAATAATGATTTTTATAATAAAAATTTATTTCCTTTAAATAATGGTTTTTATAATAACTATTTGTTTCCTTTATTTGTTTTTTTATTGTCAAATATTATAGATATAACATTCATTTTTTCAATTTCCTATAATAAGGAAGAAAAAAAAATCCTTCATAGATGAGTTTATTTATATGGTGATTTTCATATTTTGTAACATGTTTCACTTGTTTTCTCGAAGAAACCATTGCAATGCCTAAGAATATTTTTCTTCTCTAGAGCTTCCCAAAAAAATCAAAACAACTAAATACTAGTTCTAAGAAATTCACCCGACCATATTTTTTTTTTGTATAAAAAATAAAAACAGTTAAAAACCCATCTAATACTTTTATTTTATTTTGCAGGTATGGAAAGGACTTTTAAATTAATATTTATTTTATATTTGAATTTCTCTAATATTTGAGTTTTGAGTTTTATTTCATGTTTTTTAATTCACTTTTATAGGTCATAATTAGTGTTTTAAATGAAAATTATAACTTTCCAAAGATTTTCAGAACAAAATTATGAAATCAGACGTACAAGTAATAATTACTTATTTTTTATTAGATTTTATTATAAGCAATAATAAAATAACAATTATTAGATTCTATTAGATTTTTATTGGATATGTAAGTAATAATTATTTACTTAGCTTGTAACCTCTTTTGAATATTTGATGGATGTAGTGTTTATGCAAAATATATATATATCTATATATATATATACAGCTTTAATACAAAAGGTTTGTCGAAATCCTTATACATCAATAAATAAGTTTAATATAAGTTTCACATTGTTCATATTGTATAGTTGTCCCCTTTTATATTAATATTTATAAGTTTTTTTTAATGTAGGAAAATAACTATATATCAATGCTAAAACAACAATGTCAACATATCAATGTTAACTATATGTAAGTTTGACTTTAATTATTACTTTTGTATGACATGATTTTTCAAAATCAACATTCCATAAAAAGAATGATTTCAACATTTTTACATTAATGAAATATTAAATACACATAGTAATATAACCCTAACTATAGTAGTGAAAAGAAATGTAATTATCACTTAAACTTTTAAAGCTTCCATATAAATGACTATGTAAAACTTGTACTAAATAATGTTTTATTTAATTTGTTTGTCTTAATATATAAATTTTTTAGTCATTCACATGGATGATTTCTTAAGAAAATGAAAAAAATCATAAAATTAATCATCATAATAATTGACTTGTTTTGTAACCAAAATATTTTTCTTATAAAATTTAAATCATGTTAAATTAATAATCATTAAAAAGTTTTGAATTTATAGAAAACATCACTTTATTGAAAAAATATCATATCTAATTTGTGGATAAGTATTATTTAAATCAATTATAATTATAATTTTCTTTCAATATTTTTTTTTGTAAGTTAGGCTAAGTTATATTAGATTAAAAAAAACTTTACATAAGCATTGTTGAGATTCAACAAGATAATGAATCTAGTGAAAATGAAGCACCTTCACTAGGTGAGGCCCGCAAGCTATTTTTAGGTGTATGTTTATTTTTAAAATGGTGAGCATATTCTAAAATTATCTAGATGGTTGAGAAAATTCTATCTTTGGATGAATTTCTATTTTTAGAAGATGGGTGAAGTCTATTTATAGATTGCTAATCTAAAAATAGAATGCATGTCGATTATTATTAGCCCTTAATAATAATCAGATAATAAATAGTAACTTATTCTCTTGGAGCACTTGATTTCAGTGAACAGATGTGGCACATCAGTGGGCTAAAGGAATTACACAATTCCTAGGGCAGTTGGTGACCCATGCATGGAGGAATTGATTATAATTGATTGCGGAAGAGTTGTAACTGAGTTGGAAGAGTAGTTATGGGAGTTGTTATTTAGTTTAACTCAGTTAAGTGAGTTAAACTCAGTGGTGCTAGTTGTAACTAAAGATACACTAGTGAAAGATGAGTGAATTAATTATTTCATTAATTCACAAGTAGTGTCTTACTTGCAACTGAATAAATACAACAATTAACTACTTGCATGTCAGATCCAGTGGAGACCCAGTGGAGAGATAGGTGAAAGGGTTTGTTTGACTATCAGTTGTGACTATAGTGATGCATTCAATGCATCTACACAGACATTAGAGATTCCAATAATGATTGCAAAGTGCAAGAAATGCAAGATCAAATTCATTCAGGGATCCTCTTCAGCAAGGATTGCGCAGTGGAGGCAGGTTGTTAGGAGGCAAGAAATTGGTGCATAGATATGCAAATTTCTTCATGACAGTGTGTGATGATTGTATATTGTACTGAGAGCTCTATGAGTTGAGCTTTGTATGAGATTGTTACATGTTCCATTGATATACATAATATATTATAGTTGGGGTTTTTAGCTTGAAGCTTTCCCAGTAAAACATCTTGTTATGTACGATTGATTTTTCTTCATATGTTTGCAATTAGCGATTTAATTTTTGCAAAGAATTAAGTGGAAGGATTTTGTATTTAACATAATATTTAGTTGTTAGATCAGGAGAATCCGAAAATACATTATTGTGTTTATAAATTTATACATGGTATCGAAGTAGTGTTAATCACTGAAGACTGCAATATTGAAGCGGTGTTGAGCTTTGTGCTGGTGGAAAATTCGAATTTTCTGCAAGAATTTCTTGGTGCGACAGTTGAGTAAACATTGAAATGGCTTTCAATGGGTTGTGATTGGAGTATGCACTCGAGGGAAGCTCAAACTACATAGCATAGAAGGAAAGGATGGAAATGGTGCTTGAAGATAATGGCTTGAAGGAGTTCATTGATAGCGATGTTCCTAAGCCCACTTCGACGGATGTTGCATTACTTGACGTCTGGAAAAAGAAAGTAGTGAAGAAAAGAATAATTTTTTTGGAAGGTGTGAAAGACCATATTGTGTCAAGCCTTCATGGGAAAGCCACTCCATTTGTAATGTGGAAGGTTTTGAGAGATATTTTCCAAAGCAGTAGTGACCATAGGAAGTTGGCACTAAAATATAAACTTAGAAAAATCAAAGTGGAGAAGGGCGATAGTTTTCCAAAGTATCTCACGAAATTTTTCCAATGTAGGGATGAGCCAGGGAGTGTGGGAATTACAGTTGCTAATGATGAATTGGTGGGCTTGGCTCTCCTTGGACTTCCAAATAGTTGGCACAGTTATGAAGACTCTATCAATGGGCAGGAGAAAATGCTGGATTGGGAGCGACTTTGGTCGGATCTAGTGCAGGAGGAGATAAGGCGGAGTACTAGGGATGACTGTTCATCAAAACATGATGATGAAGAGGATTGTGCTTTGGCTTCCAAAGCGAGGAAAGGGAAGGGGAAGAAATCCCATCCAAAATCTAAGGCTAAAGGAAAGAAGCTAGATTTTTCCAAGGTGAAGTGTTTTCACTGTCACAAACATGAGCATATCACCACTAACTTCCCATAGAAAAGGAAGAACAAGAAGGCTGCTGGAGCTGCAGTTGGTGAGGCCCTTGCCTCACAATTTGAACTTGATTTCTCTTTGATCGCATGCTTGGTTTCAAGCGCAATGGGATTGGTGTGGTATCTTGATAGTGGTGCCTCCTTCCACATGACAGGAGATAAGGAGTTGTCCAACGACTTGGAGGAGAAAGATCTCCAAATGCATATAGAGATGGGCGACGATCGACGATACAATGCGACTGGCATTGGTACCATTACCTTTGAGAGGGAGTTAGGTAAACCATTTATGTTGAAAGATGTTATGCATGTTCCAGGTCTAAAGAAGAACTTTGTCTCAGTCGCAATGTTGAATGACAGAGGTTATGACGTTGTTTTCAACGACGTAAAAGCTTTCCTACGACATAAAAAAATGGGTCAAACCAAGAGGATAGGGATTTGAGTTAAGAATATCTACAAGCTAGAGGTAGATGGCTGCACTACAATGGTGGGTAAAGAAGAAGAAGTGGTGAGTCGGGATGAGGGCGAATTATGGCACAGGAGATTGGGCCATCTTCATCATGGTGCCTTGAAGATTTTGTAGAAGATTTATACTAGACTTCCCAAGGGTACACTTGCGCAGATAGATCAGTTCAAGGGATGCACTATGGGTAAGTTTGTGAAGACCACTTTTCATGAAAATGAGAACCGTGCTTCGGTGATCTTTGAGAGAATTCACAAAAACGTGTGTCGACCATTCTCGGTTGCTTCAATAACAAAACATAAGTATTATGTTATTTTTGTTGATGATTATTCTCGTAGATGCAGAATAAGGATCAAACATTCTCAAATTTCTGTGAGTTTAAAGCATTGGTGGATAAGGATTTAGGGAAGCAAGTGAAGGCTCTATGGAGAAATAATGGTGGTGAATATATCTCGAATGAATTCAAAGACTTATATAGCAAAGAAGGAATTCGAATAGAACTCATAGCACCTCATAACCCACAACAAAATGGGGTCATGAAGAGGAAGAATAGAATGATCGTGGGTGATGCACGAGCTATTCTGCATGATTAGGGCCTACCAATGTTCTTATGGGCGGAAGCATGCAACACTGTGGTTTATGTGAAAAACCGTTGTCCTCATAGACTACCTGGCATGAGTACACCTGAAGAAGCTTTTATTGGTAGGAAACTAGATGCTTCTCACTTGAATATTTTTGGCTCATCTGTTTATGTTTATGTGACCAAGAATGCTAGGAGAAGCTGGAGCCGACTGCAGAATTTGGGATATTTGTGGGGTACACAGAAACACCCCATAATTATCGTGTGTATTTCCCAAACAGTCATATGACTGTGGTGCGATAGGATATAAAATTTAATGAGGAGAAAGCCATGAAGTTGTTGCTTGAGAGGGAGCTACACTTGCATGCAGAGGAGAAACCACTTGTTCCTAAAGATGAGCCTCAAGATGTGGATCAGCCACAGGAGGAGGATCATGGAGTGGAGGAGTCCACTCACGCAGAGCCAAACATCAGAACTGGCAGAAGGCATACCATAGAAGCTGAGAGGTTGAAGCTTGATGCGACACAAAATGTAAGAGTCCCTACTTCACAATGGAGACAGAGACAATCAGGGAAAATTTTAAGGATGGACGTTTATCTTAAAGTTTAAAAACTTGGTGAATATTAGTAGCCCCAATATGTGAATTGTAAAATTTTTGATGTTATTTTGGTAAAAATATTTAGTTTTGTAATCATTTTATATTAGTATATATCATTTTTTGGCGATTTTCAGGGTAAAATATTTTTATACTATAAAATTTGGGAGAATCAAATTTTAAAAGAAATGGGAATTGGCGAATCCTTTATTTGGAAAAAACATGGAAAATTATCCCACTTGCGAATATTAGCCCCTGAAATTTTCCATGGAGACAATCACCTAACCGATATACTGGATACATGGCTCTCATGAGAAAGTGTATCGTGACAGAGCCATCTTCCTTTGAGGAAGAAGTGTAGGAGCCCACATGGGTAGATGCCATGGTGGAGGAGTATGACTCCATTGTCAGAAACAGTGCTTGGGAAATTGTTCCAAGGATGGTTGGTAAATCAATGGTAGGTTCAAAATGGATCTACAAGGTAAAGCAAGCTGTTGGTGGAAGCATTGAGAATTATAAGGCAAGATTTGTTACCCAGGGCTTCTCACATATCAAGGGGATTGATTATGAAGAAACCTTTGCACTTGTCACACTATATTCTTCCATAAGGACCATCCTTTCTCTCTCAGCACAGATGAGCTGGCACATTCATCAAATGGATGTGAAGACTATGCTCCTTAATGGGATCATTGAGGAAGAAGTGTACATTGAGCAGCATGAAGGATTTGAGATCTTTAGCAGCGAGTCGCATGTGTGTAGACTTAAAAGAGCATTGTATGGGATGCATCAAGCACCTTGTGCTTGGTACACTCGGATCGATATCTATTTCATTGGACTTGGCTTCACCAAGAGTGAGGCGGATGAAAACATATACCAGATTGTGGTGGAGGGTAAGATTTTAATCATTGTTCTTTATGTTGATGATTTAATACTCACTGTTGATGAGCAGCTGATACACTCATGCAAGGAAGACCTTGCAAAGGAGTTCAAGATGAAGGATATGGGTCTCCTTCATTATTTCCTTGGATTAGAAATATGGCAGCGAGAAGGTGAAATGTTTGTGTCTCAAGGCAAGTATGCACGGGAGATACTCGTTAAGTTCCACATGGAGGACTGCAAACCCATGGATACTCCTCTTCCAAGAAACTGGAGGAAAGAGGATGCTACATCGGCAGAAGTAGTGGATGCTACTGTCTATCAACAGTTGGTGGGTTCACTCATGTGTTTATTTAATACAATATCGGACATATGCTATGTGGTGAACCAGCTTAGTCAAGCGATGGTTAATCCTACCACGCTCTTTTGGAAGGCAGGAAAGCATGTCCTAAGATATCTCAGGGGCACATCTGAGTATGGCCTATGGTACAGACAGCTAGATCAGGTGAAGTTGCATGGCTTCATGGATGCAGATTGGGCAGGCAGCACAACAGACAGAAAGAGCACATCACGAGGTTTTTTTAGTATTAGATCTACAGTTGTTTCTTGGTACAGAAGGAAATAGAGATTTGTAGCACTCAGTTCAGCGGAACCAAAATACATGGTAGCAAGTCAAGATGCATGTGAGGCTATTTGGATGAGGAAGATCCTGGTTGGTTTGTTCTGTTCTCATTTAAATCCTACAGTGATTCATTGTGATAATTAGAGTTGCATTAAACTCTTGATTAATCCTATGTTTCATGATATATCTAAGCATATAGTTATCTAGTATCATCATATCAGATATTGTGTGCAGCAAAAGATTATGTTGCTTCAGTACATTCCTGCAAAAGATCAAGATGCAGATATTCTAACGAAGGCGCTCACCAGGAGAAAATTTGAATACCATATAGATAAGATTGAGGTGAAGGATAATCCCTATCTAGCTGAGAGGGAGTGTTGATATTCAACAAGATGATGAGCCTACTGAAAATTAAGCACCTTCACTAGGTGGGGCCCACAGACTATTTTTAGGTGTATGTCTATTTCTAGAATGGTGAGCATATTCTAAAATTAGCAGGATTCTGATTCTAGATGGTTGAGAAAATTATATCTTTGGATGAATTTCTATTTTTAGAATATGGGCGAATTCTATTTATAGATCGCTAATCTAAAAATAGAATGCATGTCGATTATTATTAGCCCTTAATAATAATTAGACAATAAATAGTAACTTATTCTCTTGGAGCACTTGATTTCAGTGAATAGATGTGGCACATTATTGGGTTGAAGGAATTATGCAATTCCTAGGGTGGTTGGTGACTCATGCATGGGGGACTTCGTTATAACTGATTGTGGCAGAGTTGTAACATACTTGGAAGAGTAGCTACGGGAGTTGTTATTTAGTTTAACTCAGTTAAGTGAATTAAACTCAGTTGTACTAGTTGTAACTAAAGATACACTATTGAAAGATGAGTGAATTAATTATTTCATTAATTCACAAGTAGTGTCTTACTTGCAACTGAAGAAATACAACAGTTAACTACTTGCATGTCAGATCCAGTGGAGACCTGATGGAGAGATAGGTGAAAGGGTTTGTTTGAGAACCAATCACATTTTAGGTGATAACATCATCCCTAATAGTTGAGGTGACATTGTTTGAGTTAAAGGTACTTACTTGTCACATTCTCAATGGTGGATAAAAACTCATGGTTAACCATGGTAGTTCTCTAAGTATTTTTAAAGTCAAAGTAAAGTACTCATAATAAATGTCATTTCACACTTTTTGAATAAAAATTTATTATTTTCATTTCATATTTCTTGAAAGAAATAATGCATATCCCTATAAATTTATTATATTACATTATATTATTTTTATATAGTATATTAATTACATGTTATTATACAGTTTAAATAATATAAATTTTAATTAATAGCATATAATATAATTAAGAATTTATAAATTTATATTTATGTTTCATTTTAAGTTATTTAAGTACAAAGGATAAATGCATTAGTTGTTCAATGATAATGATTTTTTCTTGAAAAACTCATTCTTATTTATAGTCACATCAATACAATTTTTTTATTAATTTTATTTTGGTATAACTTTTGCATTGAATTTAACTATGATTACATGGATTGTGGTGCAAAAAGTGAATTGAAAATTCATAAATATTATTTTATTGGTTTAGCTATTATTTTATTATTTCCTTAGGAGGTCCATTTTAGACCTCAAAATTCCCCTAATTCAAATATCAGTTGTGACTATAGTGATGCATTCAATGCATCTACAGAGACATTGGAGATGTCAATGAGGATTGCGTAGTGCAAGTAAGGAAAGATAAAATTCATTCAGGGATCTTCTTTAGCAGGGATTGCACAGTAGAGGCAGGTTGTCAAGACGCAAGAAATTGGTGCATAGATATGCAAATTTCTGCATGACATTGTGTGATGATTGTATATTGTACTGAGAGGTCTATGAGTTGAGCTTTGTATGATATTGTTACATGTTACATTGATATACGTAATATATGATAGTTTATATTTTTAGCTTTAAGCTTTCTCGGTAAAACATCTTGTTATGGCCGATTGATTTTTCTTCATATGTTTTCAATTGGTGATTTAATTTCCACAAAGAATTAAGTCGAAGGATTATGTATTTAACATAAGATTAAATTGTTAGATTAGGAGAATCCGGAAATACATTATTGTGTTTATAAATTTCTACAGGCGTTGGGATAATATGGTAAGCGGTGCTTAACCAATCCTATCCTTAGAGGCTTTCAAAATAGCACAGGTTTGGGGTTGCCTCCTAGGAGGAAATCATACCCTTAATAGCATTATACAATCATTATTTACAAAGTGTTTCATGACACATAGAATAAAAATATTTGTAGTATGTGCTGAAATAACAGAAAATAGAAAAGAACCGAGGAACCGTGCATTCATGGTGTTCCTTCATCATCCTCTGTAGCAGGGTCCTCCTCCTCGATGCAACATCCATATTCCTACGCAATGGCCTCCTCTTCAGAAGAAGGCACACACAGGGGCTTAGGAGTGGTTGTGTGGATGATAGGAGTGATGGGGTACTCAAAATTTGGAACTATCGTCCAAACTCCTTCTGAATCCATGATCCACATGTCTATGTCCTCCTCCGTGGGCTCTTGAACTAGGAGAGGCTGAGTTTTTTGAGGTGTGGGTAGCTTAGAGTGTGAAATGGTGGACTTCTTAGGGCCTCTTCTACCCATCTGATTCTTAGAAGCCGAGGCTGTCTCATCTTAGGTGCACTCAAACCATTGAGGTACTTCCCTATCATGGCTGCCAGAAGAGGAGCCCTCAATGGATTCCAAACGATGGTCCTGACCGAGATGATAGCGACCCAAGAATGCACCTCTTTGGCTACCCCTAATAATCTTTTGACGTTGTCGTGGAGCCATGGGGGGGTCAACAAGCAGAGGGAGGGAGACCAGGCTTTAGGCAGTGAAGTGTGCAATAGGAGAACATACAACAAAGAAGCACATTGAGGGGGTGCACAACAGAGGGTTATGCAGTGGGGGGGGGGGGGGGGCACAAAAGGGGGCGCACAACAAAGGTGCCTGCCTCAGAAAGTGTGCAACGACATGGAGCCAAAAAAAAGGAAAATTCCAGAGGTAGGGCGCGGCCAGGGGGGACACCGAGGGGGGCGCGCAACCAGCAGGGAATCAGTGGGAGAAGCACACCACACGCTATCACAAGTAAGGGGGCATGTGGTAGGGAGAGCGCGTAGTAGGTGGAACACACAGGGAAATTGAGGTAGCAGTGGAATGGCTAGGGAAGAGGTGGAGAAGGCTCTAGAAGCCGACTGGAGCACTGAAGCGATGAAAGAATGAGGAGTAGAAATGCTTTTTTAAGACCTGTGGCATGAGCGCAGATGCTGTGTGATTTTGTGGCACGCTTGCATATGCGAGTTGGGATAGTGCACTTGAGATTGCATGAGATTTAGTGTATGGCAGAATATTAGGTGTAGCAAGTGAATTATTGTTGAGATGAGTTTTTGCATCATGTTAAAGCTAGCTATGCAGGGCGTCATCGGCCTGAGCATGGGATGAGTTGGCTTCGCACGGTCGAGGCATGTCACCCGCATCTGGGGAAGTTTGATCCTTTTGGAGGAGAGTGTGGTAGTTCTATCGCAAGGTTTCATCCTCAATCTGAGAGAAGTTAGAGTCATATTGCATTGAATGGCTATCCACTCCTCTGTTGGCTAGGAGATGAGCTACAATGTTTTCTGTTAGGTCCCCGTAATTTCTCAGATTGGCAACACCAAATGTACAAGGGTAACATCAAACCAGTCTTTGGAGTCCTAAGACCTAGCCTTCCTAGACTCATACAGGGCTCTCTCTATATTTGTGTAAAAGATGTAACTTGATTTATTTTATGGTTTTGATTATAGGCTAGTTATAGCGATTAGGGTTTGTTTCTTTGTTTTGTTTGGTTGGGTTGCTTGTCAGGAAGAACAGATAGAGTAGGAGAGGTTTATAACATTGGGCTATGGAGTCTACAAAAGGTGTTCAAAGGTAAAAAAATAGGTCAAGGGTGTTTCGAAGGGCAAGTATAACAAAGCCAAATGGATCTTCAAGGCTTATGTGAGTGGAGTGAACAATAAATTGTGAGATTAGTAGGTTTAAAGGGAAGTTAAGAATCCTTTAGCATGTACTATAACAAGAAAATTATTTAAGAACACTATGCATAAAGAAATGACCAAAGACAAGGCATACCATGAGCTTCTTTGACCAAACTCTAGCAAGTAAACATTAAGACAACAAACCAGCAAACCATAGAGAGAAACAACTTGTAATTTCTCTAGTGATTTCACCTTCAGGTAAAGAAAACATTTAAGATAACATATAGTAATGATTAAGAAGTAGGGAACTCCTAAATTCCTTAATATGACTACAAAAACCTTCAAAGAACCATTCAATATGGACAAAGGGCAGGGCAAACCATAAACCTCTTTAACCAAACTCTAAGTTGCAATACTTTGAACAAAAGGCCTCAAAAGCAATCTTTATGTCATACCAAAAGACAGGGCTAACCATATACTTATTTGGCATTGGCTCTATTGAATCATTCTTGAGATAAACAAGCTGAGTGTAATTAGAGAGAAACTAAGAATTATCTAATCTAAGGTAGTAGAGGAAAACATACAAGCAATAGAAAGTAGACAGAGCTAAGGTGCCTCTAAACAACATTTATTAACCTAAACTTTCTGTTCTACTGCATGAGAAAGATGAAACAAAATGAAAACATAAGAAGACAAGTAATAAATCAGAAAGAAATCACCATTAACCATGCTCATGAATCTTGCAAATGTCCTTGCTCCACTTCCATTCAAATCAAAGTATTCACAAAACTCCAACGCCAATTTCTCTTCAACTCCAAGTCTATGATATTGAGTTTAAAAATCAACCAAAAACTACAATGAGGCCTCCATGCAGTATTTAACTTGCAAAGGAGGACCAAAACCCTAGCTAGGGTTTCCAAAATGTCATTAACTACTCATAAATTCTAATTTTTCCTATGAGACCATGCAAGGCCCAAGGCACAAATATCTTAACTTAATAAATGCAAAAATAACTCCTAACAATAACTCCTCGACCAATTTTGGCAAAAAATTGACTTTGAGGCTTCTCAATAACTTTCAAAATATCTTCAAGTGTGTTTTGTTGACTTTCTGGCAAGGGCACAACACTGAGGTTCTAGGGCGCAACGCCAGGCAAAGGGCGCAACGCCAAAACAGGAAAAATTGGTCTTTTGCAGTTGATATTTGAAGGCCTTCCCGGTGTCCAAATGAGCTCCATGATCGCTCATTGGAAAGCTTGTCCTATATAATTTCCAAATCTACATTTATTTTTCAATTTGGCACCCATTTTCCTACTCAAAAATGCATTCTCCCGAGAATGCTCAGGGTGCACCGCTAGTTCTGAAAATAGGGCAGAAAGATGATTTTTTTGCATGTTTTTGGCACTTTTGGAGGACCAATTCTTCTCCACATGTGCTGAAATTTTGTGTGGGTGATGTCCTTGGCCTGATGAACACAAAAATGAAAATTTTTCCTCCAATGGGTGCCCTAAAAAATATTTCACCGTGAGTGGCACTGCGCGCTTGGCTCTTCAATATAGTCAAAAACTCAGAAAACTCAAAAACTTGCCAAAATTTGGATTTGTCTTGTTGATCATGTTTGGGATTCCTGTAGGGATGCATCAGAGAGAATGTATAGTTTTTCCTTTTTGGATTGAATATTTGCAAGGGCTCTTTTGAGCTTGGCCCTTGCAATCTTGTTTCTTAAGGCATAATGCCTTGCCATCTTTTTCTGGAGGTCAGGGTCTCTCTTGGTCTTATCCAACTGACCCTCTAAGTGCACATTTGCTCTTTCTAGCCAAGGTTCCCTATTATAGTATATTTCCATGGAAAATAGCTCACTTGGAGTGAGTTGCTCTACGAAGGTTGCCTCTTGCTCTCTCTCCTTGGCTAAGGCCTTATTTAAGCCAATTGTCCTTGGCCTCCTCCTACGAAGTTGTTCTTCCTCTTCTTTAGTGTCATCATGAGTGCCCAAGATCTCATCTAGCTTTGCCATGGATTTTATAGCCTCTTTCCATGCTCTGATTGCCCTGATCTCATAGATATCCTTCTATGTCTCCAGCTGCTTGTTTTCAACCTCAAAGAAGTGAATCACATTATTAGCCCTACCTAGATTGGTTTGCAGATCCTTAATCTGGGCATATTTGCTTTTGAGCAGCATGCTTGTGATCCTGTCCTCATTTTCATCATCACTGTCAAAGTGAATAAGTTGAAACTCTTGTTCAGTTTCATGCTTGTCTTCTTCTTCTTCATCAATGACCTTTTCCTTACCTTTGTCAAGCTGTTTGGTTGATGTAGAAGGCATGGCCCCTTGCCTCTAAAGGGCAGCAAACACATGCCTATTTCCCCTCTGGTAAGTAAAAGGAAAAGATTCAATTTTCACCATCTTAGTGCCATCTGTATCACTACCATCATGACTACCATCATCATTGGTATCGTCACTGCTTTCATGAAGTTTTGACCCACTTCCATCATCCTCACTGATATGTGCCTCACTACCCTCACTTATCTTTTCTTCACTAATTGATTTCTCATTGTTTGAATCATCATTTCCACCTCCCTTACTTCTTTATTCTTCATTGGTTTCTACCTCATTGACATTTTCCTCACTATTTTCTTCTTCATTGCTTTCCACCTCATTGCCTTCTTCACTTTTTGATGCACTAGTACCATGAGATGATGGTGAGGGATTATGAGAAGGTGATGAAAGAGAATTATCCTGAGGTGAAGGAATGTGAGTAGATGGTGATGGATGTGTAGTGCGGTTTGATGGTGAAGGAGGAATGGGATGATGAGAAGATGAAGGGACATCTTGTTGTTGTTGGCCTTGTGGATTGGTGAACACCTCATTGGTAATGAAGGTCTCCCATGGAATGACCTTCTACTGTAATTGATGCATAGCAACCATTTTCATAAGAGATTGGTGAAAGAGTCTTTACATTTGTTGAGGATAATCTCTCTTTTGTACAATATTGGACATTTTTTCAATGCTTTTGTAGAGGTAATAGGGTATGTGCAGCATCCTCACCCTAGTAAAATTCATAAGCAGCCTAAAGTGATAGGATTAAAGCCAGGAGAACCTTCCCTCACATGTAAATGCTTCATAATAATCCTCATCATAGTTGCATATCTATCAAGCAAATGTGAGAAATGAAAGATGGATTTGTTGTGGTCTTTGTATCTAGGCTTTAGGTAGGGTTCAAAGTAGTTCATGTCAAGATTGGCCTGCTTGAACCATTTCTTACCCACACTTGGTATCCTAGTGGCAATGAAAATATAATCTGTAGATAGCTCAAAGGTGACCCCTGCAAGGTTAACTTGTTTCTCATGCAAGTTAATGATAAATAGCCTGGTTAGCTCAAGGTGGTTTTGCACGTCCTGTACCTTCTCACAAAAATCAAAGCATCCTACATGCTTGAAACATGACAGTAAGGGGAGATGCCATTAGCTCCCTTGTGTTGGGGCGTTAAAATCTGTTGATTTTTCCACCTTTGTGCTCATGCCTCCTTGGAATTTGAGCCTCTCCTCCAATACCACTGTCTTCTGACATTGTAAACCCTGCCTTGAGAAAACCCTAGGACTATAAATAGAAATGAGATGAAAGGATGGTGATGAAAAAGGCAGCTTTGCAAGTGAGTGAGATGAGTGAATGGGGATAAAAGTGTATGAGAATGAGTGAGAGGCTAACAACTCAATGATAACCCTCTACTGACATGTTTAAACTCTATTTTTGAAACACTTTGGGCTGATGTCAAATTGAGATGAAGGATGGAAATTGAATGCTGGCCTTTGCAAGTGGAGGGACTGATTGAATGAATGGAATGGGTGTAGGGATAGATTAGGTGAATGAACAACCTTTAAACAGTTTAGTCCCTCTGTCTATCACTGATTGTCTTTACAAGCAGATGAAATGATAGTTAGACAGTGATTTCAAGCTTTGTATCCTAGGGTTTCTTCTTAGGGTTTCCTTATTTCAATTACAAATCATCAAAAAGCTTGAAAATGAGGTTAGGGCTTGTAGTTACCCCTTAAAAATTCTTGAAGGACCCTTGGCAAGATTTTGGAGGTGTTTTGACTTGATTTGGATGGTCAAATTGCTTGGGAATCCCTCCTAGCCAAGCGTGTAGTGGTAAGCACAAGGGCGCAGCGCTCAATCCTAAGCGTGCAACACTCAATCCCAGGCACGTAGTGCTCAAGTTTTTCTTCACCAGGCCTATCGGGTAAGGGCGCAGTGACTTCTCCAGTGTGCAAATCTCACTTCCAAGCACGCAGCACCAATGTAAAATACACAAGGAGAAACTATCAAATGTGCAGTGCTAGTTTCCAGGGGCGTAGCGCCAGTATGAGCATGCAGCGCCATAAGACTTTGCCCAATTTTGGCTTGGAGACTCCCAAAGTATTCACTCTTAAATGCTCTAAGGGTTTCACAAGGCAACAATGATTTGTTTGAAATACAAAATGACCTTTTATAAGCTTGGAAATTAGATTTAACTTTGCAAACCCACTTTCCTAATGTTTTAAGCCCTTTTCACTTTCTCACTAATGTTTTTTGACTTTTTTCTTGCAGGTGACTAAAACATTAAATTGGCTTTCCCCTTTGCTCCTTGAGGCATAAAAAATTCATTTTGACACCTTTGTGACTTAACCACATAGAAACTTCTTCAAATTCTTGTGTAATTTCTACCATGAAACTCAACTTAACCTTTTCACCTTTTCTCACTAACTTTCTTACAATGTTTGCATGCAGGTGACTGAAATGATGCATTTGACCCTCTTTTTGCTCCTTGAGGCATAACAAGTTGATTTTGAAAACTTCAGGGCTAGATTACACATGATGACATCTTCAAAAAATTTTGTGGTTTCCATTACAATATTCAACTTATATTTTTCACCTTGGCTGACAGTTTGTTGGACCTATGAAATTTGTTTTCCTTTTGATCCTGGAGTTTTGACATATTTATTTGACACAGCAGCAACATAAAAATCCTCTTTTTCTTCCACTTTGGAGCTCAACATTATCTTTTTCTCATTTAGACATGGAAAGCTCATTTTTTACATGTCTGGGATTTGATCACACAGTGACATCTTAAAAATCCTTCCTTTGCTTGCAGCGTGGAGTTGAACTCACACTTTTTCTCATTTAGGTATGACAAGCTCATTAAACACTTTTGGGAGGATTTCTTATAGCAACACTTTCAAAACCCTATTTTTCCTGCACCGTGGAGTTCAATTCATCATTTCACCTTCTATGGCAACTTTCCCAAAACCCTAGGTGTTTGGAGTGATTTTTATAGCAATGATCAACGTTGTCTTCTAAGTTCTCTATAGTCCTTTCAAGTTTATTCATTTCTGTCCAGTTCACCTCACCTTTTTCCCTATCTCATCAATAGCTTCTGATATAATTTCTTCATGTTTGGTTGTGTGTGCCTCCTCCTAGTCATTTCTTATCAATACCTTCTGCTGATGGAAACTTCAACACTCCTGCAGAAGTGCCAAGGTTTGTCAATTTCCTCATGTGCAAACTCTGAAACTGAAGGATAGTCTTCTTTGGAAACTCTTTAGGTCTTTCTTGAATAACCATGTCTCAACATTCCAATACATCTGAACTAGATTCTAAAAAATAAAAACGATGTCTGGAACAACAATGATGACCTTAGAACATGTGAAACCCTAATTGAATTGGTGGGAGGGTTCTTTGGCCTAAACTTGACTGAAAATTGGCTTGGAGGCTTCAAGTGAAAAATAGAGTATTTGTAAAAGTGTTGTATTGAAGATCCAAAATCCAATGTACTTGATTTATCTAAAGAGCCTACATAGATAGTTTTGAGACCATCAATGCTTGAGTAACCTAGGGAACATGGGAATGAGTAAACTATAGGAAACCCTAGAAGGAAAGTGAAGTTATGGACAGGGGAAAATAGGCCAATGAGGTTATAGGCAAGCAAGGAGGCTGAAAATGATAGGTATATGCTTAGGAGGATTTTGCAGAAGTGACAGGGTAACCATGGAATGGCAAGTTGATGGAATAGTGAAAAATTTTCTATAAGGATAATGAAGGCAGTGATATTTCTGAAACTCACAATATTTCAAGGAATGTTGTTTTTAGAAATTTTAGAACCAATCTTTAGTCATCTACAAATAGTGCAAAACATTGATGACTAATAGTGGCTCCACTTGGGGAGGGCATCTCCTTTCAGGAGGTGTCCAAGACCTCAGAGTTCAAATCTTTGAGTTTTGAAGATTAATACCTTACTTGAACTTGGCATACCTCTCTTCCTTCACTTGCTGATTCACTCATGTTCTTTTGAAGCTATGATCTCAAAATCTGAAAAGAAATGATTGCTTCAATATTAGAATATCAGTTCTACCTACCCATCATACTTTGCCTAACATTTTTTCTTCTTTACTTGGGTGCATTTGGATTGGAAAACCATTGACATCATTTTTTCTTTTGAAAGCATTAAAACTATCCACTTCTACCCTTATAACCTCCAAGAGTTCAGATTAGGCTAATGAAATATTTATTCTCTAACTACCCTACTTATCTATCAAGGTTAAGTTGTTTGACAGATTTTCATTTTCTAACCTACTAACATGAAATTCAAAACATGACCAAACCAAGGTTAAGCAATCTGATTTGTCATGGGTTGTGGAATTTTGGACAAGCTGCACATAGACTTTATTTTTGTACAAGTGAAACAAGAAATTTGAGGGCTGTGATTTAGAATTGGCTATGCATCCCTCTCTTTCTCTTTTGGTTTGGATTTGAGCATTGAAACCAAATATGTTTTCCTAATATAATCTACTGACAAGCCAAGTTTACACGGTTTGGAAAATCCTCTTTCACTAACCTATCAACAAAAATTTTAAAACGTGTTCAATCATGATTAGGATGTATGACTGAACAAGAATTTCTTTCTCAAGTGGTGGCATTTAGACTTGCACACTTTTAGAAATACTCTTTTTTGGTATGGGAATTTACCTCTTCTTTTATCTTCCCTCTTTTCTTGTTTTCTTTCTCTTCCTCTCTTTTTGTCAAAAACAATCTAAAACTAAAAATATGCCCATAGTGCTGAGCTTATTTGCATACCTATCTATCCTAATCTAAATTGTATATGATATCTACATTAGGTGAACTCTTTTTTCTAACACAACCAATTAAGTAAGTGACCACATGATTGATTTTCATTCAGCGTTTTAGGTATGTTGAAAAGACAAAAAGGCCACTCCCATCTTACTTTCTTTTGAACAACAACTCTCAAAATCTTCTTCACACTCTGCAACAAACTGTTCTTGGAATATTTTACTCCTTCACTAGATGTCTCTAAGAATCCAACAAAAAGATCTTTGAATAATATCTGATTTGATAATTTAAACAATAATTTTCATCCAGGACTATTTTTTGCTCCACTTTGTTAAGCTTGGGATTCTTTTGAGAAAGAAACTCCACCTCTTCTTCATGATAATCTAATTTGGCAGCCTCATAAAGTTCTACTATGTTGTTCTCCAGTATTCTTGATATGCCTTGACTGAGTGGAATGGATTCTTCTTGAAATCCTTTGTTAGGGAATTATCTGGTGATATGTCATCTTGAGGAGGTAGAAAAACATCAATATTAACCTGTTTTATAGTTTTTGCATGAGAAAGTGCATCAGTGGATAAGTCAACAGTATAAAAAATAGAAATATCTTTATATAAAATTTTAGAGGATGGTTGTATGTTGAGGATCTGATTGATTTCTTCATTAATTAAATGTGGAGGCATTTTCTATTTATTTTGGATAGAGCCATACCTGTTTTCTTCCTCTTGTGAATGATGATGAGGCTGAACGTCTTCTTTGTTGTCAATACTCAAATATTGTTGGTTTCTGATTATATTAAGGTTGTCTTTGATGAACTAAAATGAAGCACAACAAAGAGGTAAAGATCCTTCCCTTTCTCCCAAACATTCTGCCCTTTCTTCTTCACTCCCATAGCTAATTTGTATTTTCTAATCACTATATTTGAGCTGTTGAAAATGACTACCTTTGTCCCACAAACTAGTTATTGATTTTTCTGTAGTGTTATCTTGAGTTTGGAGAACATAATCATCATCATATTGACCATACTTGGGTAGCTTATTCATAGAAGGAATTTCATCCAATATGCACACTAGATTAGCAGATTGCTCCACCATATGTTGACCTATAAGTTTATTTTATGATTAATGGTAGTTGGGATTAAAACAAGAGTGTTTATGGCCAATAGCTTCTTCTTTAGAAATCTGAAATGAATTGAAGAACAAGGGTAGAGAATTAAAAGGTGCTGGCTCATCCTCCATTTCTGGTTCTGTAATCCTAGCAGCCACACCAAGATGACTTAAGGGGAGAAATTCAGGATTTGAAAAAGGGTTTGTATCATCCATTTCTTCCCTGACTGATTCCTTAGAGCATGTTACACTGAAAATTGTCATCCTGACATTCTTCTATGTGTATGAGCTCATTATTACTCACACTCCTCCCTTTGCAAGTCTAACATATCATTTCCTCATGTCAAGCCTTGAAAATCAGAGAAAAGTTCCTAAAAATCTCCTAAACTTTGGTGTCGCACTTTCTCTCTATCTTGCCTGCGGTCCCGCACCTAATGTTCAGCTTTCCTGCGTATCATAATGCAATTTATCTGTGTTAAAAGTGCGGACCCCTGTAAGATCAAAAAGGCGCAATTAATTTCCAAAAAGCTCAATAAAAGTGAATTTTAGAAGCTTCCAGAAAATATCTTGCGGTGACAGAACCGCTCTTATGAGGTGCATGTATCCCTTGACTTATGGAGCTAACCCCTTGATGTGAGGATCTTATCCCTTTGAAGGACTCAGGATTCTATCCCTTCATAGTTGGAACAAGAAACCTCCTCTATTCTACTATAAAAAGAGGCATTGGGTAGCCTCAAAGGGGGGTTGAAGCTTTAGAATATTTGAAGTTAAGTGCTGTTGAGATTCAGACTCAGTTAATTAAGACTTTTATGAGGAAAGATTACATACCTCTATTCGTCTTGGTTGGAGGAGTGCAGAGCTTATCAAAGTAAAGGAGATTCCTGCTTTGGACCCTGGAAAGTCCTGTGCAACATCAAGGCTCAGGGTGTAAGGATTTTCTTCTTTTGAAATTAATACAAATATACTCATTTTTCTCAATAAGCTTTCAATCAATGGTTTATTTCATAGATTCCTTGATCACTATGATGATCATGGTTTATGATAATTTCTATACAGGTGATATGTAATATTTTTCTTCTTTGTGACTGCAGTTTTATGAGGAAAAATCCTTCAAGCGCACGAGGGACAATAACGACTTCAAACAAGCATTGGACAAACGGTAAGTCCTTAACTCCTTTATAGAGCTTTTCATAGATCATATATGCTTAGAGAAAGATTAGTCTATTTGGATGTTTGTTGCTAGATACTTTTAGTACTAGGGAGATCGGTCTTGTCCACAGGACGGATTTATCCGCCAACAAATTGGCGACTCCACTGGGGAAAGAACTTGTTGTTTTTGGTTCTCTTTTATTTTGATCCGAGGAAACGTTTTTCCTAGTTTTTGATTGATAGACATCTGCCTGGGTAGCTTAGGTTTTCTCTGTTTTTGAAAATTTTGAGATCTTTTATGTTTTTCTCTAATTTTTCCTGGGACCGCACTTTGCCTTCTTTGCACAGTGCGGGCAGTTTCACATTTTTGCTTTAGTAAACAGTGCAGTACTACACCTATTCCTTCTGCAATCCTGCGGACCCTGTTAAAATTTTGAAAAACCTTTAGATTTCTTTCTTTAGTTTATCTTTATTTTGATTTAGAATTTTTTATTTTTGCCCAGATTGATGATTGTTTCTGTCAAAAGCTTTCTGTGAATGAATCTTAGCAGTATTGGTGTTTTGATGATTTTATAGAAGTTTTGCGTTTTGGATTGTCTTTCACTTGGTCTTTGTAGTGATTCAAAGCATTGACTGTTTGAAATACCTGAGATTACATTGGTCTTTTTTCTTTTGTTGAATCCAACCTGATTGTGAAATCATCCTTTATTAAGAAATAGAGTTGCCTGTTTCTTTTCAAATCTTCGAAAAGAAACTTTGTTATTGGTTTTTGAATTTCATCTTTTATAAAAACATAATTGAGTGTTTTTGATCTGTTCGTTATTCTGAACAAATAGATCCTTAGTTTGTTGAATAAATAAGTAAAACATTCTTCAAAAAAAATTTAAGGCTTTTATTCAAATAGGTTATTAAAATTTGTAGATCTCAGAATTAGTTTTATAGTTTTGAGTATTTTTTATAAAAGTTTGTAGATCTCTTTTGAAGGAAATTTGTTTTATAGCTTCAAATTTTTGAAAGTGAAAGGATTTTCTTATGAGCTTTGATAGTTTTGTTTCATTTGGAGTTATTGTTGAAAAGACAAAAATATTTTCTTTCAATTGTTCTTTATGTTTAAAAAAGGAATTGTTCATTAAAATAATTGCATTCTCTAACTCTTCTTAATTAGAATTTCATTGAAAGAAAACAATCTGATTATCATTTTTAGGTGCATTTTTAATGTTTTTTGGAAGTCAAGTCTTCACACCATCAGAGTTTCACTTCTGCACCCATTGACTTAAGAAACAACTCCTAAAAGTAACGCTTTATTAAAATTCATCTAGCAATCTTTTTATTTTCTAGGGCTCTTATCACCAACATAGCTTAGGCTAGTATCTTGGAGTAGGGAGTAATTAACTCTCCAAGGTAGTAAAACAAACAAGTAGACGAATCTTGCGGTAGGAAATAAATCCAATTGTAATTTGTATAGTCTGGGAAGCTTCTCTTAAAGAAGTCAATCACGAGATCATGTCCGAACCTTTGAGACAATCAATTTTGTTTCATTGGGGAATATAGAAGATTTTGCGCGCATTACAAATGGTAAACCTCGGATTAACCATTGTCGAGGAGCCTAGGGTCACTTTTCGGTAAACCTCAGATTAACCATGTCGAGGAGCCTTCAAGGGGATTGAGCTTTGTTACTCTGCCCTTGCGCGTGAGATCGGATCGTAGACTATTCCCCCAGTTATATTTGTTACTGTTGGTAACCTTAGTGTCTGAAACTTAAGATTATTTTCTAAGGTGACGGTGAAGGAAAGATCTCACTGTACCTGGAGCAGACGTCGACTAGACTCACTTGGACTCTCTGCGGGGTTCTCTTCACATGAGATGGTTTTGTGAGGAAACTTGTGCCAGTCTATTTCATTAAGTAGGTTGTCAAGGTAACTGTTCCAACCACCCTTTCTGTATTAAAATTCTACTAAGTTGGATTTCATCACCAACCAGTGTTTTTAGTACGGGAAGTTACTGTTTGTGTGTGGTTTGAACTCTTAGATTTTTAAGTGTGTGATTCAATTATTTGTTTCTTAGAGACTTTAGGTGTTTTCATTGAAATTTTCTTTGTTTGTGTGTGATTAGTTAAATAATTAATCGTGGTGGAATTACCGAGACAATCCCGGAGATTACAAGGGAAACCCCCTGAATATTCACCAAGTCAGCTTAAAGGGCTTCACACTCTGGTATCATCTAGTAGCAGTAGGATTAAATCAACAGAAGTCGGAACTTCATCTATAGTAGTTCATCCTAGTTATCAAACACGCATAACAAAACACATTCAAGAGCTGATTTCAGTTTCTGAAGTTACTGGTAGTATTTCTCCTACCAGTGAACTAGCTGACGAACCTGAAATCTCTAAACCTGAAACCGAACCTTCTGTTTTGGAAACATCTTCAGGATTTATTACTCCAACTTCTAGCAATCCTGGTTCACCAAGGGTAAGAAATATTTTCACTGACGATCTTCCATCTGGACTAATTTCTATTGAAGAACTTACTAATCCAGACGAAGAGTTATCTCCTCCCAATTCCCCTCAATCGTTAAATCTTAGGGAACGTGAATCAATTTTCTACAACCCTATTCGAACTACTGCTTGGTATTTATCCTTAACAAATTTTTTAGAGAATCCGGGTCTTGCTTTTTCTCCACCTCGAGTTCCATTTCATCCAACACCCAGAGGTTACTATTCGTCATCCATTATGGCAGGAGAGTCATCCATGTTTTCCCAGACACCGGAAACATTTTTACATGGTGGTCTTTCTGTTCCTTTAGGATATCAGAATCTGTCTGGTACTTTCTCCGGAGCAGCTCCTCAACCAATAGAACAAGTGTTATCATCTGGTTTAAGTGGAATTAAAACTGAAACGTAGAACGTAGAGCAAATTTTTATGATTTCTGGTAATATTCTGAATTCGCAACCTCAAGGCAGTCAGTTACCGCCTGGAGGGCAATCTTAGGGAAATCAATTATCGCCTAGGGGGCAACCTCAAGGTAGTCAGTTACCGCCTGGGGGGCAACCTTCAGGAAGTCAGTTACCACCTGGGGGTCAACCTCAAGGTAGCTTTTTCCCAGGACAAATAGTGGAATCATATTATTTTGGGGGACAACCCCAAGGACAGTACATACCTCAAGGAAATCAACCTTCAGGACAGTACATACCACAGGGTCAACCCCAAACTCAATATGCTCCTCAGGGTCCTTATCAACCCCAACTTTAGTACATGCCTCAGGGTTATCAACCTCAAGGTCAGTACCCAATTCAAGGTTACCAACAGCCTTATGGTCAGTCATTTGTTCAAGGAGCCAGAAATTTACCACTTACTTATCAACCCTACGTTCAACCAGGTTATGGTCCTTACGTTCAACCTTCTGTGGGACAGTACCCCAGAATGAATATGGTGTGGGATCCATCCCAGTATCAACAGCCTATGCAGCCTAACGTGAAGTTGTCTTATCAACCTGGACAACCTTTCGTTTCTGGTTTAACCCCGCAACCTGTCCAACCAACTATTCAAACTTCTGCACCTAGTTCTGTTCAGCAGGCTGGGCCTAGTTCACCTTAGACTCCACCTCAAACTGTTGCAACGTCTGTTCAACCTATAACACCTATTTTTGGAGTATCTGTAACTCCGAGTTCGGCTATCCCTGTATCCGTGCAAATCCCTCAAGTCTATGTACCCCAGTCAGGATCTTCAGTTCAGACTTCGGTTCAGATGCCTACAGGACAAGCCAGTACAAGTACAGTTGTCACAAGTTAACCATAATTCACGTATCAACCGTACCAGGGATATCCTCAATACGGCCCCGGTTCACAAAATCCAAGTTATCAGTATCAACCGTACCCTGGCTATACTTATCAACAGCCTCAACAACCCCAGTTTGGTCCGGTTAATACTGGTTTTCTAGGAGGTTACACGATTCCTAACGCAAATCCGATTCCCAGTTATCCTGGGTATCCACCTCCTGGAACTGCTTTGGCTACTCAAGGTTTTCGTGACCCTAACCGTCAGTTACCATTTATTGCAACTTTGGATTTACCCGATTTGACGCGCCTTACGAATTATCTGATTTTCTATTATCCGTACTGGCCGCCAATGCTGCATAAGTTGCCCAGTGATATACCCAAATTCGAAGGTAAGTCAGGAGAGGATCCATCAAATCACGTCATGACCTATCACCTCTAGTGTGCATCTAATTCAGTCATTGATGATTCGATTCACTTACGTCTTTTCCAAAGAACTCTTATTGGTCTTGCAGCCAAATGGTACATTGAGTTACCGTGAGGCTTGTTTAATAACTTCAGTCAGTTAGCAACTACCTTCTTGACTCATTTTTAGTTGCCTGTCAGATATGACAATGGCACGGAATTGTTAACTTCGCTAAAACAATCTACGTCTACGTATATTTCTGATCATATTCATGAATGGCGACGTAGAATAAGTTTGGTGAAAGTTTATATTCCGGATCAAATTTTGGTAGAATGGTTTGTTAAATCATTGTTACCCAAGATTACTGAAGATGTAGCTAAAGCTGGTGTTGTTACTAAAGAGCAAGTGATTGCTCAAGCTCAGTACCTTGACCTCGTTTATATGCAGTCAGGTACTTTACATGAAAAAATCCCTGACCTTCCAAAACAAGGTCAAATAGATGCTGCTCCTTCAGGGTCTCATGCCGCTGATGGTATGATTGGTACGGTCAATACAGAAAGTAAGAAGAAATCTTCAAAGAATTCTTCTCCTATTATAACTTTACTAGATTCCACGAAAGGAGAATCTTCCCCTGAAATTTATGTTGACATTCATGTCGTAGAGACATCTACGGCTAAATCTAAATCCGGTGGTAAAAAGAAAGGGAAGAATAAAAATAAAAAGAATTCAAAAGAGAAAAATGATAAAAATGAATCCAATGAAAAAAAGCGCAAACCTCCTTACCCTTGTTACATTTGTGATGAGGATCACTTCACTAAGGAATGCCCACATCGAGCAGAGGTTGCAAAATTCGTTAAAGGTTCACAAAAGCCTGCTGTCTTGAAGGATCCTTTTCCGACTCAAGATAGCAAGATGGTTGGTTCTACTTCGACTACTTTAGAAGAACCTATTTTGATTATGTCTCATGTAAGGATTGCGACGCGATCACAAGATTATGGTACTAAGAGTCCTGTTGATGGTAAAGAAGCATAATATTCTAATGCAAATGCGTCAGCTACGCCTCCTCCTGTTTCTGGTCTGCTACAGATTGAGAAAAAAAATCCAGACTTAATAATCAAACCGCCTGCTAAAGGTGTTCTTCGTAAATCAGCTTTCAATCCACATGCGAGAGCTGCTCAGAATTACAACATTGTTGAAGACTTAGCTATTTCCCCTTTAGCAATGTTGGCTTTGTAAGTGCTGCAATCATGCCCAGCACAACGTAAATTGCTTTTGTCTACTATAGGAGCTGTAGATGTTCAGGATTCTAATCTTATAATCTTTGATTTAGAAAATAACACACCTCGTCTACCTCATCAAATGGCTTTCCAGATACCAGTGTTAGTAAAAAACAGACCGATCTATTGGACTGTGATTGATGAGGGCGCTTCAAAGTGTATTATGTCGATTTAGTGTTGGAAATCACTTGGTTCTCCTACACTCAACCAATATCCGACGATTCTTAAGGCTTTTGATGGTTGAGGTTTTCACCCTTTTGGTATTTTACAGTATTTACCCATAGGGGTCGAAGGTAAAACCGTAAATCTAGATGTGGAAGTGGTTGATGCCCCTCTAGATTACAACCTTCTCCTGGGTCGCAGTTGGTCTTATGCTATGACTGCTATTGTTTCTTCGGTCTTTCGACTCATAAAATTTCCATATCAAGGAAAGATCGTCACAATAGATCAGTTAGGTTATTTCTTTTCTGACCTAGCCTCTACAGAAACAATCCAGCATGTTGGTAAAGAGGCTATCCCTTATAAGGATGTTGGAGTAGGATTGGTTAAAGATTCTGGTTTACTAGGAACTTTTTCCTTTCCTCCTCCTAATGTATCACCTACTGTTGCAACTATTCACATGATTTCGTCAGATACTATTATGTTTGATGATCCTTGGATCATACCTTCTGATTCCAAGTTAGATTCAATTGATGGCATGATGCCTTTGAGTCCATTTGAAATTTCATACCAGGCTGTACAACCACTTTCCGACCCCTCTTCAACCGAAAATGATCCAATGAATGGGATCCATGAAGAATCACTTTCTATATCCATTTCAGCCACAATGACATTTCTTGATATTGTTCATATTGATGAGCACATTCGTGAATTTTTGTCCGTTGATGATTTACCATGGGAAAATCTGCATCACTGATCTTCGTTTTTACCTGAACTAGATCATTTTGAAGATGATTTCGCTTCAATTTTTACCACTGAATATGTCAAAGAACCCCAGAATCCATTGCAAAATCCTGATTCTGAGTCAAATTTGGAAAATATTTCTCGAACGGTTCCAATTGACATTTCAGTAAAACCAGGAATAATTGAAAACATTCATATAAGTGCTTGTTGTACTGAAGATGAAATTAAAGCTTATAAAGCCATATTTCAAGAATCCTGTGATGTGTTTGCTTGGTCCTGTTAGCACTCAAATCTACCTCAGGCTGAAATGAAGTAAAACTCGAGGCTACATCAAACCACGCTCAGCCTCGTAGCTAGCCCTACGAGGACAGGAGAGGGCTCTCTCCGTCAATCTCGAGAAAATAAGCAATAGGATGCGAGATGACTTACGATAGGAACTGATTTTAGGCTAGTAAAGAGATAGGTATGATTGATTTTTGGTTTTTTGGGTTTTCGCTGGAGTAATGGGAAAACAAAATTTTGGGTCCGGGGATAAGGTCAGACCTTTGCAGAGATCAAGCTGGGGCGAGGTAGGTGATGATCTTGATGCTTCAAATTGGATTTTATGGATAGATTAGACTGACGAGGAGCTGAAGAGGGCAAAGAAGAACTTGGATCCTCTCCAAACAACTGAAAACATATAGAACTAACTGAATTCAAAGGCTAAGCACTGTAAACAATGGATTCAACCTTAATCACTCATTCAAACTTAGTTCAGAAGCATAATGAAAGGATGGCAACATCAAACATGAAGAAACTTACAGTAAACAAAGGAGAAACATCATCAAGAGCAGAACACCACAAGGATCCCAACAAGTGCCGCAAAACCCCTGATCTTTCCTTAGCCAAAATATGAAAAGTATGTACAATAGTATCAAAAGTATCCCAAGAGTCCAACTTGTAGAATGCCTCAGAAATTACAATATATAGATCACTCTAACCCCTTTCCCCACCTCTAGGGGTCGAATTCCCTCTTCAGGGATCAGTTTCAACCAATTCTAATCATTGAACTACAATCTAGGCAGCTAACAACTTGCCTCTAAAAGAGTGGAAACTGATCCATTACATGATTTTTTACTCATTTGAGAGTGAATCTTCTAGAAGAGATAAAAACAAGCCAAATTTACATATCAAACATGAATTTACATCATAAAAACCCAAGAATTCTATCCATAGGCAAAACTGGTCCAAAATAGGCGAAATACTGAGCTGGCAGCTGAAAACTCAAAAAAAATCTCTAGGTGGGTCGCTCCTGAACTGCGTGGGTCGCTCATGTTTCAGGCTGATTTGGAGGTAGCTCCCGACATCCAAATTGAGCTCATGATAGCTCGTTGGAAAGCCCTGGATGTCTACTTTCCAACCCAAGTGGAATTGCTGAATTTGGAGTTGATTTGACCCTCCAAAACCTCATTCTCCCAGAGGTACTTCCTGCTGGTGCAAAAGGTGGCAGCAAGGTGTTTTTTATGGTGTTTTTGAGCTGTTTGACCATCCAGATTTTGTTAAAATGCTAAGTTGACTTCAGAGGATGCATATTTAACCATGACAAATCCAAAAATGTAAAAATCTCCTCCAGCAAGTGCCTCAAAAAAATGCGAGCGCATGAGCGCGCGACCCACCTAGCTACAAAACCTGTTTTTAAGACCAAAAATTTGGAAATGACAAAATTTTCTCCGAATTTGCCCAAATTCGGAGCGGAGGTCCTCCATCATGTGTCTTGCCCAGTCATTGAAGCCTCGGCCAAAATCCGAAGTGGATTAGGCCTTTTCCGCCGTCGAAGTGCCTTGCGCAACCTCCTCTTCATGATCTTCATCCTTGCTTTGCAAACATGCATGCGAGCCCAGTAATGGCCTTTCATGTGGCGAAGCATGTCTTTGTCTCGATTGGCCTTTGCCAACAGCTTCTCCAAATGTATATTCACCCGCGTGAGTACAGTATCTCTGTCAGCTGGTGTCATGTCACCGGGCCTCTTTCGATTCCACTGCCTGTCCTCACGGATTTGACGCACCTCATAAAATGTGAGCTCATCCTCGAGCTGTTTGTTGCGCTGCTCCAAATAGTTAATCACCCACTGAGCCTTCTGCAATTGGTCTTTCAGCTGGTCATTCTCGGCCCTTTGCTCCTGGATGACTTCCCTCGGCTTCGAGCTAGGAGAGCCCGTATCAACATCAATGACTGTCATATCGGTGTCCCGGCCTCCTGATGGGCCCTCATCATGCATGGGCCTCTTGCCCCTGTCTTGTACCTGTACCTGCACTGAAGAAGAAAGCGAGACCCTTTCCACATCACGTGGGGATAATACTCGCCGTGTCGATGAAGTCGGCAGGACCCCTTCCAACTCACGTGGAGATAGTACCCGCCGTGTCGCTGCAAATAAGGCCTTGTGGCCTCGCTGATATGTCTGAAACAAAGGAGTAATGATATGCCCAACCTCAAGCATGTCCGGCTGGTGTGAGGGCTCTCCTGCATCATAAAATGCCTCGGGAGGCTGTTGTGGCACTCTGAAAAAGTCTCTAGAAATGAAATCCTCCCAAGTGATGTCCTGCTCTGTCAACTGATGTGACACCAAGATTTTGATCAAAGCGAAATGATATATACTCCTGTACTGCTGCACTGGGCTCGTCTTCTTCTGCACAAATGTAACCATCTTCTCTATGTTGCGGTATATGAAATAAGGAATATTCATCATACGCACCCTTGTGAAGTGCATCAGCAAACGAACATGATATGAGAAAAGACGGGCATACCTGCCTTCACAACTGAAATACTGAATGATGAGCCTCATGAGTGGTGCATACTCATCTCTCAAGAATCGGAATGGAAAGACTCTGCCCAAGTAAGCCACATATCCAGTTTTAATGTATGGCTCATAATGAAATTTCTCTAACCGCTTACCCTTGCTCCATTTCTCGCCTATGTTCGGTATGCCAGTGGCTTGAGCAATAGTCAAAGGTGATACAATGAAATCAACCCCAGCAAGGTTTACCCGATCACCCCGCAAATGAAGAACAAACAGACGTGCTAATTCACGATGAGGTCGAGTTTGTACAACCATCTCACAAAATCTGAAACATGACAAGAATCGAAAACAATCCATAGCTAATGGACATGCCTGCAACCGAGCCAAAGAAGTAGGCTCCTCTCTGCGATGATCACCACTTCTGTTTTCTCTGCGGGAACTCCGTGGCACATTACCATCAGCCACCGAATCACTGCCTGACCCTGGCTCATATTCTGACTCTGTCTCTGACATGTCTCTGATCAAACTTTTGGCAATGTGTATGCTGATATGAATGCAGTGAAAGCAAAATTAGGATGTATGTTTAACACTCAACCAATATCCCACCGCCAAAGCACCATCAAGGAATCAAATTATGGATAAAATCTCTGCTTCAAATGGACTGAAAAGGCACCATCTCTGTTTTGAATGCAAATGGAATTTTTACCAAATAGGAGCAGGCAACCTTCAAAAGTTTGGACACATCTAGTCAAAGGAGAGCATGATATTTAACAGTGACATGTTTGTCTACGAGTTATGAGCATAAAGGTTTCAATGGGCCATTCGAAACAAAGACATGAGCATATGCTAACATTGGGCAATGTGACTCATTACAAACATGAGGAATGTGACTCAAAAGGTTTAAACATGGCATAACACTAACAATGGTAGCAGTGGTATTATGGGTATGATAACAAATTGATTTTGATTTTGTATAGAAGGCTGGCCATATCACTGTTTAAGATAGCAAACACACTCTTTACACCATTCATTTTTATTTCAACCCTGAAAACAATAATCTTATAACAGTGGGGCTTTAAAACCTTCATTTTCATATTAGAAACCACCCATGATGACACAAATATGTTTGAAAACCCCAAGTGATTGATGAAAACCTGTTTTGAAGGCAACTGAAGTCGATTCTGAGCCAATCTGGGCGCTCAAACTCAATTCCAAAACTCTGTCTCTGTTTGGGTCGCGCAGGCTCTGTTTGGGTCGCGCAGCCCAGGTGGGTCGCGCACCTGCAAACCCACAGTGCTGAACTGAGTCTGCGTGGGTCGCGCAGCCCAGGTGGGTCGCTCTGCCTCAAGGTGGGTCGCGCACCCTCTTGCCACATAGTGCATTTTTCGGAAAGCTTTTCGAGGCCTTCCCGGTGTCCAAATTAGGCGTGTGATAGCTCGTTGGAAAGATATTGGAGTATAATTTCCAACACAAGTTGAATTATGCAATTTGGATTCCATTTACCCTGTCAAAAACCAAATCTCCCAACACTAGTCAAAATGAGCAGAATGAGGCTGCCTCAAGGCAGAGCGCTGTTGCAATCAACTTTTTAAGGTCTTCCTCAACTCCAAATTGAGCTCATGATAGCTCATTGGAAAGGTATTTCTGTCTAGTTATCATTTGACTCATCAAGCAAGTCATTTGGCCAAACATTCTAGGAGAAAAATTGATTTTCCCAAGGTCACTTCAGAGGTGCATTCAATTCTCCTAAGGCAACGGAATATTTGACATTTCTCTAAAACCATGATACCTGTGTAAAAATTGAAGGAGGTTTTTCTTCCTTGGGATGTTTTGGAAAAAAACCTCTCTCAGTTTTCCAAAATTCATCTTTGATTGCTCTGAAACATCTTTTGAGTGAAACTTACCCCGATGTGTGAAACAAGGAATTTTGTCGAAATGAAGCGAAATGAAGGGGATAAAGGGCTTCTAAATTCTTGGGGAAATTTTGGGAAGTAGGGAGGGATGTTAGGAAGCAGGGGGAAGTGGAATCACAGAGATTGAGTGAGGGGAAGGGGTCCAAAAGAGCAAAACACAGGCCTAGCCTAGGAAATTGCCAAGTTTTGGCTAGAAACTAGGGTTTGTGCAAAAATGAGGAATTTTGGGGATCTCAGTGATGGGAAGTGTTTAATTAGGTGAATTAATGATAGGGGAAGGTGTATGAACATCAGGATACAAGTTTTTCGATGATTTGACCGTCCAAGAGAAATTACCTCCAAAACCCTAGGAGAGGGAAATGGACCTTACCTAGGCACAACTGAAGCATGAACGAGATGTAAAATGACTCTTTGGAACCTGACATGATGATGAAAACCCTCTGAATGATGGTACACTCAGCTGAATGGCGACATGGACTGTCATTTGGACAAAATTTGAAAAGAGTGAAGACCAACCCTAGACCTAATGCCTCATTGAAATGACAAAATTTGACCTTGACACTTTGAAATCACTTTGAAAGAGCATGTTTGATCACTGGAGGAAGGCTGCAAAGGCTGACTCTAACATTGGCTCCAATGGGGATGGTAGCTCCTTGGAGGTGCCAAGAACCGTAGAACTTTGGGAGAGGAGACCAGTGCTTCCATCCATTGGGCGATGGAATCATTATTTGAATGGATAACACAAAACCTTTGACACATTTATTGAATGAAAACTTGACTGAAAACTGACTGAAACTTGACTGAAACTTGACTCAAACCGACTCGATGGCAAACTGAAATAACTTGAAAAAACTGACTCAACAGACCAAACACAAATGACTCATGACTGAATTAAAACAAAACTTTACCAAGCTTTTTGAAAAAGGCAGTAGTCCATCAAGATTTGGAATCATGATGACAACCACCTGCAATACTGCTGTGATATATACAATCATGTGTAGTGGGTCTTCCAATGTAACCAATCTAGCAGATGGCTACACCCCAAATTTCTGCTCTTATTCTCCCTGAGCAGGCGGACTGATGAACCTGTAGGCAACTCAAAATAACCACTGAAACCAAATCTTATGATAATGAACCAAGCAATATTTATCCTTTCTAATGTTTGCAGAAGAATCCTGAAGGGATCTTGAAAATCTTGAAGCACTGGCTTATATGGAGATCCAGCTACAAAAATACTAGTATTCACCTCACTCTGATCTGAAAGGACAATTGATTTCTGAGGGATAGAGATGCACAAATCTGCCATCTGAGTGTTAGCTGTAGGTTCCTTGACCATGAGCAATTCTAGCATATACTCTTCAATTTCATGATCTAGGTCATTCTTAAACAAAAAACAATCTTCAAGGTTATCAAACATGACAGCCTTATCATTTTTGTGAAGGAAAAAATTATCTGTTTGCTGATCTACACTACTGATTACAAGACAATCATCTTTTTCAACAGAGGAAGAAGTTTCACCAACACTTTCCTGATTATGTGTGCACCGCAAATCTGCTGTAGCTTGGGCTGTAACAAGACCTTTCAAAAGCTGATCTATCTCATCTTCAGACAAAGGAGACAATGCTTTTTGTTTTCTTCTGCTTAAACAGTAGTTATCTTCATATGATAGGGCTTTCAAACTATCGTTCATTACTGAGCTATTGAAAAGAGATTTATCACTTACTTGCACAAAGATCTCATTCTGATTTTCATGAACTGACTGGATTGCTTCTTCATGAAGGATGTGTTCTAATGATGGGCTGACAGTATGACTGAGAACATTTGGATCCATTACTGTGTCTTCTGCATCCCAGATGATTTCAACAGCAGAGTTCTCCTTGATGGGCTTCAACACAAGATATGCTTGGTCATCATGATCTGAATCTGAATCTGAAGTAGCCGTCTGGACATTATCACAATCTGCAATTGGAACTGGACTTACTTGCATGCTGCTGTCTTCCGTGGGCAGATCTGAAATGACATTCTCTCTTTCATCATTTTCAGCCATGTGGCCCTCTTCAACCTGCTGCAAAGTCTCCTGAGCATCTTGATGGGTATCCTTTAGGTTCTCTTCATTCTACTGAAATGGATTCTCGTACAGGGCCTCCATGATTTCATCATCCATGAAATTATCATCTTCATAATATTTCTCAAGGCTTTCAATAAAAGAAAAAGCATGTTTGCAACAGTCATGAACTAATTTTAACGATGGATAAGATGTTCGATATCTTTCAATGAACAAGGCATGAAAATCCTTCAAACAGTAAATACAGGCCATCGGCAAATTTTCATACCAAGATTGGGCTTCACCTTCCAGAGTGGCTAGGAATATCTTCATCAAACAATCTTCAGGAAAAGCCACCTTCAACTTGCGAATATGCATGTGAAATCTAACCAAATGTAAAGCAGCATCTTTCTTACCATCATCATTAAACGTAGGCAGATTCCTTGACCAATATACCTTGGGCATCTTATTTGGAAAACCTGGAATGTGATCTCGGCTCATGGGAGCATATCTTCTCGTGATTCGGTCCATCTTGAAAATCTCACAGCTACTGATCTCCCTGTAGTGAAGTCACCGTGAAGCATCGATTTCTGGATTTGTTCAGTGAATGAAGTCGCCAAGTGAATGATTTCAGCCTTGCGATGTCTGACCGTTTTTCACCATCAACGACCAGATCTGAACTTGATACACGTACTGGGGCAATTTATAAGTTAAGTACTACGATTACAAGTTATACCGGAGATCGACTGAAGCAGCGTTTATCTACTTCGCTGATGCATAGCAACAACGTTTCGAAGGCTACCTGGCGTGACTTCAGACTCCGTCTATAACAAGCAAACCATTGATATCTTCCCCAGTATGGTCGCCACTATGTTAGCACTCAAATCTACCTCAGGCTGAAATGAAGTAAAACTCAAGGCTACATCAAACCACGCTCAGCCTCGTAGCTAGCCCTACGAGGACAGGAGAGGGCTCTCTCCGTCAATCTCGAGAAAATAAGCAATAGGATGCGAGATGACTTACGATAAGAACTGATTTTAGGCTAGTAAAGAGATAATTATGTTTGGTTTTTGGTTTTTTGGGTTTTCGCTGGAGTAATGGGAAAACAAAATTTTGGGTCCGGGGATAAGGTCAGACCTTTGCAGAGATCAAGTTGGGGCGAGGTAGGTGATGATCTTTATGCTTCGAATTGGATTTTATGGATAGATTAGACTGATGAGGAGCTGAAGAGGGAAAAGAAGAACTTGGATCCTCTCCAAACAGCTGAAAACATATAGAACTAACTGAATTCAAAGGCTAAGCACTGTAAACAATGGATTCAACCTTAATCACTCATTCAACTTAGTTCAGAAGCATAATGAAACGATGGCATACATTAAACATGAAGAAACTTACAGTAAACAAAGGAGGAACATCATCAAGAACAGAACACCACAAGGATCCCAACAAGTGCCGCAAAACCCCTGATCTTTCCTTAGCCAAAATATGAAAAGTATGTACAATAGTATCAAAAGTATCCCAAGAGTCCAACCTGTAGAATGCCTGAGAAATTACAATATATAGATCACTCTAACCCCTTTCCCCACCTCTAGGGGTCGAATTCCCTCTTCAGGGATCAGTTTCAACCAATTCTAATCATGGAACTACAATCTAGGCAGCTAACAACTTGCCTCTAAAAGAGTGGAAACTGATCAATTACATGATTTTTTACTCATTTGAGAGTGAATCTTCTAGAAGAGATAAAAACAAGCCAAAGTTACATATCAAACATGAATTTACATCATAAAAACCCAAGAATTCTATCCATAGGCAAAACTAGTCCAAAATAGGCGAAATACTGAGCTGGCAGCTGAAAACTCAAAAAAAATCTCTAGGTGGGTCGCTCCTGAACTGCGTGGGTCGCTCATGTTCCAGGCTGATTTTGAGGTATCTCCCGACATCCAAATTGAGCTCATGATAGCTCGTTGGAAAGCCCTGGATGTCTAATTTCCAACCCAAGTGGAATTTATGAATTTGGAATTGATTTGACCCTCCAAAATCTCATTCTCCCAGAGGTACTTCCTGCTGGTGCAAAAGGTGGCAGCAAGGTGGTTTTCATGGTGTTTTTGAGCTGTTTGACCATCCAGATTTTTTTGAAATGATAAGTTGACTTCAGAGGATGCATAATTAACCATGAAAAATCCAAAAATGTAAAAATCTCCTCCAGAAAGTGTCTCAAAAAAATGCGAGCGCATGAGCGCGCGACCCACGTAGCTACAAAACCTGTTTTTAAGACCAAAAATTTGAAAATGACAAAATTTTCTCCGAATTTGCCCAAATCCGGAGCGGAGGTCCTCCATCATGTGTCTTGCCGGTCATTTGGAAGGCTCTCTAATATGAAATCCGAGAGTGGATTATGTACTTTCCGCCACGTCCCGAAGTGCCTTGCAACCTCCTCCTTCATGATCATCATGCTTGCTGCAAACATGCAAGCGAGCCCGATAGACGCCCCTTTCATGTGACGAAGCATGTCTTTGTCTCGATTGGCCTTTGCCAACAATTTCTCCAGATGGATGTTCACATGTGTGAGTACAGTATCTCTGTCAGTCGGTGTCATGTCACCGGGCCTCTTTCGATTCCATTGTCTGTCCTCACGGATTCGACGCAACTCATAATATGTTAGCTCATCCTCAAGCTGTTTGTTGCACTGCTCCAAATAGTTAATCACCCACTGAGCCTTCTGCAATTGATCTTTCAGCTCATCATTCTCGGCCCTTTTCTCCTGGATGACTTCCCTCAGTTTCGAGCTAGGAGAGCTCGCATCAACATCAATGACTGTGAAATCTGTATCCCGGCCTCCTGATGGGCCCTCATCATGCATGGGTCTCTTGCCCCTGTCTTTGTACTGTGCACCTTTGGAGAAGCGAGACCCTTTCCACATCACGTGGAGATAATACTCGCCGTGTTGATGAAGTCGACGGGACCCCTTCCACCTCACGTGGAGATAGTACCTATCGTGTCGCTGCAAATAAGGCCCTGTGGCCTCGCTGATATGTCTGAACCAAAGGAGTAATGATATGCCCAACCTCAAGCATGTCCGGCTGGTGTCAGGGCTCTCCTGCATCATAAACTGACTCAGGAGGCTGCTGTGGCACTCCGAAAAAGTCTCTAGAAATGAAATCACTCCCAAGTGATGCCTTTCGCAGCGATGTGACACCAAGATTTTGATCAAAGCGAAATGATATATACTCCTGAATGCTGCTTTGCCCAGGCTCGTCTTCTTACGCACAAATGTAACCATATTCTCTATGTTGCGGTATATGAAATAAGGAATATTCATCATACGCACCCTTGTGAAGTGCATCAGCAAACGAACATGATATGAGAAAAGACGAGCATACCTGCCTTCACAACTGAAATACTGAATGATGAGCCTTATGAGTGGTGCATACTCATCTCTCAAGAATCGGAATGGAAAGACTCTGCCCAAGTAAGCCACATATCCAGTTTTAATGTATGGCTCATAATGAAATTTCTCTAACTGCTTACCCTTGCTCCATTTCTCGCCTATGTTTGGTATGCCATTGGCTTGAGCAATAGTCAAAGGTGATACAATGAAATCAACCCCAGCAAGGTTTACCCGATCACCCCGCAAATGAAGAACAAACAGACGTGCTAATTCACGATGAGGTCGGGTTTGTACAACCATCTCACAAAATCTGAAACATGACAAGAATCGAAAACAATCCATAGCTAATGGACATGCCTGCAACCGAGCCAAAGAAGTAGGCTCCTCTCTGCGATGATCACCACTTCTGTTTTCTCTGTGGGAACTCCGTGGCGCATTACCTCCAGCCACCGAATCACTGCCTGACCCTGGCTCATATTCTGACTCTGTCTCTGACATATCTCCGATCAAACTTTTGGCAATGTGTACACTGATATGAATGCAATGAAAGCAAAATTAGGATGTATGTTTAACACTCAACCAATATCCCACCGCCAAAGCACCATCAAGGAATCAAATTATGGATAAAATCTCTGCTTCAAATGGACTGAAAAGGCACCATCTCTGTTTTGAATGCAAATGGAATTTTTACCAAGTAGGAGCAGGCAACCTTCAAAAGTTTGGACACATCTAGTCAAAAGAGAGCATGGTTTTAACAGTGACATGTTTGTCTACAAGTTATGAGCATAAAGGTTTCAATGGGCCATTCGAAACAACGATATGAGCATATGCTAACATTGGGCAATGTGACTCATTACAAACATGAGGAAGGTGACTCAAAAGGTTTAAACATGGCATAACACTAACAATGGTAGCAGTGGTATTATGGGTATGATAACAAATTGATTTTGATTTTGTATAGAAGGCTGGCCATATCACTGTTTAAGATAGAAAACACACTCTTTACACCATTCATTTTTATTTCAACCCTGAAAACAATAATCTTATAACAGTGGGGCTTTAAATCCTTCATTTGCATATTAGAAACCACCCATGATGACACAAATATGTTTGAAAACCCCAAATGATTGATGAAAACCTGTTTTGAAGGCAACTGGAGTCGATTCCGAGACAATCTGGGCGCTCAAACTCAATTCCAAAACTCTGTCTCTGTTTGGGTCGCGCAGGCTCTGTTTGGGTCGCGCAGCCCAGGTGGGTCGCGCACCTGCAAACCCACAGTGCTGAACTGAGTCTGCGTGGGTCGCGCAGCCCAGGTAGATTCGCGCACCTGCCAAACCCACGGTCTTGAAGCCCAGTGCATGGGTCATGTGACCCGGGTGGAGTCGCTACGCACTCAAGGACCTTCAGCACCCTCTTGCCACATAGTGCATTTTGCGGGAAGCTTTTCGAGGCCTTCTGAGTGTCGAAATTGAGCGTGTGATAGCGCGTTGGAAATATATTGGAGTCTACATTCCAACACAAGTGGAATTATGCAATTTGGATTTGATTTAATCTGTCAAAAATCAAATCTCCCAACACTGCGTCAAGAGAAGCAGATGAGGAACAAGATGCGAGCAGCCTGTTACAATCTTTGCAGAAGGATGCTCCTCACTCCAGTCAGCTCATGATAAGCTGGTGAGCCTGTTTCTGTCTCGTTATCATTTGACTCATCAAACAAGTCAGTTGGCCAAAAATGCTAGGAGAAAACTTGATTTTCCCAAGGTCACTTCAGAGGTGCATTCAATTCTCCTGAGGCGACGGTATTTTTGATATTTCTACAAAACCATGATACCTGTGTAAAAAGTGAAGGAGGTTTTGATTCCTTGGCATGTTTTTAACAAAAACCTCTCTCAGTTTTCCAAAATTCATCTTTGATTGCTCTGAAACCTCTTTTGAGTGAAACTTATCCCGATGTGTGAAACAAGGAATGTTGTCGAAATGAAGCGAAATGAAGGGGATAGGGGGCTTCTAAATTCTTGGGGAAATTTTTGGAAGTAGGGAGGGATGTTAGGAAGCATGGGAAAGTGGAATCTCAGAGATTGAGTGAGGGGAAGGGGTCCAAAAGGGCAAAACACGGGCCTAGCCTAGAAAATTGCCAAGTTGTGGCAAGAAACTAGGGTTTGTGCAAAAATGAGGAATTTGGGGGATCTCAGTGATGGGAAGTGTTTAATTAGGTGAATTAATGATAGGGGAAGGTGTATGAACATCGGGATACAAGTTTTTCGATGATTTGACCATCCAAGAGAAATTACCTCCAAAACCCTAGGAGAGGGAAATGGACCTTACCTAGGCACAACTGAAGCATGAACGAGATGTAAAATGACTCTTTGGAACCTGACATGATGATGACAACCCTCTGAATGATGGTACACTCAGCTGAATGGCGATGTGGACTGTCATTTGGACAAAATTTGAAAAGAGTGAAGACCAACCCTAGACCTAATGCCTCATTGAAATGACAAAATTTGACCTTGACACTTTGAAATCACTTTGAAAGAGCATGTTTGATCACTGGAGGAAGGCTGCAAAGGCTGACTCTAACAGGTCCTAGGAAGAAATTCCAAGAACTGATCTGTCAATCGTCGTACATGAAATCAAGACTTACTCAGATGCCAAACCTGTTCATCAACGTTTACGTCAGATACATCCTAGAAAAGCTGCTACTATTAAAGAAGAAGTTGAAAAATTACTGCGTTTCCGTGATGTGTTTGCCTGGTCCTATGAAGAAATTCCAGGAATTGATCTGTCAATCGTCGTACATGAAATCAAGACTTACTCGGATGCCAAACCTGTTCGTCAACATTTACGTCAAATACATCCTAGAAAAGTTGCTGCTATTAAAGAAGAAGTTGAAAAATTACTGCGTTTCTGTGATGTGTTTGCCTAGTCCTATGAAGAAATTCCAGGAATTGATCTGTCAATCGTCGTACATGAAATCAAGACTTACTCGGATGCCAAACCTGTTCGTCAACGTTTACGTCAAATACATCCTAGAAAAGCTGCTGGTATTAAAGAAGAAGTTGAAAAATTACTGCGCGCAGGTTTCATTTATCCAATTCCCTTAACGGATTGGGTATCAAATATTGTTCCTGTAACTAAAAAACAAGGAACGATACGAGTATGTATCGATTATAGGGATATTAATTGAGCTTGTCCCAAAGACAATTATCCAACTCCCTATATCGATCAAATAATTGATGATTGTGCCGGTAGCGAAATGTTTTCCTTTATGGATGGCTTTTCCGAGTATAATCAAATAAACATACTCCCTGCTGATCAACCAAAAAAAACTTTTATTTGTCCGTGGGGGACGTTTGCTTATCGCAAGCTACCCTTTGGATTAAATAATGTTGGAGCAACTTTTCAAAGGGCAATGTCTTATGCGTTTCATGACATTAAGCACATTGTGCAGCCGTATCTCGATGATTTACCTGCTCATTCATCACGCAGGGCCAACCATCTCACACACTTACGAGCTATCTTTATGAGGTGTCGGCATTATAAAATTAGGCTGAATCCACACAAATGTGTTTTTTGTGTAGAGTCGGGTCTATTAGCCACCTATATTTTTCAAATTATATCAGCTGATGGCTAAATATTCTTTGCAGCCTTCAAGAAACAAATTCAGTCCTGAAATTGTTGGTGCTTGAAGTCTGTTGGTAAGATCATGAATTGCTGGTTGGTTCTCCATACTTTTCTTTCTCTCAGCCTCTGATATTCCATGAAAATCCTAAGTCAAGTACTGCTGCATCCCTTTTTCTTTTACCTCCATTCTTCCATTTCCTTTTATTCGCAAAAACCCCACCAAACCATGTGTTATTCCTTATCCCTCCGTTATTTTCTCTCCCCAAGGTTAAAAACCCATGTTTTAACCTTATTGGAATTATATTTCCTTTTGGAATTCTTTGGAAAAACCATAGAAAACATACGTTTCTATGCGTTAGGCTTAGGCCCCTCAGGCTAAGCCCCTGCTTTTTCTTCCTCCATATGCCCCGATGCCGGAACCACGCGCTAAGTCCAATAGGCGCATAACTCTTGAGATTTGTTTTTGCCCGAAAAACATTGAAAACCTTCGTAAAACGCAAAATTGGGTTTTGTTTTATTTTTCATAAAGTTCTCCGCCAAAGAAATTATATTAAAACTCGACCGTCGATCTGTCCCACAGATCAACGGTGCGGAGCTCCCCTGACCTGGTGGACCCCCCTTCCCCGCGCCCGTCTCCAAAACCATGGTATATATCCCGCACCACCTTTCGTCGAGCAACGGTTTTATCCCATCGGCCAGCGATTCCACACGCTGGCCGACACGTGTCCTCCACCTCGTTCCCAAAACCGCCGTCCTTCCGCTTCGCCCGCGCATTATTTTTCGTACCATAGCCCCACGGCGGGATCCATCTCCGCCGTCGGATTTGGGCCCTCCCATCTGACGGTCGCTAATCGCCTCATCTGCCCGGCCTTTAACGGACTTGCCTACCTGTTAACTTCCCCCGGCGCATTTGAAAGCCGATCCTCACCATCGATCTTTGTGGATCGACGGTTCTCGTGCAACCGCTCGATTCCATCGTACAATCCCCTTTTTTCCTCCACTGAATTTTCAGAACGCCCCCGACCGTTGATCGCAATACGATCAACGGCTCCGATTGCTCCATTTTCCCACACGCCCTCCAAAGCAGATTGACCTATAAACCAGATTTTTTACGTATTTTTTGTATTTTGCAGGGAAGAAGACATTTGTTCGTGTTTTAAACAGGGTTCTCAGACCTGGAGGGTGACGATCCTCTATGTCTCAATTTCTCTGTATAAATCACCCACAAGGTCATTTTTCACGTCTCATCGGTGTTTCTAACGGCATTGATGCCTTTTTCTACCCGCACAGCCCTACATAGCAAAGAATACCAGCAAAATCAACGCAGAGAAGGAGTATCAGATTTAAAGACAAAATGAACCAGAGCAGCAGATCAGTGGATATATTGGCGGGGATTACGGCTAAGACGGTTATCAAAAGCCTAATCCTCGACTCAGAACACAGATTAGAAGAAAACCTAAAAGTGTTCATCAGATACATCGCTTCCACCGCCATACTTTGAGGCGAATTGATTCCTCAACCACCGCAGTGCCACCTATTGCCTCAAAGTGCTCAATCAGAGGCCGAATTTATTGAACAAGATCAGATATTGTGCCTCAAAACAGCCAAAGAAGTTATTTCTGCACCAGATTTAATGACAGAATGTTTGCAGAGTAACCCTAATAGTACGCAGAGCCTCAAAGGTCAACAAAAGCTCCCTTCGAGCTTACTTCATAAGTGTAAACACTTCAATGCAGTGCAACACCTGTATAATTTCTTCATCGAGCCTCCTAGGGCCAGGAAGACATTTATTCTGCATTAATTGTATTTTGAGATCTTTTCATCAGATCTCACCTCCTCATCCTTCTATAAATACTCCAGAAGAAGATGAGTGAGGGGTTGGATTAGTTGGTTGTCAATATAATTGCTGAAGTGTTGTAGCTGTTTCTGAGTGGAAAACTCTTGACTGTAAATAGTGGTTTCATGGGCTCTTGGAGCTCTGCTTGTAACAGATAGGTTAGGTTGTGAAGAGAGATGGATTAAAACATTGGATTTGAAGATTGTAACCGGTTTGAAGCAATCAATACAAGCTGATTTATGGGATCCTGGTCTATGCTGATGGTGATGTTATTCTTACTGTGAACTTTTCATTTTATTTCTGTTTTCAATTTGTTTCATTTTCCACTATAAAGAACAGTTTAAACAGTGTTAGGACCTACTGTATATCAGTAACCTTCTCTGGCTGAGAAATCTTTATTTAAATGTTTTATTTCTGCCGTGTTATTTGAGAATGATTTAATTCAGTCTAAGTACAGAGATGCTGGCGTTCCCTCATCTTTTCGTCACTGCTGAATGTTATTTTTAAATGTTACTTCCATATATGTTGTGTAAAGAATGAATCGAGGAAATCAAAGGTTAGCCCTGAGTCCCTTTCTTGTTTGCTCAACTATTTGACTGTTTCCCTTAGGATGTGTCAAAAGCTGACTAGTTTCGAAGTACTTATCAGATCTTAGGCCATTCTGTGTTATCTTGGTGATTGTCTTGGAAGTAACTAAGTAAAGAAGAACTAGGAGAGGATCAGGGTGAGTCCCAGCCCACTAGTTTCTGCTCCAAAGGTTGCCTTCAAGTTTCCCTTCGTTTTTAATTTGTGTTCTATTAGAAGTGTATCAAAGGCTGGATAGTTTCAAAGTACTTACCAGATCCTAGTTTGCTTCTATGTTTCTCTTAAGTGCCTGGTCAAAGGCTGGCTAGTTTCAAAGTACTTACCAGATCCTGGGCTGCTCTTTGTTCTGCATCTGTTATTTCCCTTTCTTATTGTATCACCCCATTCCATAAATCAAACTTTAAAGAGATCCTTAGGCATATATGACTTGCCCCATAGATTACTCTTGAACCTGAATGTTTCAATTAAATTCTCTTATGACTCCATAGCCCAATGGATTGAAAACTTGCCATCATCTTTCTTTATGATCAAAGCTTACTCTGTTTTCTTGAAACTCCTCACCTTTGAACCTATTTGCATATAGATCTTTCCGCCTCAGACAGAAACTATGTTCAACCATCCCAGAAAACCAAACAAAACCCTTGGCCTTCATAACTAGCCTAATATCATCACCCCAAACTTCAAAGACAATATCCATCTTTGTACATATTGGAGAGATCCCTCTCCGGATTCAGGAGGGCTAGATCCTAGAATCCCAAAGTTGGTTGAAATGATGTTAACTCTGTGATTAGACTTTGCCAATCTTGCTTGTTACAGAGACCTAACATTTCTGGCGACTCCACTGGGGAAGTTTTAACTCAAAATCTCTGGTTCCATGACAGTTGTTCTATTTTGCAGCTGAGCCACCAGAAGCTAAAATTTCTGGCGACTCCACTGGGGACATTTTAACCCAGAATCTCTATAAGACATTGAGAGTCAAAAGCAGCCTTTTCAAGCACTACCAAGAAATGGTAATCATGATGAAGCTCAATTGAATCAGTGACAAACTAGGTCAGCCCTAGAATTCTTTAGAGTTTTTATCTAACCTTGGAAAATCCGCTAGCTTAGCCATAAGGATAGACTGTCTTTGTTTCATAACCGTAGCTAAGTTTTGAGGTAGAGTTAGGATATTCTTCTGAACCACAAATAAAAGCAATTCAGAAAATACCAAAAACATTTCATATTGGTAGTAAAACACTAGTTTTGATATCTTGTATACGTCTTTGATGTGTTTTACCCTATACTCTTAGACAGAGTCTAGAAAGGGCCAGGTAGCCTCTGGATCTCATCCTCTTTTAGGGGTGACATATCTGGTGAATGCCCTCCCAGTCAATCTCTGGTTAGAGTTTTTTGTGTTTTGAGATATCCTTGAAAAGGAATGTTTCACAAACATTGTGGTGGACAATGTACTCCTTTGAAAACACTATGAACTTTCCACCTGGCGACTCCACAATCCTGAACAGACCTTAAGACTCCACTGGGAAGAACCCTTATCATTATAAAATCATTCAAACTTAGTTAGAGGACTGTGGGATTTAAAAATTGTAAAAACAGATTGGTTAACCTCCTAAAGATTGTCATATCTGGTTGAACTTTTCCTGTTTAGTTGGGTCTAAACATATAAACATTGTGGCTCTTAAAAAGATTCACACTAGAGCTCATCCTGACCCCGATCCACCCGAAATAGTTGATAACCTGGAAAGAATCCTTAGGAAGTCTCCTAAGATACAATTTTCAGCTATTTTCAAACCACCCCTAAGAGCTATTTCAGTCCCTGAAAACCTTTCAGCTCTTCACGAATCACAAATTGACTTATTAAACCCATTCAGGACTAGGTCATTTGGTGATTTAGATCAGTTAGTTTCTGAGCCTTCACTTTCATCTCCCGAAACAAGTGAAACCCTTGGGAATAAAGAATCAACACCTCCTGATTTACATTTCTTACATAATCTAGGTGTCTCTCATACAAGATCAGCTCAGAGATCTACTGCTGTTCCATCCACTTCTGTTCATCCTTTATTCACTGTTCAAATCACTCCACTTCAACCCACACCTCCTCTTGTAAATCTGCCTCCACCACATATCATGGCAGGATGGTATGCTCCCTTAGTCCTTCCTGTACCATTAGTCAATCTTCCACAGGACTATCAGTCCAAAATTCCATTATATGATGCTAGTAATACTATAACAGCATCTCAACATGTGGACAAGATGAATGACTACTTTGACAGAAATGAAATTGATAATGAATCTGTCAAAATCAGACTGTTTGCTCAAATTTTGGGGGGAGAAGTGAGAAAATGGTTTAAAGGTTTAACCCCCCATAGTATTAACGATCTCCAAGCCTTCCATCAAACATTCTTAAACAAGTGGGAAGTAAGGAAGAATCCTCTCCAAGTCCTTGACGACTATAACAATCTCCATAGGAACCCTGGGGAAAGTGTACAAGCTTATTGTACCAGATTTAACAGTGTGTATAATGCACTTTCCCCTGAACTAAAACCTCCTCAGGGTTCAGCTTTAAACAAATTTCCTGAAAGGTTTGATCCAGACATGACATATTCACTCAGAGAAAGAGTTTTTGCAACCCTCGAAGATATGCAAAGAGGTGCTCTTTCTGTGGAAGTTAACCTCATGGAGAAGAGAGCAAGGATGAAAGATGAAAAGAGAGTATCTTTTAGAGAGGAATCCACCCCTTCCACTTCAAGCTCGAAGATGGAAAGAATGATGGAAGAAATGATGGAGAAAATTAGCATTCTAGAGAGAGCGCAAGCAAGTCTAAATCAAAATGCTCCTCAAAACAGAAACCAAAACCAGAATCAGAATATTAGAAGAAATCAGCCTCCAAACAGACTTAGGGAAGATGATCAACAGATCATTCCTCCCTTTCATCAAAACTTTTTAAGTGAGGTTGAACAAACAGATCATATAACAGAGGAAGATGATATAAACTTATTTGGGGTAGAGGATGATGACTTTGAGGTTCATTATGATAATACACAAGGTCTTTATACACCTTACGATGACAGAAGAGATGATAATGAGAATTACTATCAGAACATGGAAAATGCTGTCATAGAGCCTTCAAGGGAATATGAACTCAGAAGTAGGTCTAATCAACAAACCCCCAAAAATAAAACCTCTGACAAGCCTTCTCAAAACAGCACTGCAACTAAGTCTAAAACAATCGAACAAAAGGACACAACAGTGGCTGTAAATTCTGGTAGCGGTAAAGGGAAAAACACTCAAAATGTTGAAAAACAGAGTGCAAACGTTAGTAGTACTAGCACCTCGGTTAGTACTCCTCGTAAAACAACTCTCTCAACTATAGATAAACCGAATTAGCAAGTTGTTATTGCTGATAAAGTGGCAGCAAACAAGGCTGAAATCAATGTTTTAAAGATTCAAAACCTTTTTAGCCTAGAACAGGAAATCTCAAAGATCAAAATTTCTATTCCTTTGACAGAGTTAGCTGCCCAACATGTATATAGGTCAAAAATTTTGAAAGCTTTGAACTTGGAGGATAATGAAGATTCACTCAATCTTAATGATGACCAACCAGATCTTATTTTTGGTCCTGAGATTGAAGGAAAGTTCCAAGAGGGTTCTGTCCCTCCCTTTTATGTAAGCTTAAACGTTCATGACAAAATTCTGCACAATGCTATGCATGACTCAGGCGCTTCCCATAATCTAATGCCAAGAGCTGTAATGGAAAGCCTGGGTCTTGAAATTACCAGACCCTACAAAGATTTGTACTCCTTTGACTCAAGCAGAGTTAAATGTCTAGGATTGATAAAAGATCTCTGTGTTAACTTAGCCCAGATTCCAGCCAAATGTTTAGTCATGGATGTTGTTGTGGCTGATGTACCCCCAAAATATGGAATTCTTTTATCAAGATCTTGGGGTGCTAAGTTACAAGGGACCATGCAAATGGACATGACCTATGCGACTATCCCTGTTTTTAATCAGACTAGAAGACTTTACAGGGAATCCCACATGCAGTACACAGTGACAAGTCAAGATCGGCCTCAAAACTCCCCTCTCTATGCTATAAACACGAGCCTTGATTCTTTTATCATGTTCAATGATGAAACACTTACAGGACACATCATTTCAACAGAATCAATGGCTGAAACGGAGGGAGAGGAACACAACGCTAAAATGCCGGAACAGTCTATTGTGTCTCAAGATCCTAGCAAACTAAACACAGGTCTGGAACTGCAAGTTTTCAATCCTTCGAATTTAAAACTTGATAGTCAGCAGGACAACCCTCAACCCGATGAAAAACTTGAGGAATCAAGAGATACAAAGCCCATTCATCAAACTAAAAATGTTCCTCTCTGGACTATGTATTTTGATGGGTCATGCACCAAAACAAATGCTGGTGCAGGTGTCTGGATTACCAACACTGAAAACAATCATACAGAATGTATCTCATGCAAATTAAATTTTCATTGTTCCAACAACATAGCAGAATATGAATCCCTTCTCTTAGGCTTGCATCTCTTGAAAAAGTTAGATGCCAAGAGAATCAATGTATATGGGGATTCTGAACTAATCATTAGGCAAGTTAATGGGGAGTATAATGCTAATCACCCCAGACTTAGGGCCTATAGGAATGATGTCATAGATCTTTTGAAAACATTTGAGGAGTCCACATTGTCTTTTGTCCCAAGGAAAAGAAATATTGCAGCCCACAATTTAGCCTTTGCTGCTAGAACCTGCCCAGTGCTGTATGATGACACCTCTCAGATAAAATTCAGACCAGCTATCCCTGATAACAAGAAATATTGGCAGGTATTTGATGGAGATAAACAAATAGAAGACTTCATGCAATTCAGAAATGAGTTTGAACCCCATAGTTCAGATTCAGATTATGATACAGACTGCAGTGAAGAAAATTTCCTTGGCGAAGAAGAACCGTCTCCACAACTGGTAGATATTAACCTTCAGACTATCAAACTTGGAAACCAAACCGAATCAAGGGCAAAATCTGAAACAGAGGAATTGGAAACTCTGCATTCTAAGGATGATAGTTTGCCCAAGGGTTTGGCCCCTCTAGAAGAACTGTTTGATTTTGATGATGTGGCCAACAAACCTAAACTAGAACTTGTAGAAACTGAAGTGGAGGAATGTAATATAGGCAGTGAGGAAAAACTGAAATTAATCAAACTGTCTAAAACTTTACCAGCTCACATTAAACTCAAATATATAGAGCTGTTCAAAGAGTTTTCTGATGTTTTTGCTTGGAGTTACGAAGATCTTAAATCCTATGACACTGAAATAATACAGCACAAAATCCCTCTTAAATAAAACCAAAAACCATTCAAACAGAAACTGCACAGAATCAACCCTGTCCAGTTGCCATTGGTTAAGAAGGAAATCATGAAAATGCATAATGCTGGTATTATTGTCCCTATTAGATATTCTGAGTGGGTGTCTAATCTGGTGTCGGTTAGGAAGAAGACTGGAGAAATCAGGCTTTGTATAGACTTCAGAAATTTAAACAAAGCTTCATTAAAGGACAACTACCCTTTGCCCAAGATGGATCATATTTTGCAAAGGGTGGTGGGGTCTAAAAGAATTTCTTTGCTGGATGGCTATTCAGGGTATAATCAAGTCCTAGTCCACCCTGATGATCAATTAAAGACAACTTTTACTACACCATGGGGCACTTTCATGTATGTGAAAATGCCTTTTGGTTTAATGAATGCTGGAGCAACCTTTCAGAGAGCCATGGACATAGAATTCTCGAAAGAATTGGGCTTTTTCATCATTATCTATCTCGATGATGTAACTGTGTTTTCAAAAATAGATGAGGAAGACTTAGAACAATTGAGAAAAGTTTTCGAGAAGTGCAGAAGGTTCGGAATATCTTTGAACCCTAAGAAGACATTATTTGGTCTCCAGGAAGGTAAAATTCTTGGACACATCATTTCAGAAGAGGGTATAAAGATAGATCCCAGGAGGATTGAGGCTATATTGCAAATCTCTCATCCTCGAAACATCAAAGAGTTGCAGTCTTTCATTGGAAAGATAAACTTTTTGAGAAGGTTCATCCCCAACTTGGCTGAGCTCCTTAGGAATATCACAAACATGTTGAAAAAGGAGCAAGGGGTAAAATGGACCTCAGAAGCAAAGACATCCTTTGAACTGGTGAAACAAGCGTTAACCAAGACACCGGTTCTCATAAGTCCTGATTTTTCAAAGGATTTTTATATCTTCTCATTTGCATCAGAACATACCATAGCTGCTGTCCTTTTACAGAAAAATCCACAAGGACAAGAGCAGCCTATTGCATTCTTTAGCAAGGCGTTAAGGGATGCCCCTTTGAAGTATAACATTATGGAGAAGCAGGCTTTTGCTTTGGTAAAGGCTTTGAAAGACTTCAGAGTATACATCCTTCAATCACACATCATTGCCTTTGTCCCAAATTCGGTTGTAAAAGACATTCTAACCCAGGATCCAGATGGTAAGAGAGGTAAGTGGATTGCTGTTATTCTTGAATATGATTTAGAGATAAAACCCACTAAGCTCATCAAAGGCTAGGGTCTAGCTAAATTAATGGCTGAATCAAATTGTGAACTTCTTGATATTAATATGATTCATGCTTTGGATAACCAAGAAGAATTCTCAACTCCCATTGTTGAAGATCATTTTGCGAATTCTCCTTGGTATACTGATATTGTTTATGTTTTGCTTAATCTAAATACACCTCCTGGTTTATCCAAAACAAAGGCAAGATTCCTAAAGTTAAAGGCTGTAAACTATTGCATTATTAATAAATGTCTTTATTGGAAAAATGCAAGTGGTATATTGCTTAAATGTTTGCCTGAGTTTGATGCAGAAAAAGTTAAGCAGGAGTTCCATGAAGGAGAGTGTGGAGGCCATGTGTACTGGAAGTCAACAGCCAACAAAATTTTGAGGGCTGGTTTCTATTGGCTCACTCTTTTTCCTGATGTACACAAACTGACAACTACTTGCCATAAATGCCAATTGTTTGAGGGCAAGAGAAAGTTATTACCCCTTCCTCTGCATCCAATTACTGTTGAAGCCCCTTTTCAACAGTGGGGACTTGACTTCATAGGAGAAATCCATCCACCATCCTCTGCCCAACACAGGTGGATTCTTACCGCCACAGACTATTTCACTAAGTGGATAGAAGCCATTCCTTGTAGACAGGCCAATGATTCGGTTATCATTAAATTCATAGAAACCAATATCCTTTCTAGATTTGGCTATCCTACCAAGATCATCACAGATAATGCAGCAGCATTTGGGTCAAAGAAAATGGTGGAATTCTGTCACAGGTACCAGATAACATTGGGACACTCCACAGCCTATTACCCTCAGGGTAACGGGCTTGCAGAGTCTTCCAACAAAAGCTTAGTGAACATAATAAAGAAACTGTTGGAGGACAACAAAAAGTCTTGGCACACAAAGCTAATCTATGCGCTTTGGGCTGACAGATTAACATTGAAGAAATCCATTGGTATGTCACCCTTCCAGCTTGTGTATGGTACAGATGCAATTTTTCCTAATAGCCTTGGTGTACCAGTTATGAAGTTAATTCAAGAGCTCCAGACTGAAGAAAATGACATAATCAGAAGAATAAATCAGACCATCCATCTTCAGCAAACCAGAGAGGAAGTGTACAACAAAGCATTGCAGAAGAAAGATAATATCAAGAAGATATTTGATAGAAGGACAAAGGCCAGCAATTTCAAGATTGGGGACAAAGTTTTAAAGTGGGACTCAAAGAGGGAGGACAAGGGAAAGCATGGTAAATTTGACAATCTGTGGCTTGGCCCTTACTCCATTCATTCAGTTGCTGGAAACAATGCATTCTTCTTACAAGAGCTGAATGGAATAGAATTGTTTGGGGGTCCTGTCAATGGCAGGATGCTTAAGCATTACCTTTCTTAAATTATTTCATGTTTGAAGCCTTTTTTACCCTTTTTTCCACTGTAAACATTTCATCCACCATTGCATTTAAAGTTATGAAAAATCAAAAAATACAAAAACAAAGAAAGAAAGAAAAGAGGGCAGAAACGAAAACAAGAAAGGAAAAGCCCCATGCCAAAAAGAGAAATAAATCTGAAAGTGTGCAAGCTTAAAAGCCACTCCTCAAAACACACTTCTAATTAGTCAAACTATTTAATCTTGGCTAATTAGCTTTCAATTTTCTGCTGATAGGGTAGCGAATTTGATTTGCCAAACTATTTAATCTTGGCTTATCAGTAGATAGATTAGGGTATAAATTAATGGTTCAAACCAACTCAAAATCTGAACCAAAGTTTCCAAAGAGATGACTCAAAACTACTCTAATTTATGAGTCAAAGAATGAAGACCTGGTTCTAATTCGCTCAAAACTTGAACCAGAGGAAACATAAAGATAGCTCACCGAAAAGGAAAAACAGAGCTGTGAAGATAAGAGAAGACCATAATGAGAAATTTTCAGATCTTAAGCCTTCTGTTTTTTATTTAAAATTTTCTGCAAATAATAGTCTGTGTGCAGCTTGTTTTTATGCCATAGATCATAGCAAGTCAAACAGTTCAATCTTGACTTGGCTATTTTTAAATTTCTATAGTAGAATTTAGAGAATGAAGGTTTGTTGGACTGTTTAATCCCAACAGACAGTAGACTAGGTAGAGAAACATCTGAGCTCAACTGTTTAATCTGATTTCAGGGAGAAATAAGGAGTAGAAATAGATTAGATTTCCTGCTTTCAAAAGAATAAAATGTTGAGAATAGAGTTTGCCAATCCAAGTGCACTCTGATGAAGAAAAAATGTTAGATCAGTAGGATTGGGGTAGGTAGAAGTTGTATTGATGAAATTCATCTTTCTTTCATAACTGATATTATTTTGTCAAAGGAAAAGCAAGAGCAAGCAATGGGTCAGGCACTGGTTAGCATCACAGAGAAATCAAGTCTGAATTCTTGATGCCTTCAAGAAGGCACCATCCCCAAGTGGAGCCACTGTTAGCCACCTATATTTTGCAATTATGTCAGCTGGTGGCTAAATATTCTTTGCAGCCTTCAAGAAACAAATTCAGTCCTGAAGTTGTTGGTGCTTGAAGTCTTTGGGTGAAGTTATAAACTGCTGATTAGATCTTCATACTTTTCCTTCTCTCAGCCTCTGATATTCCATGAAAATCCTAGTCAAGTACTGTTGCATTCCTTTTTATTTTACCTCCGTTCTTCCATTTCCCTTTATTCATGAAAACCCCACCAAAACATATATTATTCCTTATCCCTCCATTAATCTCTTTCCCCAAGGTTAAAAAACCCATGTTTTAACCTTATCGGAATTATATTTCCTTTTGGAATTCTTTGGAAAAACCATAGAAAACACACTTTTCTATGCGTTAAGCTTAGACCCCTCAGGCTAAGCCCCTGCCTTTTTCTTCCTCCATATGCCCCAATGCCAGAACCACGTGCTAAAATCCGACAGGCGCTTAACTCTTGGAATTTATTTTCTACCCGAAACATTGAAAAACCTTCGTAAAACACAAAATCGGGTTTTATTTTATTTTTCATAAAATTCTCCGCCAAAGAAATTATATTAAAACTCAATCGTCGGTCTGTCCAATGGATCAATGGTGCGGAGTACCCCTCACCTGGTAGACCCCCTCCCCCACGCTCTTTTCCAAAAACCATGGTATATATCCCACACCACCTTTCGTTGAGTAGCGGTTTTATCCCATCGGCCAGCGATTCCACACGCTGGCCGACACGTGTCCTCCACCTCGTTCCCAAAACCACCGCTCTATCACATCGCCCACGTGTTATTCTTCGGACTATAGCCCCGTAGCGGGATTCATCTCCACCGTCAGATTTGGGCCCTCCCATCCGACGGTTGCTGTTTGCTTCTTCTGTTCGGCCTTTAGCGAACTTGCCCGCCTGTTGAATTTCCCCCGGCACGTTTGAAAACCGAACTTCACCGTCGATCTTTGTAGATAAACGGTTCTCATGCAACCGCTCGATTCCATCGTACAATCCCCTTTTTTTTTCCTCCGCTGACTTTTCAGAACTCCCCCGACCGTTAATCGCAATACGATCAACGGCTCCGATTGCTCCATTTTCCCGCACGCCCTCCAAAGCAGATTGACCTATAAACCCGATTTTTTACATGTTTTTTGTATTTTGCAGGGAAGAAGTCATTTGTTCGTGTTTTAAACAGGGTTCTCAGACCTGGAGGGTGACGATCCTCTATGTCTCAATTTCTCTGTGGAAATCACCCACAAGGTCATTTTTCACGTCTCATCAGTGTTTCTAACGGCATTGATGCCTTTTTCTACCTACACAGCCCTGCACGGCAAGGAAAACCGTCGAAATCAACGCAGAGGAGTATCAAATTTTAAAGACAAAATGAACCAGAGCAGCAGATCAGTGGATATATTGGCAGGGATTACAGCTAAGACGGTTATCAAAAGCCTAATCCCCGACTCAGAACACAGATTAAAGGAAAACCTAAAAGTGTTCATCAGATACATCGCTTCCACTGCCATAATTTGAGGCGAATTGATTCCTCAACCACCGCAGTGCCACCTATTGCCTCAAAATGCTCAATCAGAGGCCGAATTTATTGAACAAGATCAGATATTGTGCCTCAAATTAGCCAAAGAAGTTATTTCTGCACCAGATTTAATGACAGAATGTTTGCAGAGTAACCCTAATAGTACGCAGAGCCTCAAAGGTCAACAAAAGCTCCCTTCGAGCTTACTTCATAAGTGTAAACACATTAATGCAGTGCAACACCTGTATAATTTCTTCATCGAGCCTCCCAGGGCCAGGAAGACATTTATTCTGCATTAAATGTATTTTGAGATCTTTTCATCAGATCTCACCTCCTCATCCTTCTATAAATACTCCAGAAGAAGATGAGTGAGGGGTTGGATTAGTCGGTTGTCAATGTAATTGCTGAAGTGTTGTAGCTGTTTCTGAGTGGAAAACTCTTGACTGTAAATAGTGGTTTCATGGGCTCTTGGAGCTCTACTTGTAACAGATAGGTTAGGTTGTGAAGAGAGATGGATTAAAACATTGGATTTGAAGATTGTAACCAGTTTGAAGCAATCAATACAAGCTGATTTATGGGATCCTGGTCTATGCTGATGGTGATGTTATTCTTACTGTGAACTTGTCATTTTATTTCTGTTTTCAATTTGTTTCATTTTCCACTGTAAAGCACAATTTAAACAGTGTTAGGACCTACTGTATATCAGTAACCTTCTCTGGCTGAGAAATCTTTATTTAAATGTTTTCTTTCTGCTGTGTTATTTGAGAATGATTTAATTCAGTCTAAGTACATGGATGCTGGCGTTCCCTCATCCTTTTGTCACTGCTGAATGTTATTTTTAAATGTTACTTTCATATATGTTGTGTAAGGAATGAATTGATGAAATCAAAGGTTAGCCCTGAGTCCCTTTCTTGTTTGCTCAACTATTTGTCTGTTTCCCTTAGGATGTGTCAAAAGCTGACTAGTTTCAAAGTACTTATCAGATCTTGGGCCATTTTGTGTTATCTTGGTGATTGTCTTGGAAGTAACTAAGTAAAGAAGAACTAAGATGAGGAGAAAGGTGAGCCCTGCCCGCTAGTTTCTGCTCCAAAGGTTGCCTTCAAGTTTCCCTTTGTTTTTAATCTGTTTTCTATTAGAAGTGTATCAAAGGCTGGATAGTTTCAAAGTACTTACCAGATCCTAGTTTGCTTCTATGTTTCTCTTAAGTGCCTGGTCAAAGGCTGGCTAGTTTCAAAGTACTTACCAGATCCTGGGCTGCTCATTGTTCTGCATCTGTCATTTCCCTTTCTTATTGTATCATTCCATTCCATAAATCAAACTTTAAAGAGATCCTTAGGCATAGATGACTTGCCCCATAGATCACTCTTGAACCTGAATGTTTCAATTAAATCCTCTTATGACTCCATAGCCCAATGGATTGAAAACTTTCCATCATCTTTCTTTATGATCAAAGCTTACTCTTTTGCTTGCAACTTCTCACCTTTGAACCTATTTGCATATAGATCTTTTCGCCTCAGACAACAACTATGTTCAACCATCCGAGAAAACCAAACAAAACCCTTGGCCTTCATAACTAGCCTAATATCATCACCCTAAACTTCAAAGACAATATCCATCTTTGTACATATTGGAGAGATCCTCCGGAACGAAGGGCTTGATCCATCCCAAAGTTGGTTGAAATGATGTTAACTCTGTGATCAGACTTTGCCAATCTTGCTTGTTACAGAGACCTAACAGGGTCGTTTACTGGGTTTTGTTGTCTTGAAATAAGGCATTCACGTCAATCCGTCAAAGGTCGAAGATATTGTTAAATTACCTCCTCCTTCGACTTTACGCCAACTCCAAAGTTTGCAGGGGAAAGAAATTTTTTTACATCGGTTCATTCCTAACTATGCCGAGCTTACAAAGGGTTTCACGTGGTTGTTGAAACAGAATATTCCATTCTTTTGGGATGAGATCGCTGATCGATCTTTTGATGCACTTAAACACACGTTAACCCATGCACCGTTATTTCATCCTCCCAACTACAACCAGGATTACATTTTGTACCTCGCTGCTTCTCATTCCACCATTGGGATGGTGTTAGTTCAGGAAGATGAGCCTCATACTAAACATGTGATTTACTATCTTAGTCGGAATCTGCATCTAACCGAGATCAAGTATACACATGTGGAGAAATTGGCATTGGCGGCTGTCTAAGCTGTCCAAATATTTAGGCACTACATCTTGTTACGTAAAATCACAATAATTTCTGATTGCAACCCTATGATGTATATTTTAACCAAACAATTGCTAGGGGGCAAGTATTCCAAATGGATAGTCATCCTATAGGAATTTGACTTGGAGTTTGAGAAATCCAAGGCAAAGAAATCTTTGGTATTTGCGGAACTGATGTGTGATTTTCCCTCTACTGATACTGAAATTGTGGCAGAAGAGCCCATTGCGGACGAATCTCTGTTTCTTATCAGTACTCTCGATCCATGGTATGGAGATATTATTGTTTATCTCCAAACCCAATATTTTCGGCCTGAAATCTCACGATCTCAGCGACAGAAAATACGCTTCCAATCCCAATAGTATAATATCATTGGTGATACACTTTATCGTCGTGGAGCGGATTCGGTTTTCTGATGCTGTCTTGTTCATGAAGAAGCTGAAAAAGTTTTAAATGACTGCTATTCTGGAGCATGTGGCGGTCATATGTCTGGGTATGCCACAGCCCAAAAGATATTGTGCGCTGGCTATTTCTGGCCGTCGTTATTCAAAGATTGCATTTATGCAGTCCAGAAATGCCACAATTGTCAACTTTTTGATCGTAAGATGCGCGCGCCACCCGCTCCTCTTCATCCCATAATTGTTGTTGGTCCTTTCGCGAAATGGGGTATCAATTTTATTACATGTAACCCTCACTCGGCCGGGGGCCATGCATATATTATCTTAGCAGATGCATATATTATCTTAACAGTAGATTATTTTACTAAGTGGGCCGAGGCGATGCCTACATTTTCGGCTGACGGAAAAATTGCTGAAACTTTCGTATTTAATCACATAATTTCTAGGTTCGGTGTTCCTCAAGCCATTATTACAGATCATGGAAGTCATTTTCGAAATGTCATGATGACGGAACTGACAGATCAACTTGTCCTGCGCCACGATAGTTCCACTCCATATTATCCGCAAGCCAATGGTCTGGTCAAAGCTATAAATAAAGTTTTAGTCACCATGATTAGACGAATTATTGGTATTCACAAAACGAATTGGCATTCCATGTTGTTTTCAGCACTTTTGGCATATCGAACCTCAGTAAAAACATCAACTAGTTTCACTCCCTTTCAACTCGTTTACAGTCTGGAAGCTGTGTTGCTGATTGAATGTGAAATTCCGTCACTGAAATTAGCCATAGAATTACTCCTAGCTATGTCTGAGGAGGAGAAACGTTTCTTGTACTTAGCTCAGCTGGATGAGAATCGACAAAATGCTGCATTAGAAAACGAGGCTCATGTTAAATGAATAAAAGCTCAGTATGATAGAAGTGTTACCCCTCGAAATTTTCAGAAGGAGACCTAGTCTTAGTTTATGATCAAGCCAACGACAAGCTAGGAGCTAGGAAATTTGTGCCCATGTGGCATGGCCCTTTCATTTTCAAGCGAAAGTTAGCGAAAGGAGCCTATGAGCTGATAGATTTTGACGGTGTCCCTTTAGATAAACCCAGAAATGGACTTTATCTAAAGCGATACTATGCTTAAAACTTGGTATGGAGATTTTTTATTAGATTAGATTTCTTTACTGCTGGTGTCTCTTAGATTAGAAAAGAATGCTTAGTTTAGAAGTGTGTTTATCACTATTCCTGCTTATTTGAGTTTTACTCTTGATATTGCAGATGTCGACGTCTCTTTAAACCTACATTGGTTTTGCTAATGGTCCTTGTCGTAGTGCACGAAAAATTTCTTCCATAGCTTGGGTTATCTATTCACCCTCTGATGAGTTAGTATCCAAGCATGGGGTAAGCCTTGGTCAAACAACGAATAACATTGCTGAGTATAGTGCAGTGATTGAGTTATTATCTGAATCGATATCATTTGGAATTCGGAGTTTGATTATTAGGTTGGATTCTGAACTTGTTGTATTACAATTAAACAGGGTTTATGCCATTAGAAATCCAGTGTTATTACGGTTATTTTTAAGAGTTCGTCTCTTGGAACGTGAATTTGACTACATTGAATATCAACATATTCCAAGACATTTAAATACATTAGCAGACGCAGTTGCTTCTAGTGTGATAAATCGACATTTGCAATGATCAAAACAGTAAAACAAACAACATCCATAATATGAACACAGATAGCCAGTAAATAGTGATATATCATAGTATAGAATGTTTTTCAAAAAATATACATCGTCTTCGATCATAGGTTGGAAACACCTTATGATCGGAAAAATGATAACACAAAAAGTCAAAAATATGAGTCTACAACACGATCATCCCATCACTGATGGTGATCACGATAAGAAACCACTGCCTGAGCCACCCTACACAAGAACCTTATAAAAGGTCCTGGAACACCAATCACGTATCTCTGCAATCTGAGTGGAATCTCATCTATGTTTGTCTCTGGAATGTCTAGAGTCAGACGCTCTAGATGATGCTCTAAATCAGACAAAATTTCCGCTGATTGGCCTACTAGAGCTGGTGCAACTGAAATTGGTTGTCTTCTGTCATAGGGCTGGAGAGGGGCTAGTCGCCGTGGACCCACATATGCATTCATAAAAACTTTTTTAGTTATTAATTGACAAGACGATAAAAAAAAAATAAAAAATTAGAACTTAGAATTCGTTGAAAATGATTTTACCTGATTCATCCCACTGTTCCCCTGCTGGGAGAGTCATCTCCCAGTCGCCGCATAAATCTATCCCGGCGTATGGAAAGTCCTCGATGACAAAAAGATGGCGGTCCAGCCAATGGAAATATGAAGGAGAAAATCGAACAATCTCAGCGCCCTCAATACCGTGACGGGCCATCAATGCAACCCAACGAACCATCCTAGGTTCTCGGGGTCGACCAGCATCAACAAGAATACTTTGCGGAGCTAGCATGGGTACCCTCTCTAGAGAAAAAGTGACCACGATGGATCCATATCCAAAGTTATTTAGTTTTCCATTTTTTGCTCTAGTCACTTGGCCTTTTACATTAGCCAACACAGCTTCGCACCAATTGAAAATGGTGCCTCGAAAACAGTCCACAACAATACGCATCTGGGAATTGGTAGCCACATGCAGTGTGGCACTCCCACACAGTCTGGTAACAGTAAACGCAATTACTTTCATCTCGGGAAGGATGATAGTTTTTATATCAATCTGTTTGTCCCTGGGGTCTGCTTCATCATTACAGAACTCTTGTTGAAGACTAGCGACAGTTTGGCCACCTGGCCTAGTCCCAAACAAGGAAAGTTTTTTACCCCTCTTGAACAAACCAGTCAGAAAATAAATATCCTCCAGCTCAATTTCGATCCGGTGGCCACCAATAATGAAACACTAGTCCTGCACATTCCACTTGTTTACCAGCCATGTCAGGAGGTCTACATGTGCCCTCATGCCCTGAATGGACCAAAATTTATACAAACCGCATGCTCTTAAAGCCTGCATTGTGGGAAAATAGAGCATCACAGCGTCATACACATCCTCGTGATCACGTTCTCTCCAAATAAACATCTTTCTGATCCTACAATGCATAAAAAGATAAGTTAGAACAATCTAATTTGAAAATTTTTGGGCGGGAAATGAAAATTTTGATTTTGAAATTCAATTGCGCGGGGACCACACTTTTCCTTCGTACACAGTGCGTAGGAACACATGCGTTCTATATAAAAGTGTGGACCCGCAACCTTTTTCTACATAGAAAAAGGTCGGGGTCCGTAGGTCCTGTGTGTTGTGCCTGCAGACCCCCGCGAGCGATTTCTTAAACATATTTTTCCCTTAAAAAATGAAAACTAAAGCCTAAAAATAATTGTAAATGGATGAAAAGCAATATTAAGAGGTTGTGGATTACCTGGGGCTGACGGTTTTCGATTTCATCAGACGGATCTTTCGGAATCTTCACAAGAACTTTTTTACCCAAAAGCTTCTACTTTTCACTCTGAACTTGAACGGTAAAAATGAAGTTGAAAAAGTCCTTTTTATAAGTTTTTTCGAATAGATGAATTTTAATTTGTTTATTTTTCACTTTAAAAAGGGTATTTTGAAAGCATTTTTACTTATTTTAAACAGGTATGTGTAATGTTTCAAGTTTTTGTTCAGAAATTGGAATTTTCAGGAGAATTGATCATTTTTCAACAAAGAGTATACTTTTATCACTTTTTCGGACTCTTTCAAAAATTCACGAAAAAGAGAAACATTGGAGTTCTATTTTAAGCCCTTTTCAGACTCTCTAAACATGAAAATATTTCCAAGTACTTGATTGTTCGAACTCATTAAAGTAAATGAATAATCGTCCCTTCAGTATAAGTTTACCCCTTTTACGGACTGAAATGGACTATTTACGAAAAAGGTATACGTTGACTAATTACGGTCAATAGAGTTCTCTCCCACATTATTTTATCATTTTTCGGGCTCGAGAGACTAAATTTACGAAAAATTACACCCACGGATTTTTCTTAAGTTTTTCTTCTGACTCCCTAAAATTGAAAAACACCAAGTTTCTCCTATACTGGACTCGTTAAAATTTAACAGTAAAGGACCTGTTCAATTTCAAACAGGAACAGACCACTCCTTCTTAGGGTTCGAATCTTAAACTAAGTTGGACTCATCCGAAGGATGAGCTTATAAACAAGAAAATGTTATCCTCCTCAAGCTTGTCAAAAATAAAGAGGTACTTGCCAGAAATGGTGGGGGAAAAGAGAGAAAAATGACTTATTTGTTGTATTTTGATTTTTCAAAAATCTAGTTAACCACTCTTGAACACGACACTTTCGATCACCTGGGTTGGGAAATCCTTTGCCTAACAGTTAATCAAACATCATTTGAAAGTCTTCATCTGATTTCTGGGTATTATCTCTGGGTCAATTGCTACCAAGCTAGCTGCAGTGTTGTTATGTGTTCAAGAGGACAGTTCAAATAAACCATTCATCTGCGAAATATCTGTCATCCATTTTTTGACCATCCCTGAGTCAATCCTTGCCAATATATTTTCAAAACTTGATCTATGATTTCGTGTTGTGGGCTTGCCCACAAAGGATCACTTTCTATCGATGACAACTCATTATCTAGGAAGTTGATCTAGAGATCGTCACTACCTTGAAATCTGCATGCCTCAATGGTAGGTTTCTCGCTTTCGATGACAGGTTGCATCATTTACCTTCGATCGAATGATTCCGTGACGTGTTCAACTTCAGCTCATTCATTCACATTTCATGGATTGTACTGGGTACTTTGAGAGCCATTGACATTACTGGTGGTTACTCTCACACTTGTTAACAGTTTACATCATTGACTGATAATCAAGTGGTTTCTACCATGTTCGACTTCGACACATTCGTTCACATGGATAGAATCGTACTAGTTCGAGATGCGGAAATCAAGACCCTAGATCTAGTTTCTACCATCCAGGCTGCGAGGAATTTTGTTATCTTACAGTAGACTATTTACAAACAGATGGCTGCGTCCATACTGTGTCTACACATGTCTATACTGTGATGTACTCAAAATCATTCCTGTATTAGAACAGTTTGAATTAGTTAGTTTTGATCTGAGCATAGGAATGCCTACCTTAGCGATGATATATATATATATATATATATATATATATATATATATTGCATTGAATTTTTTTACGGGTTCCGACTGGGGTGACCACAGGATGATCCTTGAAATGATAAATTACTGCACTATTCATATATTACAGACTTCGACATCATCTATTCTAGACTTTTCACTTTAGGGGGCAATCTGTTACACTGAAAATTGTCATCTTGACATTCTGCTATGTGTATGAGCTCATTATTACTCATACTCCTCCCTTTGCAAGTCTAACATATCAGTTCCTCATTTCAAGCCTTAAAAATCAGAGAAAAGTTCCTAAAAATCTCCTAAACTTTGGTGTCGCACTTTCTCTCTATCTTGCCTATGGTCCCGCACCTAATGTTAATCTTTCCTGCATATCAGAACACACTTTATCTGTGTTAAAATTGCGGACCCCTGTAAGATCAAAGAGGCGCAAGTAATTTCCAAAAAGCTCAATAAAAGTGAATTTTAGAAGCTTCCAGAAAATATCTTGCGGTGATAGAACCGCTCTTATGAGGTGCATGTATCCCTTACCTTATGGAGCTAACCCCTTGATGTGAGGAGCTTATCCCTTTGAAGGAGGATTCTATCCCTTCATAGTTGGAACAAGATACCTCCTCTATTCTACTATAAAAAGAGGCATTGGGTAGCCTAAAAGGGGGGTTGAAGCTTTAGAATATTTGAAGTTAAGTGCTGTTGAGATTCAGACTCAATTAATTAAGACTTTTATGAGGAAAGATTACATACCTCTATTCGTCTTGGTTGGAGGAGTGCAGAGCTTATCAAAGTAAAGGAGATTCCTGCTTCAGACCCCAGAAAGTCCTGTGCAACATCAAGGCTCAGGTTGTAAGGATTTTATTCTTTTGAAATTAATACAAATATACCCATTTTTCTCAATAAGCTTTCAATCAATGGTTTATTTCATAGATTCCTTGATCACTATGATGACCATGGTTTATGATGATTTCTATATAGGTGCTATGTAATATTTTGCTTGTTTGTGACTGTAGGTTTACGAGGAAAAATCCTTCAAGCGCGTGAGGGACAATAACGACTTCAAACAAGCACTGGACAAACAGTAAGTCCTTAACACCTCTATAGAGATTTTCATAGATCATATATGCTTAGAGAAAGATTAGTCTATTTGGTTGTTTGTTGCTAGATACTTTTAGTACTAGGGAGATCGGTCTTGTCCGCAAGACAGATTTATCCGCCAACAGAGCATTCCTCCTTGTTTCTATTTGAAACTTGCTTGTAATTCTCTCTTAATAGTGAAGCACAAGAAGTAGGAAGGCATCTAGAAATTACTTGACAACTTTATGCATCTTCTTCTTTGCAATCTTGCTCAACATGCATATTTTGATTTTTATTTTTTCATTGTAATGATTGAGTTTGTTCTTACCAAGAAAATAGTATTGGTTGTTTTGAATAATCAGCTCCAACCTCAACCTTATACTCTTCCTCTTTCCTGCCAATCATATGCATCATTTTGTTGATTGTGTTTGTCAACATCTCTAGCTTTATCTATGAAGATATCAGTTTCTATTGATCTACTTTGTCCTTCTTTATTTCTCTTAGCTTTTCCTCCCTGTTCAACATGTTGGCTTCCACATCAACATCCATCCTTTGCATTTCCTCCAGTGTTGAAGGGTCTCTTTCTCTTATCTGGAATGCCACCTCTAGGTCAAAGGCATCTGGGTAGTGCAAGAGAGCCCACCCTGGGGGTAGTTTTATCTTAGTAGGTATTGCATGGTATAATTTATTGAACTTGGCTGAAAAGTGTTGTATTGTCTCCCCTAGCTATCTTTTTAAATGGTTGTATTCCTCTATGATGAGAAAAACATTTCCCATGACTTCCCACCTATCTAGGAAAACTTGAGTGAATTGATGAAAATTGCTAATGCTTGCAGCTAGAAGATCCTTAAACCAACATTTAACTTTTCCTTGTAATGATAGGGAAAACATTCTGATACGCACATCATATTTTCCTACCTCAAATAGTTCAAGGAGATCCTCCAGACTTTGAATTTGTTTTTCAACAATGATTTTTGTATTTTCTCCATCAAATCTGGGCAGATTATTTGTAAGACTTGCAGGGAGGGCCTGAAGGATAGACGGTAAAAACAGAGGCTTGTATCTTTCTGGGATATTTGTGGGTATAGGTAGTGCAAAAGGATATTTATGATTGTTTGAGGTTTCAACAAGAGCAGGAAAGGTAGCATGAGGCTCATGTTTCACTAGGTCTTCCACAGGTGTATTTGGGGTAGGCACAAGTGTATAAGTATGTTCATGGTCTGAAATTTGAGGCTTAGCTTTTTGAGGCTTGAGATCTTCCCAATGATAAATGTAGACCTCATCATTGTATTCTTGATCAGGCTTAAAGTAGGATAGAACATAATTATAGATAAAAACAATAATTTCTTGAATCCAATTTGGGCTTGAATACTCTCTCCTTCTAGGATGACTGGTCATGTTTGAGGTTCTTCCTCCATTGGAGTCTTTAGGCTTATTGATATTTTTGGAGTCGCCGGGTGGATGATTTACAACTTTATTGAGGTTGGTTTTTGTCCACCATCAGCAACCAAGTATTTTGCAAGTTTTTAGGGTTTTCAGGTAGGGAACTTTCTTTATGGATAGGACTGCTAACAGTTGAGTTTTTAGATCTAGGAGACTTATTAAGGATGCTTTCAGGATTGTCAACTATTGCAATAGAATTTGGGTCAGGATGATATCTGGTATAGATTCTACTAGAACACAGAACTTAGATCCAAAAATCAGAGAGTTTGAAAGTTTGTGACAGTATTAAAGGAAAAACCCCTCTGTGAAAGAAATACTTAAGCAAAAAAGTATCCTTGATTGGGTTCTTTTGATGTTTAATGACAAAATAAGCTTCCCAATGGAGTCTATGGAAAACCAGTGGAGTCAGCATGCCTACTAAAAACCAGTGGAGTCACCAGGTCTACTGAAAAGACAGTGGAGTCACTGGGTGGATGATGCAAAGGGTTTTGTGGATTTGCTTGTTGTCCACCATCAACAATTGAATACCAATATAGAGATATTTTTGGGTTTTATGAGTTTTTTATGTAACACTAAGATTTTTTAATGAGTGTTCCCTAGTATGTTCGCCATGATGTTAGTATGGCAAATCAACCAGATATATTTATTGGCTAACAATTGATTTATCTAAGTTTGACAGGGGTTTTTTGAGTTTTGAAGGAATACTTAAGCTGTTACTCACTTAGTTCTCAGTGGAGTTGCCATTATGTTAGGTCCCCGTAATTTGTTAGATTGGCAAGACCAAATGTACAAGGGTAACATAAAACCAATCTTTGGAGTCCTAGGACCTAGCCTTCCTGGACTCAGAGAGGGCTCTCTCTATATTTGTGTAAAATATGTAACTTGATTGAATTTAGGGTTTTGATTTTAGGCTAGTTATAGTGATTAGGGTTTGTTTGTTTTTTTTTTTTGGTTGGGTTGCTTGTCATGTAGAACAGATAGAGTAGGAGAGGTTTATACCATTGGGCTATGGAGTCGGCAAAAGGTCTTGAAAGGTACAACAATAGGTCAAGGGTGTTTCGAAGGGCAAGTATAACAAAGCCAAATGGATCTTCAAGGCTTATGTGAGTGGAGTGAACAATAAATTGTGATATTAGTAGGTTTAAAAGGCAGTTAAGAATCCTTTAGCATGTACTATAACAAGAAAAGTCTTTAAGAACACTATGCATAAATAAATGACCAAAGACAGGGCATAACATGAGCTTCTTTGACCAAACCCTAGCAAGTAAACATTAAGACAGCCATCCAACAAACCATAGAGAAAAATAACTTGTAATTTCTCTAGTGATTTCACCTTCAGGCAAAGAAAACATTTAATATAACATATAGTAATGATCAAGAAGCAGGGAACTCCTAAATTCCTTAATCAGGCTACAAATACCTTCAAAGCAACCATTCAATATGGACAAAGGGCAGGGAAACCCATAAACCTCTTCAACCAAACTCTAATTAGCAATACTTTGAAGAAATGACCTCAAAAACCATGTTTAAGTCATATCAAAAGATAGGGCTAACCATACTTATTTGGAATTGGCTCTATTGAATCATTCTTGAGATAAACAAGCTGAGTGGAGTTAGAGAGAAACTAATAATTCTCTAATCTAACCTAGTAGAGGAAAACATACAAGCAATAGAAAGCAGATAGAGCTAAGGTGCCTCTAAACAACATTTCTTAACCTAAACTTTATGTTCTACTGAATGAGAAAGATGAAGAAAAATGAAAGCATAAGAAGGCAAGTACTAAATGAGAAAGACATCACCATTAACCATGCTCATGAATCCTGCAAATGTGCTTGCTCCATTTCCATTCAAATCAAAGGATTCACAAAACTCCAAAGCCAATTTCTCTTCAACTCCAAGTATAAGATATTGAATTTAAAAATCAACCAACAACTACAATGAGGCCTCCATGAAGTATTTAACTTGCAAAGGAGGACCAACACCCTAGCTAGGGTTTCCAAAATGTCATTAACTACTCATAAATGCCAATTTGTCCTATGAGACCATGCAAGGCCCAAGGCACAAATATCCTAACTTAATAAATGCAAAAATAACTCCTAAAAATAACTCCTCAACCAATTTTGGCAAAAAATTGACTTTTAGTCTTCTCAATAAATTTCAAAATATCTCCAAGTGTGTTTTGTTGACTTTTTGACAAGGGCGCAACACCAAAATAGGAAAAATTGGTCTTTTTGCAGCTAATATTTGAAGGCCTTCCCGGTGTCCAAATGAGCTCCATGATAGCTCATTAGAAAGCCTGTCCTGTATAATTTCCAAATATATATCTAGTTTTCAATTTGCTTCCCATTTTTCGGCTCAAAAACGCATTCTCCCAATATTGCTCAAGGCGCAGCGTCAGCGTTGAAAATAGGGCAGAAAGGTGATTTTTTGCATGTTTTTGGCACTTTTGGAGGACCAGTTCTACTCGAAATGAGCTGAAATTTTGTGTGGGTGATGTCCTTGGCCTGATTAACACAAAAATGAAATTTTTTCCTACATTGGGTGCCCCAAAAGAGAGCACAGTTCCTGTGGCACTGCGCGCTTGGCTCTTCAAAACAGTCAAAAACTCAAAAAAACTCAAAAACTTTCCAAAATTTGGATTTGTCTTGCTAATCATGTTTGGGATACCTGTAGGGATGCATCAACAAGAATTTATAGTTTTTCTTTGTCTTTTTCCTCCTTTAGGGATTGAATCTTTGCAAGGGCTCTTTTGAGCATAGCCTTTGCAATCTTATTTCTTAAGGCATAATGCCTTGCCATCTTTTTATGGAGGTCAAGGTCTCTCTTGGTCATCTCCAATTGACCCTCTAAGTTCACATTTTCTCTTTCTAGCCTAGGTTCCCTATTATAGTCTATTTCCATGGCAAGCAGCTCACTTGGAGTGAGCTGCTCTACCAAGGTTGCCTCTTGCTTTCTCTCCTTGGCTAAGGCCTTCTTTAAGCGAATTGTCCTTGGCCTCCTCCTAGGAAGTTGTCCTTCCTCTTCTTTGGTGTCATCATGAGTGCCCAGGACCTCATCTACCTTTTCCTTGGATTTTCTAGCCTCTTTCTGGGTTCTGATTGCCCTGATCTCATAGATAGCCTTCTCTGTCTCCAGCTGCTTGTTTTCAAACTCAAAGAAGTGAATCACATTCATAGCACTACCTAGATTGGTTTGCAGATCCTTAATCTAGGAATCTTTTCTTTTGAGCAACATGCATGTGATCTGTTTGTGCTCAACCTAGTCTCCTAAATTGAGTTCATTTAATTGTCAACCAGGGTTGGTAAACTGCTGAAGTGAGGTGCATTGTATGTGCCTAGGTGTTTGTTTCTTACTGCGTTTTGTTTAGTGTTTTATGATGTTTTTGGTCTTTTGATGGTTTTATGTTCACAAGGGAAAGAACTAAATGCTGGTGGAAAGAAGCTACTGGTTAAAAATAGAGTGAAGCCTAATTTGTTGATGACAAATGACAAATGAAAATACTAAGACAGAACCAAACCTAAACTATGACTTAGCAAAATATAAAGCTTGGTAATGACTTCAAGAAAATAAATCACAACATGAACTTAACTTGTCCAATTCTTTCATTAAAGATATTTTGGAAGAGCTTGAGAAATGGGCAGCTAAGTGTAAAAATTCTCCTAACTAAACAATTAAACAATCAACTTATAATGATACAACATCTCATCCATGATTAAAGGTTTGTTGAAACATATTTGGAAAAGAACATGTGTAACATCATAAGATCTCTACTCTAAAACTAACTCCTAATTCTATTCTGCAACTTAGTTTAACACCACTAAACCTCACTCAAAAGTTATAGATTTCCTTTTAGAATAGTTTTTGAGGAAAGGCTTGTTTGTGAAATGGTAAAAAGGTTGCAAAAGTACTCCAGGCCTTAGACTGATACTGTCCTATGTCCAGATGATTATAAGTTAATATAGGTTTGGAACAAAAGAAGTTTTGTAAATAATGAAGGCCGTGGTATTTAAGTTTAACAACTAATGCAATTTAATATGCAATGGATGGCAACTAATCTTGGAATGTAAATACAGTGAGCTAAGCTAGAACTGAACTAGAGTGCTACTAGTCTACAGTGAACAGTGCTCTAAAAAGCCATTATCAAACTTGAAACGAAATAACAGAGCATGAATTAAATGAAATTGCCTTCGGAGTACTCTAACTAAGTTATCATGCAATTAATCTATGGGATTCTACAACCTGTTTCATTCATCATGAATGGTATTTTGGAAGAGCTTGTTAGAACAATCCTGGCTGTAAAATTCAATGCATTTGAATGCAAACATGATAACTGAAAACAAATACAATTAAAAACTAAGACATCACAGTTATTTCCTACTCATTGTTATGATGTTTTGGAAGAGCTTTTAAGAGTAATATTAGCTATGCTACTTAGTAAACAAGCAACTGAATCCTACAGTATCACAGTTATACCTTATTCATCATAATGATATCTTGGAAGAGTTTACTAGAGTAAGTTTAACTGTGATAACAAACTAAAGGAATTTCAAATAAAATCTATAACACTACAGCCATTTCTCATTCATTATAATGATCTTTTGGAAGAGTTTCTTAGAACAAGTATAGCTATAATGACTACTGAAATTAACTATGAACGTAAACTTCAAAAACTTGAAAACGAACTAAGATACTTATCTAAATTGCAAAAGTAAAGCCGCTCAGGAGGCAGGGGCCCTCTACCACCAGAGTAGCACAAAATCTAACACAAGATCAACTCAACGCGTTCAAAGAAATGTGGTCTTCTTCATTAAAGGAAAATAACTTAAAACATAGTATTCTCGTTCTTCAGAAATATAACAGTCAATCCATGAAATCTAATCAAAATCTAGAGCCTGTCTCTCGATTTCCCGAGTACATTTATAACAAATATTCATAACAAAACTTGAGATAATACGGGAATCATTGTCTTTTCATATCAAAATCGTACTAGAACTCTCAAGATGGCAGTGTAAAGTGACAAAGGACATCTGGACTGTCCTTGTCCTATTAGGATTCTGCCTCCTTGTGTGAGTTCCCACGTACAAAACCACGTCCAAAATTTCGTTCATTCTTCGTGGTGAGCAACAAACGTTGAGGACATGATGTGGAATATACCCATGTGTGGTTTTTCCTGAGAGGACACCTGGAACATGCTTGAACGTGAAGACAGCTGCAGAATTGGCGATTAGCTACGGAATGTCTGCATTCTGTAGCTAGTTTTAGTTCAAAATGCATTACAATGACAAAATCACAAAACTTAGCAAGTTAGCCATGATATTCATTCTTAAAGTAATTTTTACTAATTTCATTGATCATTTGAGCCTGGGATAACAATGGACAAAAGGAAAATGGAGTGAAGTATGATGGAAGAAAGAAAAATCTTGGGGTTCAACATACCCCCACTGCTGACTTCTTGCATGTCCTCATGCAACTTATTCCATAAACTCAGAGACTTCTGCAAGAACGTCCAACCCTCTTCTTCTTCTTTGCCTGGAAGTTAAAGGCCTTCTGGGCTTCCTGATGACTAACTTGAACCTTAAATTGGTAAGTGCCCTGATTAACTTCTTGTTCCTCTTTTTCAACTTTTCATTAGCCTTTTCCACTTTTTCCATTTGTAGAGACAAGGTTGAGTTCATACTGGTTTTTAGTTTAACTTGTTCCTTCAGAATATCATTCTCAGTCCTGATATGTCTATTAAGTACTTCCCGCTCGTACCTATCTCTTCTTAACACATCTATTTCGGATAGTGGAGGACTAGGGGTTCTATCTCTACTCTCTGAAGCTTTCCTTTTTAATGTTTCAACATAGTTATAAATTTCTTGCTGTGCAAGATCAATTTCGGGGGCTTCTTCATCAAAATCTTCTTCAACATCCTCTTCAATAGATGTTTCCTCATCTTCTATGTTTATCACCCCAGTTTGTTTGATCTATGTTTTCCTTAGTTTCCCCCTGAGTCTATGGCTCCTTCTCGGCTGGGATGGTCCCTCTCCTTTTTCTGTGGCAAATTTTCTGATTACCCCCTCTTCATTAAGCTATCTCTTAATCTGAGTCAACTTCTCAGAGATTATTTCTTCACTGCTATCTTGAATTGCTTTATCAGTTTCAATTTTAGAGGCTCTCCATTTTCTGCTTCTCTTTGTAGGCTGATGTTCACGTGAAGGCTCTTTTGGTTCCTCAAAGTGATTTCTCACCAAGAAATTATCCCAAGTATCTTTTGTTTTGGATAAATGGTGTTCAATTAGAATCTTAACCAAGCCATGATGGTATAGAGTTGTTTCTAGGAATTGGACTCTCCTTTGAACACTTGAAGCCATATTTTTTAAACTTTGAAGCAAGAAATAGGGAAAATTAAGCTCTTCTTCTAGGAAATGCATTATCAACCTAATATGGTAAACATAGAAAGTACCATATCTACCTTCACAAGTGATAAATTTTTGTAGGATAAGCAACATGTTTCTCCATTTATTCTTTAATGCAGAGCTTGGAATTCCCTTTTTAAACACAGTGACATCCATACCTGGTGATTTGAGGATATACTTCCATGATTCATTATGAAATTCTATGTTCTTAAACCATCTTTCTCCATGTCTAAGCAATCCTGTTGCTTCTGCAATAAAAACCTCCGTGACAGTGAACTTAATATCTCCAACTTCAACCTCGGCTCCTTTGAATGACCTTGCAAACGTTTTAGTAACTTCTTTGTGGAAGCCATTAAATTTCTCAAGGAATTGCAGTCATCCTGCTTGTTGCAACATTTCTTTGCTTTTAGGGTATCCTTCCAGGTATTTTGTGCCTATTGGTTCAGTTCTTACGATGAGGCCCATAATTTCTTCTTCAATCTTCAGATTAGTACTCTTTCTGCTCACGGAGACAATGACTTCACCCTTCAAATTGATACTCCCTTGCTTCACGGTGACAGTGCTTCAATCTTAAAACTGATATACCTCTGCTTCACGGTGACAATGGCTTCAAATTTCAAACTGATATACCTCTGCTTCTTGGTGACAGTGGTTTCAAATTTCAAACTAATATACCTCTGCTCACGGTGATAGAGATACCTCTGTTTTACAGAATGAAATGATGAAGGGTTGGCTACGGGATGGAGTAATAGGGAGTGGTTACGGAACGAGTTAATGAAGTGAGGTGAAGAAAACAAATCAATGAGTGAAAAGACTGTAGAGATATTCTACAACGGATTCAAAAATCATCATTAAATGATTTGGCTGGGTGACATGAGAAAATAAATTACTTCAGCGTTTTAACGGTTTAGATGATGATCAGGTATAGAATTTGAAATGAAGGATTTTTATCCAAAGTTTTGCGGAGGGTATATTTGGCATGATCAATAAAAATAATCAAAACAAATTTTTGAATGATTCATAACTAAAACTATACTAAAGTTTTTTATGATATGCCATTATAATCAGAACTTTTTACCTTTGCTTTTCGTCTGCTTTTTGTGGTCTTTGTATGCTTTGTTCTCCTCTGGAAATCATTACTTTGTGAGTCTTCATAGTCCTTCTTGATTTTTCTTATTCATGGATGTACCGGATCATCTTGTTGCAATTCAAATGTTTGCTGATTAGTGCCTTCAGGATCTGTAGCTGCGGAATGACTGTCTAGCTGTGGAAAGTCTGATTAGCTGCAGAATGTCTGTTTAGCTGCAGAATGTACCTGTAGAGAATTTTAATCATGGAATGGAGTGGTTTGGAATATAGATGGAATATTATATGGAATGAGTGAAGATAAATGATGAAACATGGTATAATGGGATATGTATGAAGTGAATGATGGAGTGAGATGGATTACAGTTTATGAAATGGAGTGGAAAAAGTATAAGAAATGGTCTGCAATTCATGACATGTGTTATTCATTTGCAGAAAGACATCAAACTTTAAATTTTGATATGGAAATTAGGTGGATGAAGTATGGAATGAGATGAATGAAATATGGAATGGAGTATGGATGGATAAGTAAATGGAATGAAATGAGATGGATCATAAGTGCAATGGATCTGAACTTATGATTTTGTAACAGCTGCTTGCAGAAACAAAATGGAAAAGTTAGAGTGTCAGAAAGACTCTGATTTTCACCCTATCTTTTCTGTATAAACATGCCAATTAGTGATTGGTTTTCATGTTTATACTTTATTGTTATTATTATTTATTTATTTATTTTTAATTTTTTTCAACAAATGCTTTCAGAAAATTTAATCAAGTTGATGAAGAAGAAAGATTCTTCTTCATTAACTTCACATCACTGTTTTCCTGGAACTTCTTGACAAATTATTCTCTTGAGAGTGGTTTGTGATACAGCTTCAATCTATGACCATTCACAAGAAAATTGACCTCTTCTTCATCTATTGTCCTGATTTTTACTGCTCCATTGTCAAAAAATTTAACAATTTCATATGGCCCAAGCCAATGTGTTTGAAATTTACCTTGAAAATCCTTGAATTTTGAATCAAACAAGAGAGCCCAGTCACCTTCTTTGAATTTCTTCTCTTTGATGTATTTGTCATGCCATCTAGCCCTTTGCTGTTGGACTAGACTTGTTTTCTGAACTGCATCTTGTCTGATCTCATCCAATTCATTAATTTGCTCCAATCTATGCTTTTGTGCCTCCGTTAAATCAAGTCCTAGCTGAACTGCCATTTTGAAAGTTTGAATCTGGAACTCTATGGGAAAAAAAACTTGCTTTCCATAAACAAGTTCATAAGGAGTATGGCCTGTTGTGCTTCTCCATGTAGTTCTATAGGCCCACAAGGCTTCAGGAAGCCTATCTACCCAATATCTTCTATGTAAGCCATGCCCGATTTTGTACCTCTCCATCATTTGTTCCACTAGATTTGATGTAAATTGAGCTCATTGATCTGTAACAATTTCTCTTGGGACACCAAAACGAGTAAAAATATCCTCAAAAAGAAAATTAACTACAGATGCTTCAGTAGCAGAAAGTAATGGCTTGGCCTCTACCCATTTGGTAACATAATCAATGCAAAATAATATATATTTATTTTGTCTTGATGGAGGACTAATAGGTCCTACAAAATCCAAAGCCCATTTTTCAAAAGGTTCAATATGTACCTGAGGCTGCAATGGCATCTCACCCGAAGGAGAAGGTTTCCCTACCCTTTGGCAACTGTCACACCTTTTGACATACTCTTTAGCATCTTTAAAAAGGAATGGCCAATAGTATCCTAAATGAAGGACCTTATAAGCTGTCCTCTTATCAGCAAAGTGTCCGCCACAAGGTTCATCATGACATGCCTTGAGGATCTCAGGCATCTCATCTTCCCGAACACATCTTCTAATGATAAAATATGGACCTGTTTTGTATAACTCATTAGCAACCCATGAATATTTTGCACTGTCATAAATGATCTTTCTTTTGTCTCTTGCATTCATTATTGAAGGAAATTTCCCCGAAACTAAATAATTAGCAATGTCAGCAAACCAAGGAGTTTGAGTAGAAATTGCAAAAAGATATTCATCAGGGAATTGATCTTCAACTGGAGTATTGTCTTTGATGTTTTGGAGTCTAGACAGGAAATCAGCTACTGTGTTTTGTTTTCCAGGCCTATCTAGAATGGTAATGTTGAATTCTTGTAAAAGAAATAACCATCTTATGACTCTGCCATTAGTAATTGATTTTTTCATTAAGTATCTAATTGCAGAATGATCAGTGTGAACAAAAGTTTCATAGCCTGTTATATAGTGTCTGAATTTGTTTATGGCATGAACAATAGCTAAAAACTCTTTTTTAGTTACAGTATAGTTTAACTTTGCAGGAGTCAAATTTTTACTGGTATATTAGATGGCATAAGGAATCGGGTCTTTTTTTCCCAATACTGCTCCTAGAGCTGTATCAGAGGCATCTGTTGAGATATGAAAAGGTAACTTCCAGTTAGGTCCCCTTAAAATAGGTGCTTCAGAAATTTTTGTTTTCAGGGTTTCAAAGGCTAACTGGCAATCAGAATTCTATTTGAATTCACAATCTTTGGTAAGTAATTTGAAGAGTGGAGATGCTATCTTGGTGAAGTTTTCTATAAACCTCCGATAATATCCTGTAAATCCTATAAAACTCCTAACATATTTTTGACAACTTGGAATAGATAAATTAGAGATGACTTCAACTTTTGACTCGTCAACTCTAATCCCATCCCCTAAAATATGATGCCCTAAAACAATACCTTCAGTAAACATCATGAAACATTTCTCATGACTAAGTGAAAGATTTGCTTCTTGAAATCTCTTTAAAACTTTTTCCAAGTTTGCTAAGGCTTCTTCAAATGTGTTTCCATAAACTGTGAAATCATCCATATATACCTCTACACAATCATGTATTAGATCTAAAAAAATTCCTAATACCGCCCTTTGAAATGTTGCAGGTGCATTGCATAATCCAAATGGCAATACTCGGTAAGCATAGGTACCCCAAGGACAGGTAAATGTGGTTTTGTCTTGGTCCTCAAGTGCTACTTGAATTTTATTATAACCACTAAACCCATCTAGAAATGAGAAGTACTTTTTTCCAACTAAGGTATCTAACACCTGATCTATGAAAGGTAGGGGAAAATGATCTTTAAGAGTAGCTTTTTTTAATTCTCGGTAGTCAATACATACCCTCCATTTACCATTTTTATTTGGCACAATTACCAAAGGAGAAACCCACTGACTATCTGAAATGGGATAGATGAAGTTGACATTTAACAATTTTTGCAATTCTTCTTTAACAATCTCCCTAAGATTTGGATTCATCCATCTTTGAGGTTGTCTGATTGGCTTACAATTTTCCTCTATATAGATGTGATGAGTGCAAGTCTTGGGGCTTATCCCTTTCATGTCAGTGTACTCCCATGCATATGCAGAAGAATGTCTCTGTAATACCTTGACTAACTCTTCTTGTTGAGATTTTTCTAGGTTCTTGTTTATATTCAAAGTTTTGCCTGGAAATATCTCACTTGTAGAGCTGCCAAATTTATCCATAGAATGAAGAGACATCTGTCTTGATGACAAAAACTCAATGTTGGATCCCTCTTGAAATGGTTCATGTTTGTATTCTGAAGGGGATTCAAAGTTTTCTAAGTATTAAGAATTTGATTATCTTCACTAATTTCTGCAATTGTGAAGAGAGGTTGTAAGTCTTCTTCATCCTCTATCCATTGAGTATCATCTAAATCTGTAATTGTCCTAGCTGGAGGATACAAAGTGAATTTCTTAGTTGAACTACCATCAGAGATGTACATATCACCGGATCTACAACTAATGAAAGCATCAACTGTAGCCAACCAAGGTCTTCCTAATATAACAGGATGCCCTCCTAGATTATTCTTAGGAGTTAGGATCATGAAATACACAGGGTACTCCTAAGAATCTAGGGACATTGGAATGTCTTCTATTACCCCATCAGGTTTGATCACAGATCTGTCTGCTAATTGTAATAATGTGGGTGTAAAGAGAAGATTAGGAAGTTTCATTTTATCCATGATTTGTCTACTCATGATATTGATTGCTGCTCCTAAATCAATGAGTGTGTTTTGGATTTCAATTCCATTGATGTGAATTTTAACAACTGTATTTCCTGGGTCTAGATACTTTGGAATAGCAATCTTACCCATCATAATGTCTGCTATTTTTCCTGCCAGTTGAATTTTCTTTGTCTCTCTTATTCTTTTTCTTGTTTTCTACATGCTCAACTCCTTTATTGTTTTGGCTAAAATTGAAATTTCCTTGATGGCTTGTAATAATGGAATCTTAATGCAAACATTTCTCAGCTCATCTAGGAAATCATAATTAGGCACCATAATTTGTTTTTCTACACCTCTATCAATTTGTAATCTTTCTAGAAAGGGAGGTGTAGAAGTAGATGTTGATGGCTGCTCTAATACAGGAGTTGAAATTATTGGTTCTTTTTGCTTTAATTTTTCAGTGTTTGGGTCTTGAAAAGATGTGTCTTCCTCAAGAATTTTATTCACCCGTAGAGATTATTCCTCAGAGTTATCTTGTTCTTGTATGATCACAGAAGGTTTCCTCTTTTCAAGTATTCTTCCAGACCTAAGTTGAACATCACTAAGGTCTAAAGGAGTAATTAAATAAGTTGGAAACTGTTGGCCTTCTATCATGTATGTGTTCCGAGGATTTTTATTGTTGGGGTTTGGTATGGGTTGAGCAGGCAACTGATTTTATTTTTGAGGAAATGGTAATGGTAGTGGTTGATTTTGATGTGGTAGGTTCTGATGATGTTGTTGAGGATTTTGTTGAAAATTTTGTTCATGATTTTGAGGAGAAAAATGTGGGTATGGTGGATAGGATGGTGGATACTGATAGTACTGAGAGTATCTTCCATAGGGACTTTGTGCTCCTTGTGCCCAAGCTTGAGATTGATTTTGAAATTGAGGCCAAGGTTGTTGCCAAGAATTCCAAGGTGGAGGTTGGTTATACATTTGATCATGGAATCCTTGTGTTTGAGGTCCTTGCCAAGGCCTTCTAGAGACAAAATTGAGAGATTCTGTGGAATTTGTAGGAGTTTCCTCTTGAAAGACAGCTTTGAGACCAGGAAGGGAAGGAAAATTCTTGGTCTCATGTTTTTCAGAACAAATGACACAGGTCTCTACAACTTTTACATCCAAAGGACACTCTCTCAAGGCATGTTTCTTTCTACATTTGGGACAAAAGATTGCCAAGGCATCAGATTCAGCCTTCTGCTTGTTTTGTATCTTAAGGGTGTCTATTTGTTCACTAAGACTCCCTAAGATGTCGGATTTAAAATCATCAAGCATGTGTCCTATTTCTGATCTACTTACTGTCCCAGAAGCAGATTTACTTGCCCTTGCAAGAGCAGGATCTCTTGGACCTTTGACAGTTTTAGATTTCCCTCTTGAAAGGTTGATACATAACTCAGATATTTCAGGTAATGTGAGTTGTGATATATCCCCTTCTCCCATCATGTTAAGGATATCCAACCATTCATCCCTAATTGTTTTCAACAAAAGAGCTTTTAAGGTGTCTTGATCTAGATTTTCCATTTTTGCCCTTTTGATGTTGTAATTAAATCTTTCCAACAAATCTTCTAAGTTTTCATCTTCTTTTTGTAACATCTTGAACACTTCTTCCTTATGATTAACCGGCATAAAATAATCCAAATATCTCTCTAGAAATGCTTGTTTCATGTCTTCCCATGTTCTAATAGAACTGCTGATCAAACTCATAAACCACTTCAATGCTGCTCCCTTCAAAGTTGAAGGAAATAATTTCAGTTTTTGAGCATCTTGTAAGTAGTCATAAGTTCTACAAAGCACTTCAAATTCGAATAAGAAGGTTTCAGGATCTTCAGTTTTAAGTCCATAGAAGTTTGGAAGGACAGAGGGTGAAATTTTTTTCATGGTTGTATTGGTTTCTTCATCAATTATAGGGAACCCAAAAGAGCTTCCTATTTCTCTTCTACCTCTTCCTCTACCTCCTTCTCCTTCTACACCTCTACCTCCTTCTCCTCTACCTCTACCTCTACCCCCTCCAAATAATGTGTGTTCTCCATTAAAGACTCCTCCTCCTCCTTCTTCTGCCATGGTTGATTCTTCTTCTGTGGAAGTGGAAAAGTTTGTGTCCCTAACAGGAGTCCTTGGATCTTCTTCTAAGACAGGTTCAGTGGATGAAGTGGAAGGTCTCTCTAATGGAATATCTGATCTTAGGTCTTCTAGAAGTCTAGGATCAGTAAAATATGGAATGTGGGTCTGAGTTGAAGGTGTACTAGCTCTTGGTCTAAGTGAAACAAGTGGTGTTCTAGGAATCAAACTTCTGCTTCTGCTTCTTATGAATCTACCCCTTGAGTCTCTCTCTCTACGCATATCATTGTTTTTGGGAGTTAAGAAACAAAGGTTACCTAGTTTTCACTTCCCCGGCAACGGCACCAAAATGTTTGTGCTCAACCTAGTCTCCTAAATTGAGTTCATTTAATTGTCAACCAGGGTTGGTAAACTGCTGAAGTGAGGTGCACTGTATGTGCCTAGGTGTCTGTTTCTTACTGCATTGTGTTTAGTGTTTTATGATGTTTTTGGTCTTTTGATGGTTTTATGTTCACAAGGGAAAGAACTAAATGCTGGTGGAAATAAGCTACTGGTTAAAAACAAAGTGAAGCCTAATTTGTTGATGACAAATGACAAATGCAAATACTGAGACAGAACCAAACCTAAACTATGACTTAGAAAAATACAAAGCTTGATAATGACTTCAAGAAAATAAATCACAACATGAACTTAACTTGTCCAATTCTTTCATTAAAGATATTTTGGAAGAGCTTGAGAAATGGGTAGCTAAGTGTAAAAATTATCCTAACTAAACAATTAAACAATCAACTTATAATGATACAACATCTCATCCATGATTAAAGGTTTGTTGAAACATATTTGGAAAAGAAAATTTGTAACATCATAAGATCTCTACTCTAAAACTAGCTCCTAATTCTATTCTGCAACTTAGTTTAACACCACTAAACCTCACTCAAAAGTTGTAGATTTCCTTTTAGAATAGTTTTTGAGGAAAGACTTGTTTGTGAAATGGTAAAAAGGTTGCAAAAGTACTCTAGGCCTTAGACTGATACTGTTCTCTATCTAGATGATTATAAGTTAATATAGGTTTGGAACAAAAGAAGTTTTGTAAATAATGAAGGTCGTGGAATTTAAGTTGAACAACTAATGCAATTTAATATGCAATGGATGGCAACTAATCTTGGAATGTAAATACAGTGAGCTAAGCTAGAACTGAACTAGAGTGCTACTAGTCTGCAGTGAACAGTGCTATAAAAAATCCATTATCAAACTTGAAACGAAATAACAGAGCATGAATTAAATGCAATTGCTTCCGGAGTACTCTAACTAAGTTATCATGCAATTAATCTATGGGATTCTACAGCCTGTTTCGTTCATCATGAATGGTATTTTGGAAGAGCTTGTTAGAACAATCCTGGCTGTACAATTCAATGCATTTGAATGCAAACATGAAAACTGAAAACAAATACAATTAAAAACTAAGACATCACAGCTATTTCCTACTCATTGTTATGATGTTTTGGAAGAGATTTTAAGAGTAAGATTAGCTATTCTACTTAGTGTAAACAAGCAACTGAATCCTACAGTATCATAGTTATACCTTAGTCATCATAATGATATCTTGGAAGAGGTTACTAGAGTAAGTTTAACTATGATAACGAACTAAAGGAATTTCAAATAAAATCTATAACACTACAGCCATTTCTCATTCATTATAATGATCTTTTGGAAGAGTTTCTTAGAACAAGTATAGCTATAATGACTACTGAAATTAACTATGAACATAAACTTAAAAAACTTGAAAACGAACTAAGATACTTATCTAAATTGCAAAAGTAAAGTCGCTCAGGAGGCAGGGGCCCTCTATCACCAGAGTAGCACAAAATCTAACTCAAGATCAACTCAACGCGTTCAAAGAAATGATGTCTTCTTCATTAAAGGAAAATAACTTAAAACAGAGTATTCTCGGTCTTCAGAAATATAGCAGTCAATCCACGAAATCTAATCAAAATCTAGAGCGTGTCTCTCGGTTTCCCAAGTACATTTATAACAAATCTTCATAATAGAACTTGAGATAATACGGGAATCATTGTCTTTTCATATCAAAATCGTACTAGAACTCTCAAGATGGCAGTGTAAAGTGACAAAGGACATTTGGACTATCCTTGTCCTATTAGGAGTCTACCTCCTTGTGTGAGTTCCCACGTACAAAACCACGTCCAGAATTCCGTTCATTCTTCATGGTGAGCAACAAACGTTGAGGACATGATGTGGAATATACCCATGTGTGGCTTTTCCTGAGAAGACACCTGGAACATGCTTGAACGTGAAGATAGCTGCAGAATTGATGATTAGCTACGGAATGTCTGCATTCTGTAGCTAGTTTCAGTTCAAAATGCATTACAATGACAAAATCAAAAAACTTAGCAAGTTAGCCATGATATTCATTCTTAAAGTAATTTTAACTAATTTCATTGATCATTTGAGCCTGGGATAACAATGGACAAAAGGAAAATGGAGTGAAGTATGATGGAAGAAAGAACAATATTGGGGCTCAACATGATCCTCTCCTCATTTTTATTATCACTATAAAGGTGAATAAGTTGAAACCCTTGTTTAGTTTCATGCTTGTCTTATTCTTCTTCATCAATGACCTTTTCCTTACCTTTGTGAAGCTGATTGGCTGATGTAGAAGACATGGCCCCTTGCCTCTTAAGGGAAGCAAACACATGCTTATTTCCCCTCTGGTAAGTCAAAGGAAAAGGTTCAATTTTCACCATCTCATTTCCATCTGTATCACTGCCATCATGACTGCCATCATCATTGGTATCATCACAGCTTTCACGGCTTTTTGACCCACTGCCATCATCCTCACTTATATGTGCCTCACTACCTTCACAACTCTTTTCTTCACTAATTGATTTCTCATTGTTTGACTCATCATTGTCATCTCCCTTACTGCTTTCTTCTTCATTGGTTTCTGCCTCATTGAAATTTGCCTCACTATTTTCTTCCTCATTTCTTTTTGCCTCATTGTCTTCTTCACTTTTTGATGCACTAGTACCATGAGATGATGGTGAGGGATTATGAGAAGGTGATGAAGAAGGATTACCCTGAGGTGAAGGAATGTGATTAGATGGTGATGGATGTGTAGTGGGGTGTGATGGTGAAGGAGGAATGGGAGGATGATAAGATGAAGGGACATCTTGTTGTTGTTAGCCTTGTGGATTGGTGAACACGTCATTGGTAATGAAGGTCTCCCATGGAATTCCCTTCTGCTGCAATTGATGCATAACAACCATTTTGATAAGAGAGTGGTGAAAGAAGCTTTGCATATACTAAGGATAGTCTCTCTTTTGTACAATATAGGACATTTTTTCAATGCTTCTGTAGAGGTAATAGGGTATGTGCAGCATCCTCACCATAGTAAAATGCATAAGCAGCCTACTGTGATAGGAGTAAAGCTGGGAGAACCTTCCCTCACATGTAAAATACTTCATAATGATCCTCATCATAGGTGCATATCTATCAATTAGCAAATGTGAGAAAGGAAATATGGATTTGGTGTGGTCTTAGTAACTGGGCTTTAGGTAGGGTTCAAAGTAGCTCATGTCAAGATTGGCCTGCTTGAACCATTTCTCACCCACACTTGGTATCCTAGTGGCATTGGCAATAGAATATGTAGATAGCTCAAAGGTGACCCCTGCAAGGTTAACTTGTTTCTCATGTAAGTTAATGTTAAATAGCCTGGTTAGCTCAGGGTGGTTTTGCACCTGTTATAGCTTCTCACAAAAATCAAAGCATCCTACATGCTTGAAATATAAAAAAATAAGGGGAGATGCCATTAGCTCCCTTATGTTGGGGGGTTCAAATCTGTTGATTTTTCCACCTTTGTGCTCATGCCTCCTTGGCATTTGAGCCTCTCCTCCACTACCACTATGACATTGTAAACCCTGCCTTGAGAAAACCCTAGGACTATAAATAGAAATGAGATGAAGGGATGGTGATGAAAAAGGTAGCTTTGCAAGTGAGTGAGATTAGTGAATCAGGATAAAAGTGTATGAGAATGAGTGAGAGGCTAACAACTCAATGATAACCCTCTGCTGACATGTTTAAACTTTGTTTTTGAAACACTTTGGACTAATGTCAAATTGAGATGAAGGATGGAAATGGAATGTCAGCCTTTTCAAGTGAAGGGACTGATTGAATGAATGGAATGGGTGTAGGGATAGCTTAGGTGAATTAAAAACCTTTAAATAGTGTAATCCCTCTGTCAATCACTGATTGTCTTTACAAGAAGATGAAATGATGGTTAGACAATGATTTCAAGCTTTGTAGCCTAGGGTTTCTTCTTATGGTTTCCTTCTTTAAATTACAAATCATCAAAAAGCTTGAAAATGAGGTTAAGGCTTGTAATTACCCCTTAAAAATGCTTGAAGGACCCTTGGCAAGATTTTGGAGGTGTTTTGACTTGATTTAGATTTTCAAATTGCTTGGGAAGCCCTCCTAGCCAAGCGCACAGCTCCAAGGCCAAGGGTGCAATGCTCAATCCTAAGTGTGCAATGCTCAATCCCAAGCGCACAGTGCTCAAGTTTTTATTCATCGGGTCTATCGGGTAAGGGCACATCGCCTTCCCCAGCGCGTAGTGCTCACTTCTAGGCATGCAGCGCCAATGTAAAATACATGGGGAGAAACTGTCAAATGCGTAGCACTGGTTTCCAGGGGCGCATTGCCTTCCCCAGCATGCAGTGTTCACTTCTAGGAACACAGTGCTAGTGTAAAATACATGGGGAGAAGCTGTCAAACATGCAGCATTGGTTTCCAGGGGCGCAATGCCAGTTTGAGTGCGCAAAGCTAGAAGATTTTGCCAAATTTTTGCTTGGAGACTCCCAAATTCTTAACTCCTGAATGATCTGAGGGTTTTTCAAGGCAAAAATGATTTGTTTGAAATACAAAATGACCTTTTATAAGCTTGGGAATTAGATTTAACTTTGCAAACCCACTTTCCTAATGTTTTAAGCCCTTTTCACTTTCTCACTAATGTTTTTTGACTTTTTTCTTGCAGGTGACTGAAACATTAACTTGGCTTTCCCCTTTGCTCCTTGAGGCATTAAAAATTCATTTTTACACTTTAGTGACTTAGCGACATAGAAAATTCTTCAAATTCTTGTGTAATTTCCACCATGAAACTCAACTTAACCTTTTCACCTTTTCTCACTAACTTTCTTACACTATTTGCATGCAGGTGACAGAAATGATGAATTTGACCCTCTTTTTACTCCTTGAGGCATGACAAGTTGCTTTTGACAACTTTAGTGCTAGATTACACATGACGACATCTTCAAAAATTTATGTGGTTTCCATTACAACATTCGACTTATCTTTTTCACCTTAGCTAACAGTTTTTTGGAGCTATGAAATTTGTTTTCATTTTGATCCTGAAGATTTGACATATTTATTTGACACAACAACAACCTCAAAATCCTCTTTTGCTTCCACCTTGGAGCTCAAAATCATATTTTTCTCATTTAGACATGGCAAGCTCATTTTTTACAAGTCTGGGATCTGATCACACAGTGACATCTTCAAAATCCTTCCTTTTCTTGCAGCATGGAGTTGAACTCACACTTTTTCTCATTTAGGCATGACAAGCTCATTAAACACTTTTGGGAGGATTTCTCATAGCAGGAATTCCAAAACCCTCTTTTTCCTACACCATGGAGTTCAATTCATCATTTTACTTTCTATGGCCATTTTCCCAAAACCCTAGGTGTTTGGAGTTCTTTTTACAGCAATCATCAATGTTGTCTTATAAGTTCTCTATAGTCCTTTCAAGTTCATTCATTTATGTCCATTTCACCTCACCTTTTTCCCTATCTCATCAATAGCTTATGATATACTTTCTTCATGCTTGGTTTTATGTGCCTCCTCTTGGTCATTTCTTATCAATACCTTCTGCTCATGGAAACTTCAACAATCCTGCAGAAGTGCCAAGGTTTGCCCATTTACTCATGTGCAAACTCTGAAACAGAAGGATAGTCTTCTTTGGAAACTCTTTAGGTCTTTCTTGAATAACCATGTATCAACATTCTAATACATCTGGACCAGATTCTAACAAAGATAAATAGTGTCTAGAACAACAATGATGACCTTAGAACATGTGAAACCCTAATTGACCTGGTAAGAGGCTTCTTAGGGCTTGACCTTGACTGAAAATTGGCTTGGAGGCTTCAAGTGAAAAACAAAGTATTTGTCAAAGTGTTGTATTGAAGATCCAAAATCCAATGTACTTGATTTATTTAAAGAGCCTACAGAGCTAGTTTTGAGACCAATAATGCTTGAGGAACCTGGGGAACATGGGAATGAGTAGGATATAGGAAACCCTAGAAGGAAAGTGAAGTTAAGGACAACGGAAAATAGGCCAATGAGGTTATAGGAAGGGAAGGAGGCTGAAAATGATAGGTATAAGCTTAGGAGGAGTTTGATGAAGTGACAGGGTAACCATGGAATGGAAAGCTGATAGAATAGTGAAATTTTTTCTATAAGGATAATGAAGGAAGTGAGATTTCTAAAACTCACAATATTTCAAGGAATGTTGTTTTCAGAAACCTTAGAACAAATCTTTAGTCATCTACAAATAGTGAAAAATACTAATGACTAACATTTTCCTTTCTACGCACATGGTGTAAGGTAATGGCCTTGTGGTGTTGTAGCAACTGTTCTAGGAAATTAAGATGATTGGCTAGCCTCCAACTGGTAGAAACCTTTGAGGGAGAAGTGCCAAGGAGTATGTGGGTGGCCACTTGAATGATGACTTGCGAGACTCCTTCCATTTCCAGTGGGAAAAAAATGAGCTCAATGGTTCTATAGATACCATGTATAAGTCCCTTCAGCTCCACAGAGTTGTTTCTCTCCCACCCTAGGTTTCCATAGTAGAGGTGTAGGGGTTTTCCTTTAGAATATCTAAAATTACCCCCAAATTCGGCTTCCCCTAGGTTTCTTTTAGAGGCCCTATCAAAGTTGCACTTGAAAAAACCACTCAGGGGGGTCCATTATTCAGGTGTGTGGATCCTACCTATGCTTAGGGAGGAGTTATCCATTGAGGGCTTAATGTATATGTTCCAATTTATCCAAATGGTGCACTTAGCTATGGTTGTCAGGAGGTTATTCTTCCCCCAGTGAGACATGGAGAGATTTTCTTCTAAGTTGTTGTGTAGCTTGGCCTAAATTTTCTCTCTGTTTGAGGTTGTCTTTAAATATTCTGGTGTTTATTTCTTTCCAGAGATTCCATATGAGTAGACCTAGAATCAGCTTCCAGAGATGATTCAAAGGATTACTAGAGTAGGGATTATCCTTCCATTTGTTGATGGTCTTGGTAATGTTGCCCCTGTCTCGATTGGATCTTCTGCATAGAATTTCAATCCTGTCCCAAAAAGTGTTGGATATGGGGCAGAGGTCCAACAAATGATCGATGGTTTCGATTTCATTCTGACATAAGGGACACCTCAAAGGACCCACAAACCCCCGCTTCAAAAGATTCTCCCATATGAGGATGCATATTTTACTAAGAATCCATAAAAATGTAGCTGCTTTGGGCCAAATCTTGGCAGTCCATATCTGATTTGTGGGGCCAGGGTTCGGCTATTAAAATAGATGATAGGCTTCCTTAGTTGAGTAGTTACCACTTGGAGTATGGCCCCAATGAAGAATGTCTAGCCCATGCTGAGTTCTAATTCTTCTTTTTTTTGTTAATTCCTCCCAAATACCTCTGTGATATTCATTGTTCCAGTTTTCCTGCCATCTGTCTGTGTGCAGCCAAGTCCTATAACCTTGAGTTGCTTCATTGGTCCAAAAGTCTTGGACGCAATTTTTTTCTCTTGCTTATAGGACTATGTCCCAGAGGGGTCGAGGGAAGATTGAGGATAGACTGGGCATTTTATACCATGAATAATCCCAAAATATGGCTTGAGTTCCATTGCACATTTCCCAGAAGCTGTGGGTTTGGATCAGTTTTTTTTGTTGGTTGGCTTCATTCCATATTTGGGATCCTCCAGGAGAGTTATTGAATCTTATTAGTTCGTCCATGGGCCAATTACCTACATATTTGGCATCCCATAGGGTTTCCCATGGTATATGAGGGTTGGATACCCATTTCCACCATATAATGGTACCCATGATGTTGTTTCTATGCTCTGGATCTCTCAGTCCCAGTCCTCCCTGCACTTTCGGAGTACAAACCTCTTTCCATTTGACCAGTGCCCATTTGTTTTTGTCTTAGGATCCCCCCCAAAGGAAGGTTCTTTGCATATTGTGAATGGATTTGAGGACCCATTTTGATGCCACTACAATAGAAAAGAGGTATATGGGTAGGTATTGAAGTACATATTTGATGAGAACCAAACATCCAACAATGTTGAGGGAGCGATGGGTCTAGTTGGACAATTTAGTCTCCATTTTTTCCAACAGCTCTCTTCGGGAAGAGTATTTGATAGCTGAGTCTGTGAGAGGAGCTCCCAAGTATTTGGATGATAAAGAGGCTATGGTGAAGCCCAGGATGTGAGCTATGTGGTGCTGGGTGATAAGAGGCATATTGAAAAAGAAGATTTGAGATTTTTCAGGGTTGACAGTAGTTCCAGAGGCTTGAGAGAAATAATCAAGCAAGGTTCTGAGGGTGTGAGCTTCCTGTATAGAGGGGTGCCCCATAATCATATTTTCATCCACAAATTTCTGGTGGGAGATGGGGGGGTATTGTGTAGAGGAATTCCCTAAAGGTTGTGCAAATGGATAGAACTCTTTATAAGGTGCTTAGGCCCTCGGCCATAAGAACAAAGAGAAAGGGCGAGAGAGGGTCCCCTTTCCTTATACCTTTGGAGGGGTTGAATGTTGCCAAGGGGATGTCATTGAAAAGAATAGAGATAAAGGGAGAGGATATCAAGCTCATGATCCAACAGACCCAAGTTTGGTTGAAGCCAAAGGCCAATAGGATTTCTCCATGTAGTTCCAGCTGAGCTTGTCAAAGGCCATGGACAGGTCAATTTTGAGGAGCATGCCTAGTTTTTTGAGGTTTTTAAGGAGTTTATGACCTCATGGGTTAGGATTATTCCATCAAGGATCTGCCTACCCTCAACGTATCTTGTTTTCTCTGGAGAAATGAGCATGGGAATAATCTGCTTCAATCTATTAGCTATAACTTTGGAAATGATTTTGTAAATTACATTGCAGAGTGCTATGGGTCTATGATTACATGGAGAAGCAACATTTTCTTCCTTTGGGATGAGAGTGAGGAAGGTTGCATTGAGAGCTCACAGAATCCAGTGTGTGTTGCATGATTCCTCTACTATGCCCCAGACTTCCTCTTTAATGGTGTCCCAGAAGAAATGAAAGAATTTGGTGGTGAATCTGTTCGGTCCGGGGGCTTTCCCTTATTTTAATTGGAAAACCTCTTGTTCGATCTCTGTTAGTGTTGTGGCTTTGAGAAAAATCCTGTTGTGATCCTCATTGACCAATTTTTGGATGTGCTGTGTGATTTTTCCAATGGCCTCCTATCCTTGGATGTTGGGTTCTTTGAGGATGTCCTTGAAGTGATTGAACAATTCCTCAATGATGTCCTCATGTTTTTCCATACGCTCCCCATTTTTATTTTTGAGGACTATGATTCTGTTGTGCATCCTATTTTGGATGGTGGAGCGATGAAAGAATTAGGTGTTTCTTTCTCCATCCTTAAGCCAGCATATCCGAGATTTCTGTTTCCACGGGATCTCTTCTTGCCTTCTTCTCTCTTCCACTTTGGTTGTTCGAGACTTTTCCTTATTCTCTGAGTTTTTTGATATTCCTTGTGATATGATTTTTTGTTGGAGCTGCTTCATTTTCTCTTCAATATATCTTTGGTCTTTGAAGACATTTCTGAAGGTGGTCTTGTTCCACAATTTCAGTTTCCCCTTGAGCATCTTCAATTTCTACTGGAACTGATACATTTTTGTGCCCAAGGGTGGTGTGAGGGAAGCCCACCAATTCGATATAAGGTATTTTAACCCTGGAAGTTTGAGCCAAAAGTGTTCAAAGCGAAATTTTTTTGGGGTGGCTATACTCAGTCTGCGCCATTGGAGCTAGATCAGCCAATGGTCTGAGCCAAAGGCTAGGATGATGGTGGTTGTGAGCTCTCCTCCTAGGTGAATGAAGTCTTCCATGATGAGGAAGCAGTCCATTCTAGAAGAGATTTGATGAGATCCACCTCTTCTGTTATTCCTCACAGTCATTGAAGAAGAGCGAAGGGTGACTATGTGGGGTTGTGGGGGTTTTTGGTAAAAAAATAAGTGAAGATGCCATTAGATGTTTGAAGATATATAAAATGATTGCCGTGGATGAAGTTCTTGAATTTGGTGTTGTCCATTTCAAGGTGAAGTCTTCCTCATTTTTTTTCCTAAAGAATTTTTATCATGTTGAAGTCTCCTCCAATCAGCCAGAGAGGGTGAGTATGCTGGTTGTTGAGATTTGCAATGCTATCAACGAGCTCTGTTTTTTGCTGGAGTGGCTGGGGGAAGTAGACATTCGTGATATGCCCATGAATGTTAGTTCCAATCAAGTGAAAGGAAGCTTGAGTGAAGTGTCGATTGGCCTGATTGTTCTCTAGGGTAATGAAGTGGGGATTCCAGATGCTTGCTAGGCCTCCCGAAGCCCCATTAGCATCTACCGCTATGGTGTTGCAGCCTTTCCATAGTATTTTGAATATTGTGTCCATAATGGAGCCAGAGCATTTGATTTCTTGAATAAAGAAGATTATGGGGTTTTCCTCAGTAATTATTTTCTTGATTAACCTATGCTTAGAGGGATTATTTAGCCCTCTGATATTCCATGAAATGATCTTCATTGAGGGGGGTTGGGAATTGAAGAGTAGAATCTAGTCAACTTGGGGTATCTCACTGATTCTACTAGCTCTTTTCCCATGATAATCGTTCGCTGCAAATATACTTTCCTTCCTTATTTTTAGGATTCTTTCAGAATGAGTTTGGTGTTTTAGAGCATACCTCCTTGAATGCCAAGAGATGGATTATGTTGAGCTCTAGTAAGGAATTCCTCCCACTTCTGGATCTGGTGCAGAGGAATTGAGATAAAGTCTTTCCGCTTGCATGCTTCTTCCAACCCCATGAGATCGAGGTCTCCATAGTCAATTATCTCCGGCTCTTCTTCCATTTATTCTGGGATTGAGTCCAACACTGTGCCTTTACCTTTTTTTCCGATTTTTCCCTTGTGTGCATAAAGGACTGGGGAATCAGAAAGGCTTCTGGTTGGATTTTGGTTTGTTGATTCTTCGAGGTCTAGGGATTCTCCTGTGAAGGTCACTCCAAGTCCCTTGGAGGTTCATTCTCATTCTCATTTAGTTGATCGAGGGTGATAAATATATTGCTTGATATTGGAGCTCTTTTGTTCTGGTTCATGTTTGACTTCCTAGTGTGCCTTTTCCTTCCAGCAACTTTCGTGAACCCTTCGGTGTCTTTTTCTGTTGAGTCGTTATTCGGTGCAGCTCTTTGATTTAGTGGACAATCTCTGAATAGGTGCCCATGTTGGTGAAATTTCCGGCATCTAAATGGTACATGTTCATAATCTACTATTTGAATCAATTCATAATCATCATGGAGCATGATTACGTCATCAGGGAGAGACTCTGCAATGTTCATGTAAACAAAGATCCTTGTGTAGGTTGCATGTCTGTTGATCTTTGTCTCCTCCACAATTTTAATGAATTCTCCAAGAGCGTTTCCTATGTCCCAAATGGTTAGCTTGTACCAATAGTCCTGGGGAAGGGTGTAGAGCCTGAATTAGACTGGAGCCAAAGTGAAATCTTGCTTGTCCAGGTTGAAGCATTCTACCCAGTTACGCAGGTATAGACCCGTGGAGTTAAAAAAGTATGGCCCATCGTCCATGATCTAGTTTTGTCTTAGATGCAGGTGAAGATCACATTGAAGAAACCCTTGGCACATAGTTGTATATCGATATGGCCCTTGGGCTTCCATTTGGAGGCAATCCAACCTAGAAGGACTTTTTCTGTGGGCCAGAAACCCATGAACTTTCCTATCACTGCATGGTCCTTCATGTATTGGATTTTTTCATTTATTCGATGAGAAGGGAGCTCGATCTTGCTTCTTGTAGTGGCCTTAGGTATGCGTGTGGAGGATGTGACTATTTTTTATTCTTCTGTTGCTGCAGATGAAAATTTCACCATGGGAGACGCCCTAGTTAGGTCAGGGAGTGGGCCAGAGTTCTATTGACGATTGTTGTCAACCCCTACCGCCACTCCAATGGAAGGTTAACTAGAGGAGGAGGGAGCACCCGTCACCCCACTGTTATCTATCATGAGGGAGCCTATTTTCCCTGCAGGAGTATGAGAGGGCCCCAAGGTTGGGGAAGAAGGTCTCCCAGGGGCAGCCTTCTTAGAAACCACCAAACCCTAGGTCATCGTGGTGATTTTCATCTGACTCTTGCTTTCAAATTTTTTCTAGCTTGAACTTTCAAGGTGCTAAGAATTTCCTTTTAATATTAAAGAAAATTCAATCTATTAATTATATATAAAAAAACTAGTATACATTATTTACATCAATTCAAATTATAATTTTATGTTAAAATTAAAAATTTCGTTTTCATTTCGTGATGGGGTGATTTTTCCAGGCAACGATGGCATGGGGGATTATGTCTGTCACCTAGTTGAAATGACAAGAAGTTATGAGGAGGGTGTGGCCACCCCATGCATTCCTAAGCATGCAAGCGTTTAAGTTCATCATTGTTCTTGGTGCAGGGAGATGGAAGGCATTGTACAAAGCTCAGGAGAGGTGGAGCTCCGAGAGGAAACAACCAACCGCCCTTTGTGCAAAGGCTCTGCCTACTTCGAAGGTTTTTCACGTGCATGACTACAAATTTTTTTTCGTTGTGTGGTGGGATTTGAATTCGTGGCTTGGTCTAGGAGTGTTAGAACTGTTGTGCATCCCCAACTTTAGACAAAATTCAGGGGATTGTTATGTAAGCAATAGTTTTTTTGTTGCTATTTGGGAGGCATTAAGATGTTGAGTGGGATAAACTGACAAGGATTCAAAGGTCGTCGCAATATGGGGAGTACAAGTTTCATGGTTTTTCTATCTGGCGCATTTGTGGGGTGGCCTAATATTTGGAAAGCGTGCAACTATCTCATAACATTGAATTCTTACCCCCTTTTATTGAAATAAAATTGTTATTAGCTCGGTTTGGATTCAATTTTATAATTCTATATTAAGGAGGGTTACTTCATATGGGGCTCTAGTCTTTACTAGGTTTTCTTATCCCCGTGTATACTAGGAATCATGAGACTTTCCTTGGCTGAGGCATGATATTTTGTGGTCAAGGTTCTGTATTATTTTCTGGTGGATGCATTATTTGTTGGAAAATCAATTTCTTTTTTTTTCTTATGGTTTGTTGCCGGGAAAATCCTTGGATATATTTTTTCGGTGTGGTCTTATTGTGTTTCTCCTTAGCCAACTTTTTATGATCCCTTTGGCTACTCAGCTCTAAGTTTGGGAGGTCTAGCATGTCTATCAAGATGGAAAGGCAATGCGTGAGGAGTAGACAAGGTGGGAGGACACAGTACTCAGGTACATAATAGTGCCAAACAACAAGCTAAGGAGATTGTTTCAACTCAGAAAATTGTTGTAACCCCTAGAATTCATGAAGAAATCCACCATATGGAAACGTTGGATGCAAGAGAAACGTTGGCTTTCTTTGACTCAAATATTTTTTATGCTCTAAAAAAGTGGGTACCTAACCTTGGAAACACTAGGGATAGAAGAAACAATAATCCAATTCCCTCTCCTTGTATCGGATAATGAAAACCTTGTTGGGAAAGGTGTTAACCGAGAAACAAAAGGATAATTATAATATATATTCCATATTAAAAGAAGTTATAAGGGTACATTGTAACCAAAAATTTAGTTTGGAATTGGTGGACGTTAGATTAATGGACTTCTTTGAGCATCACACACCATGCACTGTTAATTTTATATCCCTTGCCAAGTTTGAGTACCAATGAACCAACCTCAGACACCTCTTCAAATTCTTGAAGTTAATCATGTTAATTTTTTTGATGAATTCTTGGGACCTGACTATCGCTAGTAGTATTTTTATTCTTTTGCTAAAGATGTTTAAATTTTAGAACACTTATTTGATAGGTAGGTATCCAAACATACTTGGTTTCTTGTTGGGCAGGTTGAGGCCACCCCCTATACTTTTGGTATATGATGATGAGTTTAATGATGTAATTGATGCAAAGTTTATGTGAGGTAATACAAATCAATTCAAAAAATAAAAAATCATATTCCTAAGGATTTTTTTCATTCATTGAAATTATTCACAATTATATTCTTCATATAAACATCTTGTGTGTATTCACTTTCAAAAAACAAAAAATAGTTGTGGGAGCTCATGGGAAGAAAGGAGCTCCTACGACTAATGTGCTCATTTCATTAAAAATGACAATTTTGAGTAGGGAACCATAAAACAAGTACTAATAATTACAACCAGTCTAGAGACACAAAACTATTATATCCAAATAAAAACAAAAATAGGGCATTCAATAGGAAATAGAAATAAAAAAAAATACTCCAATAAGTAATACTTCAATTGGGTTCCTGTAAGTTTAAACTATTGAATTGGAAAATCCCTGAATGGACGGGGAAAAAACTCATAGACATGTCATTTTATCTTTTCTTTAATACCCCACATACCTTGGTCCATATTGAGGCCTTCTTTTGAAATTTTGTTTATTTTCTTATTCCTTTCCATGTAAATATGATAGTAAGTAAGAAAGGAGACGGTGTTAATAATCTATATGATTTCCTCCATAATGGGCATGAGAATAATATTCATGCAAGATTTAGTTTTATTCAACCAGTTAATAGTGAGCATGGAGTCCCAAAAAACCTAGGAGTGTGCATGGACCTTCTCTAATGAAAACAGAGTGCATCCCTTCTCTATGGAAAACAAAAATACATGTTTGCAGGCTAAGAGATCCACCTAATTTTTGGTCCCTTGACCTAAACCATATTTAGCCTAATAAAATTTAGCTTCAAAGAGAAAAAGGAAAAGCCACCTCCACTCTATTGTCCCATATTAATTGAGGCTTCATCAAAATACGTCCATGGACTAGATTGGTCTATACATTCCGGTATGAGCACTATGGGAGGGGAAAAATATTTTTCCTATGGAAAGTGAATTAAAATGGAAATAAATTTATCTGCAATATGTTTAAGAGCTGATGGCTTATCCTGAAAGATGGCTCTATTTCTGTCCACCCATACCCCCTAAAAAATAAATAATGGAAATTATTTGATGGAATAACAACTTGTATTTAATTTCCATGCCTTCCAGGAATCCTCCAATTCAACTCCTTCCCAAGAGACCAAGTGACCTAGAGCGATCCTAAATTATTTCGACACCTACTCATAGAAAGGGTATGAGATGAATAAATGAATTATATTTTTTTACATAAATGGAACTATCCTAGAATAGAAATAAATCATCATTGCAGTACATCCAAGTTTGGGGCCTTCTTTGACATTAGATACCACATAATAAATTTTGATTTGGTAGGGAACTTGGATTTCCAGACCGCTTTACACCATCATTTTTGGTCTGCCACAACTCTATCAGCTAACAAGGAAATGTAGCCAAGATTAAGTGTGTAGATCCCATAGTGGGATATGCTCCAAATAATTTCATTCTATCTATATATTAATCTTATATGACCATATAATAGGTATTTCAAGAAACACTTTCATGAGTCACAATGATCATTCCCTAAACCCAACTCTTAAACTAATAACCAAACTCATCTCTAGATTGATGAGTTTGAAGGATTGGAAATTTGAGCCAGCTTTATGTAACCTTTCTCTGTTAGTATTTCAGTGAGAGGAGGGGGAAGCAAGTGGTTCTGGACATAACCAAGCCAAGGATTAAGATCAAGTCTCACTATGTCTCCTCTACCTAACCACCATGCTAGCTTGTTACTTATGGTATCGAAAGTATTGAGCATAGTCCTCCATATTATTGAGTTTGTTTTCTCTAGCCTTATTATTCATTCTTATCCAACCTTCCAATGAGATTTTTATGTTGTAATTATGGGTGATCACCGATGTCCATAATATTAATAATGAGATCAACCTCCAACAACATTTTCCAATCAAGGATTTTGAAAATAGGGAGATTTTCTTTAGACCCTGGTTGTTTAGAGAATTTTCCATAGCCATTCTATCCCACTTTACCCTAGTGAGAACCCCCGGTTCCTACTTTCCTACCCAAATAAATTTTCAGAAAATTCTTATGATTTTAACCAAGACACCTTTATGGATCCATGCAAGAGATGCCCAATATATAGGAATGGTTTCTAGCATATATTTAATCAAAACTAGATGTCTTGCCCTAGAGAGCCATCTTGAACACCAATTTTTTTTTGTTTTTCCACTTTATAAATGAGCCAAAACCAATATGCTTTGTTGTAATAGTTGGGTTTAAGATGAAAATAAAATACTTTAGGCCTTCCTCTAAGTGTTAAGAGACATATGGAAGAAGTGGAGTCATATGACATATTTCCTCATTAATATTATGATAAGTTGTATATAATTTTTTGGAATTGATAGACATATTAGTGGTTTTCCCATAAAGAGAAAGGGTTTGTGCTAGTGTATTAATCTCCCCTAACACTTTATTTCAGAATATAAGGATATCATCCAAAAAGATAAGGTGTGTGAAAACTAATGTCCTAACAATGAGAGATCCATGAAAATCCCCACGTCTTTTCGCCTCTAATAGAAATTGACTTAACCATTCTGCTACCAATAATAAAAGTAAAGGGGAGAGGAGACACCCCTAATGTGACCTCTTAATTTTTATTCTCTTAATGTAATTATTATTACTTACTATAAATTTCATGTGGATAGATGTGCATATTTCTATCCATGGGAGTTAACAGCACCACTTGTATGAACACTACAGTGCTTGTGACCTGCATGAGAAATTTCCTCAGAAACAAAGAGCCTATGGTGGGAATGCTCAAGGGTTACATTATTCTCAACACCACTATTTTCACCAACCTCTTCACTAGCAACCCATATTCTTTTGCGCTTATTCTCACCCTTATCTTGGGCATCATGTGTGTGACTTCCATGATCTTTCTGCACCATATTCGTTATTTCACCGATGAAAAAGAAAAAGAATAAGTTGAGAGCTTCTCTACATTTAATGTCATAGAAATCCTGACAGACCTTTATTTGCTCGCTTTCGACATCACTAGAAATCACAGAATCATGCTCTTACGCATTTTTGTTTTATTCTTGCTCATTATTCTCATAGCGCCTCTAGGGGCACTTCAATTATACGTTCATTATGGTTTGGTATCCCAATTTTCCTTGTTCACATGGCATGATGGCCACAATATACGAAAAAAATGACTATAGAAGTTTTCTTGCCCCACATGGATAGGTTTTCAAGAGATGCATAAAAGTAGAGAACAATTCTAAAATAAAGCATGTATATTTAAATGCATAGAGATTGTTCGAACTTTATAATTAAACAACAATACAATATGCTTCTTTCCTTCTCTTGTAATAATTTTTTAGGAGCTCAATCCTTTCACGTTCCAATTCCTTCTCGAAAGTCATTTCCTCCTGTAATTGTATTTATTTGATTTCCCTTCTCCTCTTTCCATGCATTTTAATAAGTTCATACCTCTTTCGCTCATATTCTTCAAAATATTTGAAACTGGCTTCGACTATCATTCTTATTTCTGCAATCTTTTCATCAATTCTACAATAAGACGCTAATATCATAAATAGTGTTTCACAAAAAGACAACAAGAGTGTGAAAATAGACAATATTGCACAAGCATAAACTTTATTAGGTTGCAAAGCCTCCTATGACTGATGAACTGAAAAGCTTGCAAGTAGTGTCAAATTATGTGACCATCATGATTAACCTTTCCTCAAAATAGGAGTGGAATAAACTTATATATAAACTTTAATGATCTTCATTTATGAAGTTCAAACAAGATTTCGTCATTTTCCTTTAGGCTTTCACACATACACAGTACTAAAGAATTACTTAACAAACCAGTCTTACTAGACTAAAATCCTAGTCTGTTGGACAAAAAAACTAAGGATGAAAAAGAAAGCTGGTTATATCATTTTTGAAAATAGAGATTGGAATGAGGCATTTTATTTTAGTGATAGCATAGACAGTTAGAAAGTTATGTGATAATCTACAACTCACCCAGCAACATGTGGATTCCACCGTATCGAATATTGTAACATATTCCTTCTCCAACTTTGTCTTTTGGGTGCAAAATGCAGCCTTTCAATTTATTTTAGGTATTAAAAATATCTTGGCCAATTAACATTCCCTACGCTTGAAACTAGAGATATTTTTTAGGGTATAGGAAATTTATGGAAGCTACCAGTTGTCCATCTCATTTTCCAGAAAGTGAAAATCAAGACATGTTTCGATAGGATGGTGCAACTATTTCCCATCACATCCACTTTCCATTAGAATGGGTTTCCACAACTATTAAAAAAATATATGTCAATTAGCCATTGACCAATGGTCCAAGCTTCATGTCATATCTGAGGAAAAAGAGAGAATAAAAACTGAGGAAGGAAGAAAACACAAGGTTATCTCATACCTGAAATGAAGTGTGGAATGATGCAATTTATTTTAGTGGTATCACAAAGAGTGATGCACTATTCTACAATTGAGCCAAAAATGTGTGGATTAGAGCCAGAATCTAAGATTATAACATCTTTCTTTTCCATTTTTTTCTTCTGGAGTAAGAATGTGGCCTTCTAATTTATTCTAGAGTTTAGAAATATCTTGGATACTTCTTCCTGAAATGAAATTCCTAGATAGGATCTTGTAACTATTCCCATTCATATTCACCTTCCATTACAAGGGATTTTCACAATTACTAGTAGAGTACATATCAATGATCTAGTGTTTAAACCTATTATTTCTTGAAACTGTCCAGTTCCAAGGTAACTAGAAATAGTACACTGTCACTATTTATTCTTTCCATGCACTTTGGGTTAGCACTTGCTAAAAATAGGGGGAATACCCTAATGAGAGACAATTAAATCAAAATTACAATTCACTACCCCAAAGAAATTTGTGCATAAAAATGGAAAAGAAAGAAGTAATAAATGATTAAATCATTGAAATTTCACACAGAAATGTTGCAATATTTATTTATGATTCGAAGGAAAAATTTTAATGCAAATATGCTATGAAAATGAAGTAATAATTTTAACATAGTTACCGATCAAACGAGAAAATTACCGACTACCTGTTTTTTTGAGGTAGCAAAAAAAACACCCAATTTTGAAAAGTGGTGATGCAGAATCACCTTTTTTTTGGAGCATATTTTTGGCACTTTAAATTTTCTTTGAATTTTTTTTCTAGATGTCAAGATTTTCATGTCAATTTTGAAAAGTGGTAATGTAGAATCACATTTTTTTTTTAGCATATTTTTGGCACTTTAATTTTTTTTTTTTTTAAATATCATTGATTTGCATGTCAATTTTGAAAAGTGGTAATGCAGAATCACATTTTTCTTTTTTGAGCATATTTTTGGCACTTTAAATTTTATTTTATTTTTTCTTTTTAAATGTCATTCATTTTCATGTCAATTTTGAAAAGCATTGATGAAGAATCAACCCCTTTTTCTAGAGGGTTGACTTTCGACACTTTAAATTGTTTTATTTAACAAGTATGAACATTTGTTTTAAAATGTTCGTGATTTTCATGCTAATTTTGAAAAGTGTTGATGCAACATCAACCCTTTTTGTTTAGAGTTGTGATTTTCATGTTGGTAATAAAACATAAAAATAAAATATAAAAACATGACAAAAAAATCAAATATAAGAAATTATATTATAAAAAAAAAACCAATAAAAATTAAGAAAAAAAAATTAAAATAAATAAAAATAGGAAAAAAAATTCAAAAAAACACATAATTTAAAGAAAAAAAAGTAAAATTAAGAAAAAAAATAATTTTTTTTTTTTTAATTTATTAAAAAAACGCATAATTAAAAAAATGATAAAATAAAATAGTTCAAATAAAAAATTTACAAATAATTTAAATTTACAAAATCAAAATTAAAAAATAATAATAATAATAATTAAAATACAAAAAATTAAATCTAAAATAAAATAAATAAATAATTTTTTTTAATACAAAAAGAAATTTTAAATAATTAATATTTAAATTAAAAATAAAAAAATTAATTTTTTTTTTAAATAATTGGAAAAGGAAACAAAATTCAATTTTTATTATTAAAAAAATTAAAAAATTCAAATTTTAAAAATTCATATATCTATATATATATATATATATATATATATATATATATATATATATATATATATATATATATATATATATATATATATATATATATATATATATTAAAAAAATGTTAAACAAAATTAAGAACAAAAAAGCTTCAGCTCACCCCATGGTAGTCGCGGAGCCTGGCCTTCGAGTGCGTTGGTAGAGCTTTCAAATCGACCTCCCCGTGGCTTGGTGGTCGTACAATGGGCGGGGGGGAGCTACACACAGATCCCCACATGCCCAAAGGCCACCAAGGGGTGGGATTAACTTTTTTTGTTTTTAATTTTCTTTTTTCGTATTTAATTTTTTATTTTTAAAAAAATTAATAAATTATGATTTTTTCAATTTTTTTTGTTTTTTTAATATATTTAAAGTTATGTATCAAATATTTTGGTGAAAATCACATTGGAAAATATTTTGTGTCGACGCATTTCGAACTAGCCAGTGTGGTTCACCTCCCTTTTATCTAGGGAACGACTAATAAGATCGCTAGGATACTAAGGAAACATAGTGTTCCTTCAACCTTCAAGCCCCTCCGCACGATTCAGAATTTTCTCCGATCGGTTAAGGACCCATTTTCCCTAAGGAGGGTAAGGGTGTTTACTTGATTCCGTGCTCTTGTGGGACCCCTTATATTGGTGAAACTGGTCGATCTATCAGTCAAAGAATTCATGAATATGCCGCTGACTTTAAGCATAATATATCTCGCTCCTCTGCCTTAGCAGAGCATGCTGAAAAGACAAAGCATCACATTTGCATTGAAGATGATGAGGTCATTGTGAAGGTGGACCATTTTCACCACCAAAAGTTTAGGGAGGCCCTTGAGATTGAAAAGAGGCCTTTTAACCTTAACAAAGATGATGGGTGGAGTGTGAGCAGGTGCTAGATCCGTACCCTTCATTCTTAGTTTTTTGATTTTTTTCCCTTCTGTTTGTCAGAGGTTCATCGTTTACTCACCTCTCGTCCTGTTTTACTTTTCTCCTTTTGGTTATTCTTTGTTATGTATTATTTATTTAGCATGGTTATGCTTATTATTTGTTTTTATCTAGTTCTTATTTATGTATATTTAATCAATTAATTAATTATCTTTAAAAAAAAAAGGAAATTAATTTAGTTTCAAATAATATATTGAATTGTGTTCAAGTATTGTATATTTATTTATTTTGTTATTTTTATTTTTTGTTTATTTATTATTTATTTATTTATTTTTTTCTATTTTTTTTTTTTTTTACATTTATATTTACTTTAATGTTCATATTTATATCTATGTATTTATTGATTTTTTATTATTTATTATTTTTATATTTTATTCTTAATTTTTAAATTTTTTTATTTTATTGTTTAGTTTTATTGATTTATTTATTTTTTTGTTAAACTAGCCATTATTTTTATTGTTTGTTTTTATTTATTTATTTTATTTTTAGTTTTTAGTTTTTTATATTTTTATATTTTATATTTTATTTTATTTTATATTTATATTTAATTTTTATTTTTTATTTTTAATTGTCAAACTAGTCGTAATTGTACAACGGCTATTTGGAGCTTCTTTATCTATTTAAGCTGAGTCCTAGATCAGATTTCGTATCTTGTCCTGATGATGGACCACACTGGCTGGTTTGAAACGCGTCGACACAAATTTCTCCAATGTGATTTTCACCGAAAGATTTGCACCAAAAGATTTGATACATAATATATTTAAAGTTGTTTTAGTAATTTTTTTATTTTGTTACTTTTATTTTTTTTTCAAATTTTGATTTATTAATTTTTTTTGGTTATTTAATAACAAAAAATTGTTTTAATGTTTTTTTAATGTTTTAAATTATTATTTTCAATACTTTTAGTTATTATTTTTAATTATTTTTAATGTTTTTTAAAATAATTTTTAATTTTAATTTTTTTAATTTTTTTTTTTAATGTTTTTTTATAATTTTATTATTATTATTATTATTTTTAAGTTACTTATTTGAATTTTTTTTTTAATTTAATTTTATTGTGTGTGTGTGTGTGTTTTTTTTTTTTTTTTTCAAATTTTCAAATTATTTTCTTAAATTATGTTTTTATTTATTTATTTATTTTTTGTTTGTTTTTATTTTATTTTTGTTAATTTTGTTTTTTTTCTACATTTTTTATGTGAATATATATATATATATATATATATATATATATATATATATATATATATATATATATATTATATATATATATATATATATATATATATATATATATATATATATATATATATATATATATATATATATATTAGTTTTTATTTTTTCAATATTTTCATATTCTCAATATATTTGTGGATATATATGTCAAAATAAAAAAATATGTAGAAGTAATAAGTCTAGAAGAACATTTTTAATTGATGGTGTACTTCCTTAGTGGTCGATAGAAATGACAATTTATTTTTTTCATAATATTTAATATGTTTATTAGTTTCGTTTTATGAAATTCAAAAGAAGTATTAATTTAATGTTAAATTATTGTTTATATATATATATATCACTAATGAAATATATATTCTTTAAACAATTTACAAAATTTAAAATTTCAAAATTATTTAAAAGTAAAATATTGACACAAATTTCTAAAAAAACAAATGTTTTAATGCAGAGAGTATCAAAAACTCAAAAATCATATATAAATTCATTTGTTTTGTAAAGTTGTTCATTCATCATAACTAAAGTGTTTCATATTTAGTGATTTCAATACATTATATGAAAACAAAAAATATTTAATAAATTGTTATTAATATGATAAACTTAAAATAAAAATAAATTAATATAAATTAAATCGTAATAATTTTTTACAATAATAGAAACACCATGGCTACAAATTATTGGAATTTTAAGGATTTTCATAAAGGTGATATTTTATCTTTAATATCATCCTTGGAATTTTAATGCTTTTCAAAGACATGATATTTTATATTTAATACCATGCCTAAAAATCGTTGGAATTTGAAGGCTTTTGATATTTTATTTTTAATGTGATGTCTATCGTTTCAATTTTAAGGTTTTTCAAAGCCATGATATTTTATCTTTAACATCATTATTAAAAATTGTTGACAATTTACTAAAAAAAAAAAAAAAAACGTTATTCTATCATCAACACTTTTTGATTTCAAGCTATTTTTTGCACACACAAAATTGGTGACGTTATTCCAGCATTAACACTTTTCGTTTTCAGGATGTTTTTTGCACAAAAATAATTGGCTTTTCCTTCCATTTTTAAAAAATGTTGAAATTCATCCCGAATATATATATATATATATATATATATATATATATATATATATATATATATATATATATATATATATATTCTAGAATACCACTTTTTGTTTTCGGGTTGTTTTTTCATGGTTTTTTTATGTTTTTTTGGTTAGCGTTGTCGTTTTGAGGAAATAGTTCTCGTTTGATTGGTAACTTTGTTGTTTGTATAATGAAATTTACAGCATGTTGTAAATTGATTGTTTGAAAGCTAAAAGGGCATGAAATTCTATGCAGAACATTAAGATGAAGTTAGGAATGAAACCCAATGCAACAATATGACAAAAACACACTTATCTACATGAAAAAATAGAAAAAAATGAAGATTTAGGACCTTTTTTAATGAATTGAAGGCTTTTTTTATAAGAATTTTGAGTTTTTTTTATTCTTTTAAGATTTTAAGGCACAAAAACCAATAAAATGTAATTTCTCTTTGTTTCTATAACAAAATTAAAATTAAAGCAAGCTAAGCTCGTTGCGACTTACTTAATATGGAATGAAAATGATATAAATTTCTACTTAAATGTGCCTAAGATGCATGTTATTCAATGTCTTAATATGTAATTTTGCTTCAAATGAGAAATAAAAAGCCAAGATTCAATAAACCAGTACCTTTTAATGGAGTCAAAGGAAATAGGAAAAATATAAAATGAATAGTGTGGAAGAAAATCCAACGTCTATCACACAAATCCTATTAAGATCAACGTTGAGGACAAGTGAAAGCTTACGAAAATAGAAGTTTCACATCCAAGAAACCTATAGTGATCACCAAGGAAATTTTTGTCTTGAATATCAAAACTTGTAGATTGAACAAAGTGTTGACAAATTTGTGTTAGCTACACTAAGGAAAACACTAGTGGCGTTTTCCTCCTAGGATTCTCAACAAACCAAAGTGTAATAGCCCTGGTGAAAATTCCATGTAATAAAGTTAAAAATAATAACCACGGTTGATGGGACATTTATTCCAAGTTGAATGTTGGGAAAAACATCCTAGTGGGTGTTCATTTCGGTTAATATGGCTAACAAAATTGGCAAAGGAGAAAGGAAAACATTTTGGAAAGGAAAAATGGTATTTTTGGAACATTTATTTATGAAAATAATGGAGATTAGGAGAAAAGGGATATGAAAGGTCACAGGTTGCACGTGAGGAGGAAAATGAAGGAAAATAATGGAAAACGAAGAAAATAGAGGCTTATTCTATAAAAAGGCTTTTGAGGATCAGTTGGTACCTTTTGTCAGTCCATTTCTTGGAGCTCTCTCATTTTTCTCTCTCTCTCTCTCACTCTTCAACACTTGAGTTTTTGGAGCACTTTGGCATTGGATCAAGAAAGGCAAGAAAGAAAGAAGAAGGAGGAAGCAAGTAAGGAGGAAGAGGAATCAAGTTGCTACAACCTGATTCTTTGTAGGTATTGATTTGCATGTATGATTTACTTGCTAGATTTGGCATGCATGGTATTACATGTGGTTCTTTTTTGTCTTCGCATGGTTTTTTTTCCAGGTGTGACAATGTATTCAACCTAGCCATTCCATTTCTGGATAGCCATGGTGTTGTGGAATTATCATGTTTCGTTTAGCTGGATTTTCAAATGGATTCGAAGCTGAGTGAGGTGGATCTCTCAATGATTATGGAACAGGTTAATGTTTGGCCTTGGTTTAGGGCCTAGTAATCTAGTTTTAGACTGCGGTAAAGCCTGAGACGTGGTTTGATATCCATTCAGGCCTAGGAACCTTGGGTTTGGTATATACAGTAAATCCTGTCGAGTATGTCTCGATTTACGGCCTAGTGATCCATGATTTAGATAGTGGGTTGCAGTAAAGCCTGAGAGACTAGGAGTCAGGAATATTCCTCATGATTTAGATGGAGAGAATCTAGTGATATCCATGCTTGTATTGGTCTAGTGATCTAGTGTAGATCATAGTACATCCAGTTATGACATGTATATTTTGTTGGCCTATTCATCGGGGATGGATAATGGTAAAGCTTGATTTCTATTAAGGGTCAATTTTTTTAGCCTCGAGATTCCATGGTTGGTTGTTTCAGTTTGAGTCCCACATTCATGCTTGGAATACGGAACATGGGTGATTGGCTAAAGAGATATTTGGTTCAACCAATCTATGGTCGGATGGAACATGGAAGTCACATCTTCGGTTGGTTTTTACATTCAATAATGAATAGCTCATTCCTTTTGTATTGGAATGAAAATGTACTAGTTTCTATGTGGATTCTATTGATGTTGTATCCATTTTATTTCTATGGTTATTGTGTTGGTTATAAGAATGCATTTGATCAGTGATGATGTATGGATCTATCCATGTGTTTACTTGTAAATGAATGCACAATGTATCTATGGTAAAAAATATTTTATTGAAGTTAATGATGTAAGGGAGAAATGCTTCTTAGAGATTATCAGATAAGTCTGAGGCCCCTATGCTTAAATTTTTTGTTTACACCTATAGATTTAATGCTTGTGACATGTTTGAAAAAATTCCTATCATGGCTAGGAGGGGTCCTGATGATTTCTTGTTGATGTGATTGCTTCCATATAATTTTCCTATTCTTATTTATCAGTTCTTAAGTTTTCATGAAGTTATTGGCAATGACCCGGGCTTTGGGCTTGAAAAGGTGGCTCAAATCCCAGAGATGTGGGTACAAAACTAAGTTTTTTGGGCCCTGGCCGCTGGCATGTAGTGTTAATCCTGCAGTTATGGCTCAAAGAGGTCAAAATGTCATTGTGACCCAGGGTTTAGAGGCCTGAAAGGTTGCGTTAGCTCATGGGGGTGTTAGTGATGATGTACAAGGTTTGTAGGTTGTGTTTCTGATGGTTCCACTTCCTTAAGGTCACCTAGGAGGTTAAATATCATTATAGTAGCCTCTCATCGCATGTTTACCCTGATTGGCATGTTACTTGGGTAGATGTGGGAAGGGGGTGTTAAAAAGTGGTATCAGAGCATGGCTCAACCCTTGGACTAGATGGGAAGTGTGTTGGTCCTACTTTTGTTGATTTATTATGTATTTCTCATACCTATGGTGTATGTGTTTGTTGCATTCACGTTGTGTTGGCCATGGTACTAGTGGTGTCTCCATGGAAGTACTGAAGGTGTTGTTTTCAACATGTTTCCATGTGTATGAATTATTGTGTGTTGTTTATGCTTATGTATTGTCCGTGCACACTTGCTTACATATTGTTACATGTTGAATATGCATTGGTTGTTTATGCTAGGTCACATATTAGTCATGCTTGTGCGTTTTCCATGGATGATTACTTGTGTGATGTCATATGTTTAACATGAATTGGTAATTCATACTTGGTTACATGTCTCTTATGCTTGTGTATTGTCCGTTCTTTTGATGGGGTGTGGTCAAGTTGCATTGGTGTGGTTATGCATTAGTCATGTTGTGTATTTGGTATGGGCATACATTGATGACTAAAATCCAACTGAAATGATGTTTATGCTCTAGTAGACCATGTGTTATGATTTTATATGTTGTTATAATTATATATACACATGTATTACACTGATTGGTTGATCTTGCAGGATGTATCCTCCCCAAATTACACTAAGGTACATTGGTTTATTGTTATTTGGTTTAGTTGATATATTATACTTTGCAGGAGAAATATTAACATGGATAGAATATGGTATACTACAAGGACTCTCCCTGTGATTCATATGAGTAGCATGGTGGGCACTCTTCTAATTTGGAAGACACATTGAGAAGCATAAATGCACAAATAAGGAATTGTAAGGCAGACAATGAACAACTCATATAGGCATAAGAGAAATAAGCAAAGGTGAATGCAATAATTCTTCGGAGCTTGTCATATTTGCAGAAACAAGGGCCAGTTTGGATCAGCTATGGACATGGGAACATAACTAATGGGGCACATGGCAGTGGGTCTCCTAGTAAACATAGGTCGGCTATAGCTAATACAGTGAGAGATGGCAGATTGTTGGATACTCCAAATAGGAGGGGTGATGAATACATGTACCCTTCTAGTTTTGGTTCAAATAGAAATCGTGATCATCATCGGTATCATCCTTATAGGAGGAGTGGTTGGAGATGCATGCCGGATGAATTTAAGAAATCAAATACACCTAATTTTGATGGGGACTTGATGAAATCGGAAGAATTAGAATCTTGGATACTTGGGATGAAGAATTTCTTTAAGTTGCATGAGAACTCAGATAACATGAAGGCTAGTATTACTATCTTCAACCTTAGAGGTAAAGAATACATCTGGTGGGAATATGTGAAGTGGGTTAGACACATCATGAAAGATGATTTTAGTTGGCATGAGTTCAAAATAATTTTTAGGAAGAAATAATGGCTAGGGAGGTTCTACGACAACAAGGCCAAATAATTTTATGAGCTAAAGACAGGATCAATGACATATGAGGAGTACATGGCAAATTTCTTGGATCTATTGAGGTATGTACCATATCTTGAGGATGAGAAGGCTAAATTTCAGTGATTTTTTAGTGGTTTTCCTATAGCATTCAGAGATCATATTGAGTACGGTGAGCCTCATACACTTGAGGAAGTCATTGGGAAGTTAAAGCATTGTTATGAACAGTAAAATCGTAAGAATAATTCTAAGCAAGGATGGAAAGGGAAGGACAAAGGTAAATGTTAATTTCAACCAAAAATATTAAGGCATTATAATGCAGAAGAGAAATAAAATGTGGTACCGCAAAAGAAATTTAATGCAGGTGGATAGGGACATAGGCCACATCACCAGCATAGATCACAACAACAACATGGAGGTAATGGTACGGGATGGTTAGAGTGTTCAAGATACAGTGAAGAGAATATTAAGAGAGATTGTCCACAAAATCTGGGTGGTATGCCTAAGATATACAGTGCATAAGAGGTGTAGAATGTTGGGGATGTTGGAAAAATAATTCCTCGTATTTATGCAGAAGTGTACAACAGGAAGGAAGATTACCAAGCTTCTATAATTGAGATGGATGGTAAGATTGTGATCAAGTTATTTCTATTTTGATTGAGCTAGGATATAATTATAGCTATGTTAGTCCTAACTTGGTGGATAAGTGTGGTTTGATTAAGGAAATGCATGCAGAATCTTGTTTAGTGCAGTTGGCCAAAGGTATGAAGAAAAGAGTTCACCATTAGGTAAGAGCTTGTGCATCTGATTTAAATGGTATGCCTATAGAAGTGCACTTGAACATATTTCCATTAGATTCTTACAGTATGCTATTGGGTATGGATTGATTGCATCTTCACAATACCAAAGTAGATTGTGATTACAAATCTATTGAGTTCTTGGATGACAATGGGGAATCAAGATTCGTACAGGGAAATAACAAAGCCACATCAGTTAGGATGGTGACAGCCATGAAGACCAAGCGCAGTCACAAGAAAGCATGTGTGTTATTTTTAGTTCATATCTCTTGTGAAAAAAGGTAAGGAGGTTGAGGATGTAGAATTTTTAAGTAGGTATACAGTTTTGCAGCAGTTTTAGGATGTGTTTCCAATAGATACTTTAGATTTTCCACCTCACAGGGATGTATACTTCTATATTGAGTTGGTTCCAAGGGAAGTTAAAACATCAAAAGCACCTTACATGATGAGTGCACCTAAGTTGGTAGAATTAAAGTTGCAGGTGAAAGAGATTATTGACAAAGGGTACATTAGGCCAAGTGTATCACCATGGGGCACACCAGTTTTGTTTGTGAAGAAGAAGGATGACACTCTTATACTTTTCATTGACTACAAGCAGCTAAAAAAGGTGACCATCAAGAATAGGTACCCATTACCGAGGCTCGATGATTTGTTTGATCATTTGAAGGGTGCAATAATGTTCTTGAAGATTTAATTGAGATCAGGATATCATCAAGTAGACATCAAAGAGTGGGACCTCTATAATACTGCATTCAGGACTAGGAACATGCATTATGAGTTTGTTGTAGTTCCATTCAGTTTGATTAATGCCTCAACCACATGTATGTGTTTGATGAAGAATGTGTTGTGTCCTTATTTGGATAAGTTTTTTATTATGTTCATTGATGAAATATTGGCATATTCTAAAAGTGAGGAAGAGCATGCCGATAATTTGGCAGCAGTGTTGAGGTTGTTGAGAGAGCATCAGTTTTATGTTAAGCTTAGCAAATGTAGTTTCTTCCATAATAAGGTACACTATTTAGGAAATGTTGTCTCCAAGGACGGCATTGCAGTAGATCGAGAAAAGATACGATCCAACATGGAGTGGGTAGCTCCTAAGAATGTAGATGAAGTGAGATCATTCAGGATATTTGCAGGTTATTACAGGAGGTTCATCAGGAACTTCTGACATATTTCTTATCCTATTACATCATAGCAGAGGAAAGATAAGAATTTTGATTTGACAGAGGAGTGTGAGGCTAGTTTTGAGCATCTTAAGAAGTTGTTGACACATGCTCCAGTGTTAAAGATTTCAAATCCAAACAAGGAGTTTGTAGTACGTAAAGATGCTTGCAAGAGAGGACTTGGTGGGGTCCTTATGCAAGATGGAAAAGTGGTATTTTATGAGTCATGAAAACTAAATGAGCATGAGAATAACTACCCAACACATGATATTGAGCTAGTAGTGATCATTCATGCACTAAATATGTGGAGGAACTATCTTCTTGGAAGAAGGTTTGTATTGATGCGTGATCACATTGGGTTGAGGTACTTGTTTGACCAACCAAATTTGAATTCCAGATAGGCTAGATGGTTTGGCACTATCAGTGAGTTTGACTTCGAGATTAGGTACATGAGGGGAAAGGAGAAAAAGGTCGTGGATTCTCTTAGCATGTGGGTATAGGTAAATCACATAGCATCTATGATATCCTATGGTATAGGACTACATGATAGGATCTTGTAGGACGGTCAGATGGATCATAGGTATATGGATATTTTGCACAGGTTGTAGCAAAGTTAAGATGGTGGCACAGATATAGGTACAGGTGTTGGTACAGGCACCGGTATAGGTATCGGTCTACACGATTTGGACTACCATCTCATAGCATATGGATTGGTTAGATTTAGAGACAGGATATATGTACTGTATAGCAGTGAGCTCAAGAAGGTGATCTTGAGGGAGTCTCATCTGAAACCTTATTCGGGTCACCCAAGCTACCATAAAACATTGACTGCAGTAAATAGGTTATACTATTGGTCAAATATAAAGAGGGATGTGGCAGAGTTTGTAGCCATATGTTTAGATTTTCGGATGGTTACGGCAGAGTGTAAGCATCTAGGTGGACTGCTATAACCGATTACGATTCCAGAGTGGAAATGGGAGGTAATTTCCATGGAATTCATAACAGGGTTGTTGAATATATGTAGACATAATTATTCCATCATGGTTGTGGTGTATAGATCAAAAAAGGTTGCACATTTCATTCCAGTGAAGACTACAGACTCAATTAGTGATGTAGACCAGGTGTTCATCAGGGACATAGTTAGATTGCATGGTGTTCCAAAGAATATTATGTCAAAAAGGGATGAAAATTTCACTTCCAAATTTTGGAAGGAGTTTTTTGCAGGTTTGGGCACTGAGTTGGCCTTTAGCATAGCTTATCATCTGCAGAAAAATGGACAAACTGAGAGGATCAACATGATATTGGAGGATATGTTGAGGATGTGTGTGATGCATCAGCAGCACAAGTCGGAATAATATCTTCCACTGGTAGAGTTCGCCTAGAATAACACGTATTATGATTCATTAAATATGATTCCATTTGAGGCTATGTATGGGCGGATTTGCAACACTATTATCAATTTGAGTCATCATGTTGATGACACATTGATTGGAACCAAGATGTTGGAAGAAATGGAACACGAAATGCAGGTGATCAGGAAGAACTTGAAAGAAACACAGGATATGAAGAATATTTATGCAGAGAAGAATGGGTTCTTCAAGGAGTTTCAGGTTGGGGATCAGTTGTACTTGCGCATCAAGTCCAAGAATAGCTCTTTATGGATTGGGTCATCTTCCAAGATGCCACCACGGTTTTGTGGACCCTTCAGGATCATTGAGAGGATCAAACCAGTGGCTTATCAACTTGCACTTCATTCCACAATGAAATTTCATGATGTTTTTCATATATCATTTCTTAAGAAGTATGTTAAAGATGATGATCATGTGATTGACTGGTCTGTATTGCAGGTGGAATCTGATGGATAATTACAGTCGTAGCCTTAATGTATATTGTAGAAAAATGTGCTCATGCTCGAGAACCAAGAAATAGAGCAAGTTAAAGTGCAATGGAAACACTTTGGGCTCGTTGAAGCTACATGGGAGATGGTGGATCAGATGTGGGCTATGTATCCTTCCTTATTTTCCAGTTGAGGAAAATCAATTTTGGTGTGATGTTGGTTTATGTTTGGCATATGTTTTGATGATGTTTTGATATATGTTTTGATGTGATGTTCAATTATATGAAAATATGTATATTAAATTAAATACTGGCATGAGTTATGTTATAAAGCTACAATAAGAGGTATGGGTGTCATGTCATTCTAGTTGTTGTGTTGTTATGAAGTCATGTTGGTTTGGTTTTGAGTAAGGAGATCATTATAAATATTGCATCGAGCTATGTTATAAATCTCCATGGGTAGTATGGTTTATTTTTAGTAGATTTTATGAGGTATAAGTGTGGTTGAACATTAAGGATGGTGTCCCCCAAGGGGGGGGGGTTCTGTAATAGACCTAGTAAAATTCCATGTAATAAAGTTAAAAATAATAACCACGGTTGATGGGACACTTATTCCAAGTTGAATGTTGGGAAAAAAATCCTAGTGGGTGTTCATTTCAGTTAATATGGCTAAGGAAATTTGCAAAGGAAAAGGAAAATGATTTGGAAAGGAAAAATGGCATTTTTGGCAGATTTATTTATGAAAATAATGGACATTACATGAAAGTTCATAGGCTGCATGTGAGGAGGATAATGAAGGAAAATAATGTAAAATGAAGAAAATAGAGGCCTATTCTATAAAAAGGCTTTTGCGGATCAGTTGGTACTTTTTTCAATGCATTTTTTGGAGCTCCCTAATTATTCTCTCCCTCTCTCACTCACTCTGGGACATTTATATTTTTTTGAGCACTTTGAAATTGGAGAAAGAAAGGCAAGAAAAGAATAAGAAGGAGGAAGTAAGCAAGGAGGAACAATAATCAAACAACTACAATAAGATTATTTGCAAGTATTTATTTGAATGTATGATTTCCTTACTAGATTTGGCATGCATGTTATTACATGTGGTTCTTTACTATCTTTGCATGGGTTTTTGATAGGTTTGATAGCGTACTCAGCCTAGCCTTTCCATTTCCACATAGCCATGGTGTTTTGGAATTCTCATGTTTGGTTTAGCTAGATTTCCAGATAGATTCGAACCTGAGTGAGGTGGATCTCTGAATGATTATGGAATTGATTCATGTGTTTCCTTTGTTTAGGGCCTATTAATCCGAGTTTGGATTGCGGTAAAGAATGAGAGGTGGTTTTCTCTCCATTCAAGCCTAGGAATCTTAGGTTTGGGATATATGGTAAAGCCTAGAGAGTACGTCTCGGTTTAGGTCCTACTTACCCCTGATTTGGACTGTGGGTTGCGGTAAAGCCTGTGAGACTAGGGGACAGGAAAATTCCCCACAGTTTAGGTGGAGAGAATCTGGTGATGTCCATGCTTGTGTTGGCCTAGTGATTGAGTGTAGATCATGGTAAATTCGGTCATGACATGTTTATTTTGTTTTCCTAGTGATCCAGGATGGATCACGGTAAATTCAAATTTATATTGATGAGGGTGAGGTGTTTGAGCCTCGGGAGGCCCTGATTGGTTCTTTCGGTTTGACTCCCACATTCATGCTTGGAATATGGCACACAGGTGATTAGATGAAGAGATATTTGGCTCAGGCAATATATTGTCGGGTGGAACGTGGAAGTCCCATCTCCAGTTGGTTTTACATTCAATAATAAAGAGTTCATTCTTTTGGTATTTGGTATGCAAATGTATTGGTTTCTATGTGGATCCTATTTTTGTTGTATCCATTGTATTTATGCGGATATTCTGCTGGTTATAAGCATGTATTTGATCATTGATGATGTATGGCTCTATCCATGATTTTACTTATAAATGAATGCACAATGTATCTATGGTAAAATAGATTGTATTGAAGCTAACGATGTAAGGGAGAAATTCTTCTTAGCGATTCTCATATAAGTATGAGACCCCTATGTTTAAATCTATTGCTTACACGTGTATATTCAATGTTTGTGACATGTTCGAAAAAAATCCTATCATGGTTAGGAGGGGTCCAAATGAGTTATTGCTGATGTGATTTATTCCATATCATTTTCCTATTATTATTTATCATTCCTTAAGTTTTCATGAAGTTTTGGGCAGTGACCTAGCCTCTCATCCTGAAAAGGTGGCTCAAATCTCAGAGATGTGAGAAAAAAATTGAGTTTTGGGGGTCCTAAACGCTGGCATGAAGTGTTATGCCCATGGCTATTGCTCAAAGAGGCCAAAATGTTAGTGTGACCCAGGGGTCAGAGACCTAAAAGGTTAGGTTAAATCATGGGGGTATCAATGATGATGTACAAGGTCTATTTGTTGTGTTTCCAATGGTTCCACTGTTGAACCCTTAGTTAAACTAAGAGGGGGGGGGGGGGGGGGTGAATCAGTTTAATGCATTCATGGTCTTTTAAAACTTTCTTTTACACTTATTTACACTTTCATTCATGATCAAATTAATGTATAAAGGAACAACAATCTTAATAAGTGAGAAGCAAGTATTAAGTAGATTAAATACATAATATCAACACATAGTCAACATGCACATAGACAACAGATATATGTGGAAACCCATAAGGGAGAAAACAACATATTATTATTGTTGTGATGCAAAGGCAAGCTCCAACTCCTTCTCACCACTGATTTTCTGTAGGCTCCAACCTACAGGAGGCTACTACTTCAATTCTGCAAGCTATAACTTGCAAGGAAGCTCCAACTCCCATCTGTTTTCTGCAGGATACAACCCACAAGAGGCTCCTACCTCAGGCAACTACTACTGGACATCTATCAAGCTACCACTTGATATGGAAGAACCAACTTCCTCACTATATAATGAAATCATATGCTGATTTACTTGGATATCAGCTATGTTTTTCTCCTTCTTCACTATTGCCCTTGTAGCCTTCATATCTTCTTTAAATCATCTCTGGATCTTCACAGATTCTCTATCCGCTCCTTCTTCTTCTTCCACTATCTAACCTCCTTATGCATATGAAAATATCATCATTTATAGAGATAAATTCATATTTGTTTGCATTCCATATTAGAATATGAAATGAATAGGTATGACTTTTTTCCTTCCACCTTCTCATTTTATCGCTCAGCACATTTATGATGTTACTGTTGGGTGTAGGAATTACACTTAAGCAAACTCCTCAACACTTAATTTGTCAACCCAGGGGATCCATAAAATTAGAGACGAAGCACAGGCAATGCCAAAGATGGTATGAATCTTCCTAATATAAATCCCTACTTTCTTTAAAGGAAATATTGTAGAATCAAATTAAAAAGAGAAAAAAGGCAACTTGAACCATCAAAATAATCTAGGACTGGAACAAGAAAGAATGCATTTGTAAGAGGGAATTAAAGATAAAAGGAAATCACTCCAGCTAATTATTGTTTAAATACTGAGTGTATGTTTTTCTTTAGCAGAGACACTAGCAATCTCATCAAATGGGCCCTTAAACCTGCTCCTTTAGAGATTTCCTTCTTGCACTAATCTGTCCTGCACTATCGCAGTCTGCTTGCACTAGTGCAGGAACAGAGATTTATGCAAAAGGTATAAATGGTGTCTTTACTAAAGGCTTTTTACTTCATGCAAGGGCTTGAACTTTTCCAGGTTCAAAGCACTCAGATCCCGTGGCAAGAAACTATTTCTTGCATGGGATCAGAGCTTCCTGCACTTAGCATTTAATTCTTAAAATGAGTGCTTAATTATTGCAAGTGCTATTATACTGTTAAATCAAATTGCACACATAAAAAGTGAATGTTTCTGATCTTGAAAGAGTGCAGGAATAAAGAAACAATCAATATACATTTATCTTGTCATAAGCATTTAATGAAAGAAAGAATATTTTGGGAAGTAGACTAAGAAGGCTTGCTGCATCACACCAACGTGCACCGATGCAGGTTCATTTCTCCTGCTTGGACCAGGCGAGGAAAACCAATCAAACAGATTTGCAGAAAAGGAGATATCACACCAACATGCACTGGTGTAGGGTTATTTCTCCTGTTTAGACTAGGTGGGGAAAACCAATCGAACAAAATTACAGAAAAGGAGATAATATCACACCAACATGCACTAGTGCAGGGTTATTTCTCCTGCTTGGACCAAGCGGAGGAAAACCAATCTGAAATCATGTGCAGGAAAGGAAATTGCAAGAAAAGGAAATTTATCTACTTCACAAAACGGATCCACTTTCACTCATACAGGAATGCATGTGCATAAAATTAAATCACACTTGACAATGTAAACACAAATTACAAGAAAACGAGAAATGGGGTAAACGAGCTGGGTTGGCTGGGCCCTAGCCAACCAGTGCATTTCCCTTTTAAATAAAAATGCTACTCAGTACCTTAATCAATTCATTAGTTCAAATATAGAAACGTAATTTGTGAAACATGAGGCAGAGCTCCCTTTTATTAATTCACTGAGGCAATTACATACATTAATACATCGTCCAGCCCATATTCAGGCGATAAAAAAATACAACAACCTGTTACTGCCTCTCTAGCTGTGTCTCTGTTCTCTTCTACTATCAAAAAATCCCTTGGTCCTATTTACATTATACATTATATAGATCTTTGGCCAAAGGCCAAAATAGATCATTCAACCGATTACATAACAAAATGCAGAATTTAGCTTTTCGGTCTTCAAAATTAGATAGTTTAGCAAAACTGGTCGTAGCCAATATCCAGCTTTCATCCTTCACAGATTCAGTCTTGGCTGCCTTTGGATCGATCTTGCTGTCGTGGCTGAAGCTGCTAAAAACGAGGTAGTGATCAAGGAGGTTCAGATCTGCTACAATGATTTGCTGTGTTGGCAACAGTGCAAGATCCTATCCTGCACTAGGATTAGTGGTCACGGTAAGTACTCTAACTACCAAATAAACATTGGAGATATCGATAAGTTAAAAAGAGTGATTAAAAGTAAAAAATTATGTAATAAATAATTAATTAATGCTAAGCTAAATTAAAAATGTGAAAAATAAAGTTTATATGAAATATGTTACCGTGCTTGGACTGGTGCAAGATGAGGGTGCATAAAAGAGGTAAAACAATGGTAAATGGCTATGATTTAGGAAGGGGAAAATGGAAAAAAGAGAGCAAATTAGGGGGCTAACAGTTACAACACTATGTACTCATTTCAGTATTACATTGGAGTTTTTTCTTTGCCAACGAAGACTTGCATTTTCATCACAAACAATATAAAAATAAATAATACAATTATAATTACAATCAATTATTTACTTAGCCCTTTCAGTTTCTTAGCTTTGCTGAGGTTTGTCCTCTTCTGCTTCTTGTTTTTTTTTTCTTTTTTTCTTTTATGTTTCTGCAGTTATATTCCAACTTTTCTGCATAACTGCCCTTTTCTTTTGTTCCCTGATTATTTTCCTTACATGATTAGCCTTTTTCATTTACTTTATTGCCGTAACATTGTTCAACACGAGTTCCTGATCCTTTGTTATGCATTCATGTCATTCTTTTGTGACCCGGTGATATGGCCCACATAAAACTCTTTATAACGCAGCGAAGTCCAATTCTGGTGTTTGTTCCACATACATATGTTTAGCGATCAAAACATCGTATTAATGTACATACTTAGCAGTCAATAGTGAATACATTATAATATGGCGCATATAACATACACGAAACAAGGCTATTGGGTCCCAGAGTACTTTGAACCAATCACAAATCATCACAAACCTTCGCCCGCTAGTTTCCCAATTTACAATTAGTGATATACCATAAAACCATATGATTTGCAATCTGCGCTCATGCACAGTGCTGCCACGTGGACTCCGTTCATTGCATCATGTCGCTTGACCCTTACTGCATCGCAACAAAAATAACATTCCTTGCGATATCTTGAAGTTACACCCTATTTCTTGTGGGATGCGATGTTGAGTGAGGTCGACACGCGTCCCTCGATTTTGCATTGCAAAAACATTAACTTAACTTGCGGTCACCTTCCTTATATCCCTTAAGCGCTGCGATGTGTGGTATGCAGGCAAGGTCCACGTCATCATGCCACATCACCCTGACATGTCACTGCCATGTTACCTTGCCACATTATCATAAATTCCTATGATATGTGGGGTCAGGGCCACATCATCTGCCCCATCAGCTTGCCATGTCACTACCACGTTATTGCCACGTCATCTTTACACCACTGCTTCGTCATCTTTACGTCATTGCCACATCATCTTCCATACTTTGTAGTTTGCAACTTATAACCATTTAACTTAGTGGTTAACTCTATTTCGTGTGATTTGCGATATTCCGTCGTGCCACTACGTGTCCCTTTTCCACTTCGCATTGCAACTGCTTTATCTTACCATGTTATGCCTTAACACTTAAATCTTAATGTTGCGATTTGCGACATTGATCCTGATGCGATTTTATCTCCGTTGTCCATCTCTCACCTTTACATTTGCGATCTAAGCCTGACCGTACGTTCACCTCCCTTGGAATTCTTCAAAGAATTATCTTCCTTAGTCAATTTTTCGTTTTCTTACATTGTCTCGCTCTGTAACTCTGGCTCTCACTGCTTTCACCTCTTCCTGCTTCTGCTATGTGTAGGATCTCTAGTCCTCGCTGTGTCTAGAAAAAATGATTACCTATACCTATATCTTCCTCTCTTCTATCTCTACTCCATTCGCTGCCTCTGCTACATTTGTTGCCTTAACTGCCTTTGACCTTTTGCTTCTTCTTTGCCTTAAATAATCATGCTAAAGCTTCTCCATGTTGCTCCTTTTCATCTTTATTTCTTCTCTCTTCTTTAGGTTATACTTCTATGGCTGCTCTTTTGCCTCTCTGCTACCCATTGCTGCACATTGCCTGATCTGCTCCTTTACATTATAACCGCTGCTTCCCTGCTCCTTTTCCATCAATGATAATTTTGGTGTGAATCCTTTCTGTTCCTTTGCCATCAATGACAACACATCCACCAATATTCCAACAGTCTCCCCCTTTGGCATTTATGGCAACACATCCACCAATATTCCAATACTTCCTCCTCGACTTCCTCCCCCTTTCATTCTGATAAGTTTCTTGTCTGTCTTTGCTTGATTTTAAGAAGAGCCTTCCTTCTTCTACTTGCTTTTCCTCCCCCTTTGACATCAATGGCAAAGGGTTGAACATTTCCTAGTGTATATTCTATCTTTGGATTTTCTCTCTCTAAGTTGTGTTTAGACCTTCTTCTTCTAAATTTTGATGTACTTTTGATATAGTATTTTGATCTTGAGGAACTGTACCCTGTATTGCAACTTTTTTTTTTTGATTTCTGATCATATCAAAGAGTATCATCTAAAGATACTACCCCTAGTTTTTCTCTTAGATATTTGAATGGTTATTTAGCAAGAGGTTTTGTGAATATGTCTATTGTTTGTTCCTTTGTTGGTACATACTCCATCTTTACTATTTTCTGTGCTACTTGTTCTCTAAGGAAGTGGTACTTTATTGGGATGTGATTTGTTTTCGAATGAAGTACTAGATTCTTTTATACACTTATTGCACTTGTATTGTCACATTTGATAGAAATAGGTTCGTTGATGCTTACCTTCATGCCTTGAAGATTTTGTTTCATCCACATAACTTGTGTGCAACAAGCTACCACTGCTATGTATTCCGCTTTTGCTGTAGAGAGAGAGACAAAAAAAAAATCTTGCTTAACCATGCCACTAGAATTTCTCCCAAATAAAATTCTCCTCCACTTGTGCTTTTCCTATCATTCACATAGCTGGCCCAATATGCATCTATATATGTTGTCAATGTGAATTCTTTGCCTTTTGGATACCATATGCCATAATGTACTATTACTTGCAGATATCTAAATATCCTCTTGATTTCTAGCAAGTGGTTTTGTTTTGGTGCTACTTGATATCTTGCCACAAGTCCTACTGCTAACATAATGTATGTTCTAGAGGTAGTTAGGTATAGCAGACTTCCTATCATAGATATGTAAAGTCTTTGATCTACATCTGCGGATCTGTCATCAACACATAGCTTGCATCCAGTGATCATGGGAGTTGACACAGGTTTGCAGTCTTCCATTTGGAACCTTTTCAACATGTCTCTTAAGTATTTTTCTTGTGAAATGAATATTCTTGTGTTCTTTTGTATAATTTGAGGTCCTAAGTAGAAGGTAAGCTCTCCAATCATATACATCTCAAATTTTGACTTCATCTCTTTTGCAAATCCTTTTTCTACCTCATCTTTGTTGCTATCAAACATGATGTCATCTACATATACTACTACAATTAAGATTTCATTTTCATCAGCCTTAATGTACAGATTGTTGTCTACTCCTCCTTTCTTGAAACCTTGGTTTTGTAAGTATTTTTCCAGCCTATAATACCATGCACGTGGAGCTTGTTTGAGACCATATAAGGCTTTATTTAATTTCAACACATAGTCATGTTTATCTGTTAAGGAAAATCCTTCAGGTTGTTCCATATAGAATTCTTCCTCTAGATCTTCATTCAAGAAGGTATACTTCACATCCATTTGATAGACCTTGAAATCACGATAGCATGCAAAGGCCAAAAACATCCTGATTGCTTCCATTCTTGCTACAGGGGAAAATGTTTCATCATAATAAATTCCTTTGATTTGAGAGTATCCCTTGCATACAAGCCTGGATTTATTTCTGATTACCTGACCTTGTTTATTCATATTATTCTTGAAAATTTATTTTGTGCCAATGACATTTTTCCCAGTGGGTCTTGGCATTAGATCAAAGGTCCTATTATTTTTGATTTGGTCTAGTTCTTCATTCATAGCATTTACCCAAATTTTGTCCTTGCTAGCTTCATCGAAATTTTTTGGTTCTATTTGTGACAACATGGCTAGGTACACTTCCTCGGTCTATTCAGCTAGATGTCTTCTAGTCTGGACTCCTCCACTTTTGTCTCCAATGATTTGATCTTCTGGATGGTTCTTCAGAGTGTGTTTCGAGGGACCTTTTGAGTTTAATTTGGTATCTTCTATTTTCTTACTCTGTTCTTCATTTTATTGATTCTCATCTTCATGATCATCTGGAGGATTGGCGCAGCTTGTGCTTCTGGTTATGTTTGGTAGATCTTTGTTGAATCTCACATCAATGATTTCCACTATTTTATGCAATCTTTTGTTGTAGCACCTGTATCCCTTACTCTTGAATGCATATCCCAGGAATATTCCTTCATCAGCTCTTGCATCATACTTCCCCAATTTTTCATCATTATTCTTTATGAAACATTTTCTGCCAAAGACTCTAAAGTGCTTGATTGATGCTAGTTTCCCATGCCATAATTCATATGGAGTCTTGTCACAGTTTGGTCTAAGATGGGCTTTGTTAAGAATATAAAAAATTGTGTGTACTGCTTCGGCCTAGTAGATTTGGGGAATGTTTCTTTCTTGCATCATTGATCTGGAAATCTATTATACTGAATTGTTTTGCCTCTCTGCCACTCCATTCTGCTAAGGTGTACTTGCAATTGTAATTTTTTGCTTTATCCCACATTCATCGCATAGGTACGCAAATTCATCGTCTGTGAATTCACCTCCTCTGTCTGATATGATGCATTTTAGCTTACATCTAGTTTTATTTTATTCCAGTGTTTTGAAGATCCTGAATTTCTCAAGTGCTTCGGATTTATATTTGAGAAATTTCACCCACGTCAATCTAGAAAAATCATCTATTATCAGCATGAAATATGATTCTCCACCTGATGCATTAGTTCTTGAAGGTCTGCACAGGTCCATGTGTACAAGATTAAGCGACTTACTTGTCGATCATTGGTATTTACCCTTGAATGATATGCAAGTTTTCTTGCCCAGTTGGTAGGACTTAAAAATGGTATTTGGAGGCTTCTTAATTGTAGGAAAATCTCTGACCGCTTTCTTCTTGCTAAATTTGATGATGTAGTGAAAGTTTAGATTTCCAAATCTTTTATGCCATAACCATGATTCGTCAATTTTGTTGACGTGGAATGCTTCATTCTCTTCTTATACTATATAGAAATTGCTCTCTATTCGAACATCTTTGATCAAGGTCTTTCCTATGGTGATAGACCTTACTTCACAATCTTGGGCTCTCAAAAGGACCTCACAGCCTTTATCACACATTTGACTAACACTTAGCAGATTGGCTTTAAGACCATCCACAAATAGTACATCCTGAGCCTCTCCTCTTCCATTGTTCAGGTTGACTAAGCCTTTTCCCTTGATTTTCCCTACTTTATCATTGCCAAATGTTACATTTTCATATTTCTTTTCATCAAAGGTTATGAAATTGCTTTGGCCTCTAATCATATGTTTTGAGCATGCACTGTCCACATACCATTGGTTTTTCTGATCTTGAGCTCTTAGAACCAGATCACACTTATTTAGCTTCTTTCTCCATTGCATGTAGTTGTTAGTTTGGAAAATTTGATAAGGAGATGGACCACAATATTTAAGATGACATTGGTGAGACTTGTGCCCAAATTTATGGCAGCTAAAACACTTGATTGTATTTTTGAAAGGATTATGCATATGAGAGACTCCACCATTGTTCATAATTCCCCTTAAGTTTCCATATACCAGTCTTTGTATATACATTCTACACTCCATGGATTTATGACTGAATCCTTTACAGTAAAAACAATACCCATAGAAGTAGTATCCATCTCTGCTAGAGAGAGTTAATTGAGGTAATCTTTTCGTTTGTTGCATCTTTTGCTGGTTGGACTGGAGTTGCTTTATCTTAGATTATGTCGCAATATGTCCAGTTTTGTGGCAGGCAAAGCAAGTGATAATTCTCACAGGAGGAAGGAACCTCCTTTTACATCTTCTGAATTTGTTCAATTCATCCTTAGGAGCGCATGAGTTTGTTGCAGTTGACTGTCTTTTCGTTTCGTTGTTTGTCACTAAAGGTTGCTGCTTGTTTTCGATTGTTTCATTATATATCATGGTCTTGTTGGTTTCTAATCCTATGGATCCCCTTTTTTCTACTTCATTATCCTTTACAGATTTTACAAAAATTATATTCTTGTTATCTTCTAACTTGGATTTGTTGGTTTCTCCTTCATAACATATCCCAGTCTTTATATGAGGAGATCTTTGAGCATTAAGATTTTTTTCCAAATGAACAGAGATTTTCATTTGAGAAATATTCATAGTTAATTCAATTTGGACCTTTTCTAATTTCTTCCTCAGGCTTACCACTTCTTCTTCCATTTTCTCTCACTCTTGATTTTTCTCATTTATTTATTTTCTTAGAATATCCTCTATTTTCTTTGATTCTTCTAGTTCAATATTAAAATTAATAAGGTCTTCTGAATTTGGTTTTGTCTAAGAAAAATTTAAAAGAATCTCTTTATGTTTCTTACTCTTAAGTTTAAGTCAGATTATTTCCTCCAAGGCACTAATTAGCTCCCCCTCAAGATCTACCTCACCTTCATATTCAAATTCCAGGAGATCTTCCTCAAGCTCATCCTTGGCCATCAAGATAAATTATGAAGTTCCTTCTTCATTGGGGAATTCATCTGAGCTTTCAAATGCACTGTTGTCTTGTTGAACATAGAATGATCTTCGATTAAATCTGTTCCCTTTCGGCCTAGTGCTGAAATTGGTTTTCTCTTTCCCTCTTGACTAATTCTCCATTTTCTTGTGAGGAAATTTAGATGCATAGTGCCTCACTCTTCCATAGTTAAAGCACTTAAATGGAAGCTTACCTTTATACTTACCTGTGCCTTTATCCAATATTCTGAAAAATTTGGCCTCTTCTTCATCAGAGCAGGAGCATGTACCTTCCTTTTCTTCTCTACACTTATCATCCTTGAAGGTTGCATCCCTCACATTTGACTTCCCTTGTGGAAGTCTCATCTCATAAGCTGTTAAATTTCCAAGAAATTGGCTTGTGGTCAAGGTTTCCCAATTTTTTGTTTCTTCTATGGTTGAAACCTTAGGGTTAAAATTGGATGGTAAAGATCTCAATATATTTTTCATAATTACACATTCCTTAATGGGTTCTCCTAGAGCTTTCATGTTATTCACAATTTCCGCAACCTTTAAGAATAAACTGGCTATATGAAGATCTTCATTCATTTCCACATTTTCAAACTAAGCTCTATAGGTTTGCATCTTGGCCATCTTCACCTTTTTATCTCCCTCATGGATACTTTATAATGTATCCCATATTTCTTTGGCAGTCTGACTGTGCATTACTTTGATAAATTATAACTCACACAAACCACTCAAGAGAGCATTCATTGCTTTTGCATTAACTATAAAATCTTGTTTGGCTTCTTTCTCTATGTCAAAATCCTTTGGGGCATATACAAATTCCACAACAGCCCAAACTTCTATTCCTAGAAAAATTATGTACGTCCTCATTCTTATTTTCCACAAGGCATAGTTTGTGCCAATAAAAAAAGGGGATTTATTCGTTGAGCATCCTTCTAGGCTAGCCATCTTTGGGACCTACAATCTCCTTCTAGTTGTTAAACTGATACAGAAGGAACCCGCTCTGATAACAATTGTTTAACCCTTAGTTAAACTGAGAGGGGGGGTGAATCAATTTAATGCATTCATGGTCTTTTAAAACTTTCTTTTACACTTATTTACACTTTCATTTCATGATCAACTTAATATATAAAGGATCAATTATTTTTATAAGCGAGCAACAGCTACTAAGCATATTAAATACATAATATCAACACATAATCATCATGTACATAGACAAAAAATATACGTAGAAACCCACAAGGGAGAAAACCACATCTTATTATTGTTGTGATGCAAAGGAAAGCTCCAAATCCCCCTCACCACTAATTTTATGTAGGCCCCAACCTGGAGGCTACTACCTCAATTCTGCAAGCTACAATTTTCAAGGAAGCTCCAACTCCCATCTATTTTCTGCAGGCTACAACCCACATGAGGCTCTTACCTCAGCCAGCTACTACTAGACATATATCAAGCTACCACTTGATATGGAAGCACCAAATTCCTCACTCTACAATGAAATCATATGCTGATTTACCTGGATATCAGCTATGTTTTTCTCCTTCTTCACTGTTGTCCTTCCAACTTTCATATCTTCTTTCAATCATCTCTGGATCTTCACAGCTTCTCTGTCCGCTCCTTCTTCTTCCACTATCTAACCTCCTTATGCGTATGAAAATATCATCATTTATAGAGATCACCTCATACTTGTTTGCATTCCATATGGGAATATGAAATGAAAAGGTATGACTCTTTGCCTTCCACCTTCTTATTTTCTCACTCAGCACATTGAGGATGTTACAACACTATGTACTCATTTCAGTATTACATTGGAGATTTTTCTTTGCCTATGGAGACTTTCCTTTGCATTAGAAACAATATAAAAATAAATAATACAATTACATTTATAATCAATTATTTACTCAGCCCTTTTAGTTTATTAGCTTTTTTGAGCGTTTGTCCTCTTTTGTTTGCTGTTTTTTTTGTCTTTTCTGTTTCTGCAGTTATATTCCAACTTTGTTGCATAATTGCCCTTTTCTTTTGTTTCCCGATTCTTTTCCTTCTGCGTTCAACCTTTTTCATTTTCTTTACTGAAGAAACACTATTCAACATGAGTTCCTAATCCTTTTCTATGCATTCATGTCATTCTTTTGTGACATGTGTGATATGGCCCACATAAAACTCTCTATAATGCGGTGTTGTCCAATTCTGGTGTTTGTTCCACATACATATGTTTAGTGATCAAAACAATGTATTAATGTACATACTTATTAATCAACAACGAATAATTTATAATATGGCGCATATAACATACATGGAACAAGGGCTGTTAGGTCCCACAGTACTTTGAATCAATCACAATTCATCACAAACCTTTGCCTGCTGGTTTCCCACTTTACAATCAGCGATATACCATAAAACCATGCGATCTGTGATCTGCGCTCGTGCGTGGTGTTGCCATGTGGACTCCCTTGATCGCATCATGTCGCTTGAACCTTACCGCATCACAAGAAAAATAACATTCCTTGTGATATCTTGAAGTTACACCCTATTTCTTGTGGGATACGATGTTGTGTGAGGTCGACACGTGTCCCTCCATTTTGCATCGCAAAAACTTTAACTTAACTTGTGGTCACCTTCCTGCTATGTCTTAAGCGCTGTGATGTGCATTATGCGGGTGAGGTCCACGTCATCATGCCACGTCACCTGCCATGTCACCTTGCCACATCATCATAAATTCCTGCAATCTGTGGGATCGAGGCCACGTCATCTGCCTCATCAGCTTGCCACATCACTGCCACGTCATTCCCATGTCATATTTATGCCATTGCTTTTTCATATTTAGGTCACTGCCACGTCATCTTTCGTACTTCACAGTTCGCAACTTATAACTGTTTAACTTAGTGGTTAACTCTATTTCATGTGATTTGTGATATTGCACCGTGCCACCATGTGTCCCTTTTCCACTTCACATCGTAGCTGCTTTAGCTTACCATAGGACGCCTTAACACTTAACTCTTAAATGTTGCGATTTGCGGCATTGCTCCTGACGCGATTCGATCTTCATTTTCCATCTCTTGCCTTTACATTTGCGATCTAATCTTGACCTTCCGTTCACCTACCTTGGACTTCTTTAAAGAATTCTCTGCCTTAATCGATTTTTCGTTTTTTTACATTGTCCTGCTCTGTAACTTCAGCTCTCGCTACTCTCACCTCTTCCTATCAGCTCTCGCCTCTTCCTACTTCTGATATGTGCAGGATCTCTGGTCCTCGCTATTTCTAGCAAATCAAATTGCCTTCAGCTATCTCTACCTCTTTGCTGTCTCTGCTCCATTCGCTACCTCTACTACATTCGTTTCCTTAACTTCCTTTGACCTTTTGCTTCTTCTTTGCCTTAAGTAATCATGATAAATATTCTCCATGTTTCTCCTTTGCCTCTTTTTTGCTTCACTCTGCTTTAGGTTATACTTCTATAGCTACCATTTTTCCTCTCTGTTGCCCATTGTCGCACATTGCCTGATCTGCTCCTTTGCCTTATAACTGTTTCTTCTCTACTCCTTTTCCATCAATGATAATTCTAGTGTGACTCCTTTCTGTTCCTTTACCATCAATGACAACACATCCACCAATATTCCAACATCCACTTCCATAAGGTTGCCTAGGTGATTAAATCTCATTATAGTAACCTCTCGTCACATGTTTACCCCGGTTGGCCAGTTACTTGGGCAGATGTGGGAAGGGGGTGTTAAACAAAGGATTCAAGATAATTTATCATGTAGTAGTGGATTCAATGTGCAATATGAAGGACATGAACCATTGGGTTTATAAAATCCAAGGAGTTTCCAAAAAAGTGTTATATATTTGCATCTCAATGTCACAAAATTTCAGGACTACTAAGCTAAAGAGAATTAGATAAGTTAGGAAATAGTCATGAAGGTATTATCATATTTACAAGGAGTTGTTATATATAATTTCGAATGGCTATACCTTAGTAATTCACACAAAAAATTAAAAAATGTGAGTATTGGGAATCAAATCATCAACATCCACCTTAACACAAAACATTGTATATTATTGATTAAAAAAATATTAAATAAGTATGGAATCAAGTGAAAAAATATTGATTTCTTTGTTAAGGATCAGCTATCAGTAGAAAATATAATGGCATTTCTAGACAGACTCTAGGAAGTGTTTCGGATGAACTGTATGATAGATCCTCCTTTACTTCGTCTAGAGAATGAGGACTATCAGGCATATATTAAGTTTTTACAGAGTGTAACACATGGAAAACCTATTCTTGCTAAATAAATTGAGGTAGAATCTCGTTGTATTAAAAAAAATGTAAATGATAACGTTAAGTACAAGGTTATGCCCACTATGAATAATCCACTGTCTAGGTAGGTTCATGTTAAAGGTAGAAGTTGATCATTGGAAATGGTATAATGTGGGATGTATCTTGGTTCAGTAATAGGATTTTCCTTACCTCCAATTCTCATAATCAATTTTAGGTGGTAATATATCTTTTTTGTAATTAGATCCCTTGGTGCCATTTGGTTTTCTTTGTGGCAGATAAATGTATATATCCCCCCACTTGAAGATCCATATATACAGATAGAAGAGAGATAGTTCATCCTAGGGAATAGAAATCCAAATGAATGTGTTGAATTCATACCATGGATATTTCTTCTATCAAAGCCACCAGTATGGACATTGATAAATTCACAACTTTTCCACAATTGGGATACTTTAATTATTCTCACAATTCGGATACATTCATTATTATGGATTTTATATTAGATTGTGCTTTCTCCCAAAGCAACGAGGATCCTCCAAACTCAAACCTTGGCCATCGGGGATATTATATTACAAACATGCTTATGCAAGAAAACCTAAACAAATATCGGGTTTGATATTTTTCTCTGTGAAAGTTTTTCTTTTCTTTTCTTGAGAATGTGTCCCTAGGAATCCGAAATCCTATGGATGCCTGCAGATTTTCTATCTCCCATTAAATCCAAAATATTTTATATTGTAATGTTCCAAATCTGGAACTTTATGCTCCATAGGGAATATCTTGAGATATTCCATTTTCCTTCTTCAGTGAGACACTGCAAGTCCATTTCAGAGATTGAATGTTGGGGTATTTAAAGGATATGTCTCCTTCCAAATTAGAAGGGATAGATACTGAGTCTAGCTGGCCCTTCACAGACTCTATCTATGGATATGCAATATTCCACCTCAGGAATTTATGCTACAAGGTCCTGGAGGACACTGTATAAGGAAGCTGCTACATAAATAAGACAAACCACCACTGGGATGCCCTATAATAACTCTAATACAACTCACTTTCAAAAAATTATCTCAAAGAAATAACTCTATATGGGTTATTCAGATCTCCCCAAACTAGATCTCTAAAACAACGCTCAATGAGAGAGCTTACAACAATCTATGAACATAAACATGAACTCTGCACCTCTGAATACATAATAAGAGGGAAATGCTACAGCCATCATGATATTATGATATATCAGCAAATGAATACAAGAAATAGTTGAGGGACAAGCCACTCAAGCCTTAAGAAAAAACCTCCAATACATGAACAATGAAATACATGAGTTGCTGCAACTCCACAAAATGCTGCAGAGCAGTGAATGCGCACTGTATATGAAGGTATAATATTCTGAACATGAGTAAAATACATATGTGGCTGAAGGAATACAAGAAATATCCCAACAATAATAAATGGGGTAAAATACAAGATTTCTAGCCAATCTATGAGAGATTGCTAGAAATGTCGGAACATACAAAATGTGACAACTAAGTTGTCACTACAACTGATAAAAAATATGAATGAGGCCATGGCAGATCTGAAATTTAGATTCCCTCCTCTGATAATGTCTCCAAGAAAAGGGTTGATCCCTTTGTCTCAAAAACACTCCTCCTTTGAAGCTCTAGAACCCCTCTCTCACTACCTCCTCCAAAATAACGCAATTTCCTCCATGGACTACGTAGTGGGAGATGATGGAATGTTGGCCCATGCCAACAGATATGATATGAAGCCCATGAATCCTCCTTGTAGCTCCTCCAATGATTGGATCACTCCTCCACTAAAGAAAACAAGACAAGAGAGACTCCATGAGTTCCTCTCTTGCTGCCCCCAGCAACACAACGTCCTCTCTGCTTCAGAAATAATGTTGTAGCTGATGGTAGTAGCTGTGGCCAATGCTGGATTGAGGAAATGTAACTCAATCCTCATCCTTCCTTGAGGAAGAGGAAGGGATTCCTGACCAGGAACACCCTAGTGCCCGAGGGCACCATCACCCTACTAAACAGCCTGAGGATGCAAGCCTTTGCAGACCCAAGTCTGAAACTCCAAAAAATGTATACAAATGGGCTGCCATATCCTCCTTATAAAGAAAATGAACTCTTCTCCACGAAGGTCCCACCAATTAGGGTTTCCACCCTCACATGAGTGTCTTCCCTCCAAAACTGCGCAGCTTCTCTAGGAAGCCTCTCCTCCTTGGGCAGCACTGTTGACTTTAGTCAAAGATGACTAAAATAAGTGAGCTGGGTTCCATTCACGCCCTTAGGTTTTTATTTCAGCTGCTTATTTGTCCTCCTTTCACACAAGGAGTGTTATTTATTCATCTAAAGAGGGTTAAGGAGTTCCCCTTACCAATTTTATTAAGCAAAAATAAAATGTGCAACTATAATGTTCCATTTTAGCTTGAGGCTAAAAATTGGGAAAATTAGAGTCCTCCCCTACCACATGTTGCTTGCCCTAAAGCAACTGCATAGAGAGAAAAAACTTCTCCCCCTTCTTCTCTTATGGCCTCCTCATCAATGATCTCCATCACTACTCAAACATGCTGCAATAAATCTGTCCTCCAATGCTCTCTCCCAAGTATGCAAGCTGACAACAATGCTCCTCATGGAAAGATAGAAGGTGTAGTGAAATCCTTCTTGCTATGCTAAGGCCTCCTTAAGGTAGGAGTGATGATATGCATGGGAAAATTTTTCTCCCAATGATGATCCTCTCATCCATGCAATCATCCAAATAAAATCTCACCTGTTGGGGCTGAATGGAGAGTTGTTTTGGTTTCCCATAATAGCCCTCTCTCCATTTGTGGTGTGCATGGGGCTACCTATATCCTTGGGCTGAAATAGTATGGCCTCCAAGAATGGCCCAAGCTACCCCATCAAGAAATCCAGCCATGAAATGCCTCCTCAAATCCTCCAAGTGGTCCCTTCCACAAGAAGAGAAAGTAGCAATGTGGCATTCATGGTATGCCCATGGTGTCTCCTGCAAAATGAAGCATGTATGATAGGGAGAATCATGCTCCCAATGGGTTGTACATACAATACTCTCCAAATAATGCTCCTCACAAATGTACAACATCAGAAATATACAAGGAGCAATATGCAATAGAAACAAGTTTCCAAATGACAACCGGAGAGTGGTTCCAAAATCCCACTCATGGAACCTGCGCAGTGCCTCTTAGCTTACTTCAAAATTACAATTAACAAGTGCTTTTCTAGCCACTTTTTTTCTGCCACAAACTCCTCACAATATGGAATCATAGAAATACAAATTGGTGCCAATGGTGCACACCAAGAAGCATGTGGCTTCCCCCACAACCCATCATAAGAATGGCCACTCCCATTACTGCAATGGGCCAAAAGTACATCACAATAGGGAGCATAAGGAGATGTGATCATCCTTAGCTCATCAAGCTATCCATAAGAAGTAAAGCAAGGCAAATCAAAATGAAGATCTATACCTCCTCTACCATGTACTCCGGTCCTTGAGCTGAAATGGCTCATCTGAATGTTCCCCCTCTCCTCCAATGAGTAAGGGAATGGTTGTGCCAACCTTTCAAAAAACATTCGGGCTCTGCATCTATCCATATGTTGATGTAGATCATGTTGAATGCCATCCCAAGTGAAATCCTCTAGCAAAGCAGAGTATGCATCCAAATGCACAACTAGGAAGTCCTCATGTGCTGCATGCAAAAGCTTCTCCTTGAGACTAGAAACTCTAGTCAAGAAGAGTCTACCAGGATGATAGATGATAAAATCATCCACTAAGTATCTGCCAACTCCATCAAGGCCATCCAAGAATCATGCATGCACCAAGATCCTGGGGAATACTCAACCAAAGCTGAGTCCTCCATCCTGGATCAATCCTCCACATAGACAACACTGGTGTTCTGCAATATGGTGCTCCATCATGCTGCTGCCTACTACCTTGACATCCCCTCATGCCAAATTCATCCTCCAAGTTGCTTCCATGCCCATCATGCAATTACTCATGCTCAAATAGAAATGATGCTCTCTGAAAATGAGCCTCTCATGAGAGACTATCACCTCCAAAGAATCCCCCGATCCTGGGAAATGTAAACATCAGTGGCCTCCATCTACTCCAATGCATGAAATATTCCTTCCTCAAAGGAAGTATCCTCCCTTTGATCAAATCTGTGGAGCAGTCATCCAGCATCATGAAGATGTTATCCTCCATCCATACAAAAACTCTATCTGTGCAGTGAAACTAGTGAGAATGGGTGGTACTGAAAATGAGAGAGTGTATCCCTCCTCCTTGTGCTGAACCCAAAACTCTCTGCACTGTGATGGATTCCTCCAATGTCTCCACCTCTCTAGAATCCAAGAGTGGTGAACCAAATGACATGATGCCTCTCATCATCTCTAGATCATGTGGCCTCCCAAGTGGAAAGCCTCCAAAAGTGAGACATCAAGATTGGAAGTGGACTGTGCATATGAGAGGAATGGAAGGTCCCTTTCTCTCTCTCTACTGCGCAGTGCAGCCCCTATCCTATGTGAAGAGAATCTTTGAAATAGATAAGGATGAATGTTCATCATCCCTTCATGCTAATCCTTCTGCTCTTCTTCTTCTTCTAATGGTGCAACGCTGTAGGTTCTTCTATGCACCTCCTCTCTACCAACATGTGAGTGTATCTCCTCCTTAATGAGAAGCCTTGTATCTTGGCCTTACTTTGAGAGAAATATCTCCACACCCTCACAAATGGAAGAGTGCCCTTCATACAATGGGGGTCTTTCCTCTAGCAAATCATTCTCCTGATTTCTTCCCCTCTAGAAATATGGAATGATCTTTGTTTCATGGTTCCCCTCCATGCATGCAAAGTGTTTGTAGGTTTGTCACACCATGTTTCACATTGGTTTTCATCAATCCAATTTGCAAAACTCTTTGTGAATTCAACATATGATCTCTCATTTGTGTGAAAACATGAAACATAATTCTGAAACCAATCATCATAAATCATACCTTTGAGTTGCAGCGCTGCTCCTCCAAAGGCCTCAACTCTTTCCCTCCATCCTTATTGCAGTAGCTATGTCCAATGTACTGCGTTGTAGATCTGCATGTGTGGCTGAATGCTCACACCCTTCATGAGAATAGCTAGGGCTTGCTCCTATCCACAAAACCCTTTCAGAAAATTCTTGCAAATTTTCCCTTTCATCAAATCTTCAATGATGTTCCCAATGGTCTGGAAAAGAAGAAGGGAGACCTCCTCTTTCGTCATTCCTTTTCCCTTGTTTCCTCTGTCAATCCCCTCTCCTTGGAGAGAAGCTCCTCTTGTTGATGGCAATATTTTGCACAGGCTGAGCCAAGATTGATGCTCTGATACCACTGTAATGTTCCAAATCTGGAACTTTCTACTCCATTGGGAATATCTTGAGATTTTCCATTTTCCTTCTTCATTGAGACACTGCAAGTCCATTTCAGAGATTTACTGTTGGGGAATTTACAGGATATGTCTCCTTCCAAATAAGGGAGAGATCCTGAGGCTAGCTGGCCCTTCACAGACTCTGTCTATGGATATGCAATATTCCACCTTGGGAATTTCTGCTACAGGGTCCTTGAGGACGCTGTATAAGGAAGATGCTGCATAAATAAGACAAAACACCACTGGGATGCCCTATAATAACTCTAATAAAACTCCCTTGCAGAAAATTATCTCAAAGAAATAACTCTAGATGGGTTATTCATATCTCCCCAAACTAGATCTCTAAAACAATGCTCAATGAGAGAGCTTACAACAATATATGAACATAAACATGAAATATGCACCTATGAATACATCATAAGAGGGAAATGCTATAGCCATAATGATATTATGATATATCAGCAAATGAATACAAGAAATAGTTGAGGGACAAGCCACTCAAGCCTTAAGAACAAACCTCCAATACATGAACAATGAAATACATGAGTTGTTGCAACTCCAAAAAATGCCAGAGAGTAGTGACTACGCAGTGTATAATAAGGCATAGTCTATTGAACATGAATAAAATACATATGTGGCTGAAGGAATACAACAAATAGCCCAACAACAAGAAATTGGCTGAAATACAAGATTTCTAGCCAATGTATGAGAGATTGCTAGAAATGCCGGAACATACAAAAATGTGACAACTGAGTTGTCACTACAACTGATACAAAATATGAATGAGGCCATGGAAGATCTGAAATGTAGATTCCCTCCTCTGATAATTTCTCCAAGCAAATGTTTGATCCCTTTGTCTCAAAAACCCTCCTCCTTTGAAGCTCTAGAACCCCTCTCTCACTGCCTCCTCCAAAATAACACAGTTTCCTCCATGGAATACATAGTGGGAGATGATGGAATGTTGGACCATGCCAACATATCTGATATGAAGCTTGGGAATCCTCCTTGCAGCTCCTCCAATGAGTGGATCACTCCTCCACTGAAGAAAACAAGACAAGAGAGACTCCATGAGTTCCTCTCTTGCTTCCCCCAGCAACACAACGTCCTCTCTGCTGCATAAATAATGCTGTAACTGATGGTAGTAGTTGTGGCCAATGTCAGATTGAGGAAATGTAGCTCAATCCTCATCCTTCCTTGAGGAAGAGGAAGGGATTCCCGACCGAGAACAACCTAGTGCCCGAGGGCACCATCACCCTGCTAAACAACTCAGGGATGCAAGCCTTTGTAGACCCAAGTATAAAACTCCAAAAAATGTATACAAATGGGCTGCCATATCCTCCTTATAAAGAAAAGGAAATCTTCTCAACCAAGGTCCCACCAATTAGGGTTTCCACCCTCACATAAGTGTCTTCCCTCCAAAACTGCGCAGCTTCTCTAGGAAGCCTCTCCTCCTTGGGAAGCGTTGTTGAATTTAGTTAAAGATGACTAAACTAAGTGATCTGGGTTCCATTCACACCCTTAGGTGTTTATTTCAGCTTCTTATTTGTCCTCCTTTCACACAAGGAGTGTTATTTCTTCATCTAAAGAGGGTTAAGGTGTCCCCCTTACCCATTTTATTAAGAAAAAATAAAATGTGCAACTATAATGTTCCATTTTAGCTTGAGGCTAAAAATTGGGAACATTACATATATGTATACAACTTTCTTGTGTCCCCTAAAATCCAAAATCTTGGAGATCTCTACAAATTTCAAACCATGATAACCCCGAGAATCCCTCTCGTTGACACTTCGCTCTTTCAATTATTACTTTTTTTAAGGACACGTTACTCAAACAAATGTTAAAACCAAAAAAATATTTTGAATTGTTAATGAAAAATATGTTAAACAGTGAGACATGGCATTTAAATATGGTGTAGGTTCGGCATAAGATGATGGATATGTGAACAACTTTTATTTGATATCTTTAGTTACTTATATTTATATGTAAAGAATATTTCATTTGAAAACAACCAACAACAACTTTTCCATGATGATCATAGAGCCTCTCATCTAATTAGTTAAAGAATAATCCCTATAAACATGGTAACTCACCAAAGGCATAGAACACTTTAATTTGCAAAACATAAATGAAACAAGAACAAGTCCAAAAAAATTCCATCATATCAGAAAAATAGTTTCTTATATTTCCATCAAGCATAAGTTCTAAGTAAAAATTCCATATGGAACCAAAAAATGGAGTGACATATTGAGATGTGTATTGATATTGGAGCATCTATAATGTGTTCCCTCTTTAAAAATGCCAAGGAAAATTTCCCTTCTCACCCTTCTTATAAAGCAACTAGTCCTTTTCATAATCGACAAACCATGGACGCAACAGAAAGTGAAATGTTGGTGATTTGGCATCTAATCAAATCTATGGTCAATCATTTGATTATGGAAATCGCAAAATATAGAAAAACAAGTCATAGAGTCATTATTAACAAACTTGGAGGAAGAAAATGGTGGAGTTTGTAATAAATAACCTAAAGAGAGTTCTCCATGTTGAAATCTGTAGGAAATCAAATTCAAGAAACCTATTGAATTTCAATATCCAAAATCTCAAACTTTGTTCTTTTAAATTAGCGAAAAATTAGAGTTGCCATTCATTCATCCTTGGTCTTTGTTTTGGATAAATAAAAATAATGGAATATTTCTAGAATTGTAGCGATAGACCTCTACAATAATTAGCAATGTATTTTTCTTGGCCCATAAATACTTTAAAATCACAATACAACATTAGCCTTTATGTTACACCCCTATAACTCTACTTTTTAGACAGTTACTAGTTCTAGACATTGGTATATTATTGGATTTACAAGCGAGGGAAGCCGTGATGGAGCTTATGTCATGATGTAATTATATTATTATTATTGAGTTAATAAATAAATTGCTTGGAAATATTCAATAAAGAGAGCTAGAGTGTGGAAGGCTTCTTTCCAGCTTCGAAAAGTTGTGGTGGTCAAGCCCACATGACCTTCCCTAAAAGTATCCTAAAAATCCCGAGGAGAAAAATAAAAGAAATTGAATTAACAGAATGAGAGAGAAATATTTCGTTAATAACTTAGCTGGGAGATAATACTAAGTGGGGTTGAATAAAGCACTACAGCATAGAAAAGTGTGCTTTAAAGAAAAATAAAAGTACATTTTTTTGAAAAAAAACTAAAACAAAAAAGGCCTAGGAAAAATGTTGGCAGACTTTAAAGCAGGATGCTACTAAAATTTTCTGGGAAGAATAATTTATAAAGAGAAACCGCCTAGGGATGAAGGGGAAATTCCTAAAGGCAAGAAAGACTTATCTCAAGCGGAACTATTGGAGACGGTTCGCGGTTGGATGGAACATGTGTTCTTAAGTATTTCCCAAGCAGAAGCTATGGTATGATAAAATTATTTTCATATCTTATAGTTGATCTTATTTTACTATTGATTTTGCATCATTTAGTGATACACATTGGTAGAAATGAGGAGATGTGGTATATCGACACTTAGTTGATTAGATTACAATATCCATGTCTATGTTACTGTATTCCTATGTCCTCTTTTCAGAGGAAATATGTTTCTTGTTCACAAAAAAAACTATGTGTACATGCATAGAATACTTAATTTTTATTATTAGTGATAATATTTTTTACGAACTCGTACATGGTAAGACTAGATCTGAGAATGAGCTAGATAAATTTAATTGTATTATAGTTATCAATTATTAAATTTGACTTGGTATAAAGATATATAATCAAGGAATTTATTTCAGATTATCAATGTTACACAGTGAAAGGATAAATATTGTTGGTCATATCATAAGGGTATCACATAACCTGCCAAAACAAGAAACTTAGAATATCCAATCTATATGCCAGGAAATTTATTGATCTGAGTTTGTGACAAAAAATTTCTAAGTATTATATATATATATATATAGAAGAGGAATTATGTATTTATAAAATTTGATCTACCAAATTAAACTATACACGACTTCCTTCAAATTCGGAGGGTTGTGATTAGAAACTTTACATGATGAAATGGAACTGTCCTTTCCAGTAATAAAACCTACATAATATATATGATAGTTTGATTCATTAATAAACAAATAAAACCATTGTAAGTATTATTAGAAAGGGATAGCATGTAGTGTTTTATTATATTTACACATGTACGAAATCAAATTGTAAACATTAATGGAACTTGGGATTGAAATTATAAATAAATCCATAGTGATATTACTACAATATTCATATGTCAATGAAAGTTCTCGAAGTGATAACATGGAATGGATGAGTAGAATATATAAGGAAGATTAAAAACAAGGGTTAAGGAATTTTAGTCATAAAGTAATTAAAATAAGTAAGTAAAGAACACCAAGTAATAAGTGTCTATAATGCAGTGTAAAAAAACAAATTGTATAATATATTGAGTATGAGGGGATAGAATTTACAAAATAAAAAGGAAAAACAAATGCAACTACAGAGTGGTTATACAAACGTGTAAATAGGATAATCATATCTTATTGAAATAAAAATTATGTTGGAGCTAAAAGTAGGATAAAGAGTAAATATCTTACTAATCCAGATGAGCCAATAGGATTATAGAGAATTTCCAACTCATGCCTTTTATGTAATTTACTTTATATTAGAATGATTGAAACACCTAAGTTTAATACAGTAATGTCATAAAACTGCCAGTAAGCACATATGAACTATATCACTTAGCGTGATAATTTGAATATGACTAATTATCGAAAAAAAATGAATATATGCAAACAATACAGAGACTAAAACTAAAATGAGGTACTAAATTATATCATTTAAAATCCAATATATGAAGACATAAGTTCCTACTATGTCAAATAAATTTATACAGTAATCCTATATACAAGAAACAAATAAATATGGTTATTAAAAAATTAGTAGATTTCAACAAGGGGTTGAGGACATAACAACTAGTCTTCTATGAGATAACTGGAAAGAATATGTACAAAAAAATTTAACCACTAAATATATCCATAAAGTGTATACATGAAAACGGTGGAATAGAAGAGATATGTATATGTAATTCAAATCAAGTCGGAATTGTTCCATTACAATTGAATCCAAGGTTGTAACTTTAATAATTGGTGGAGAAAAAACTTGAGTCACAACTAGCCTTACAACTCATACAGGGGAAGTATACGAATATTAGTAAAAATTAAATGAACCCTTGATGTGGTTGGAGAATACAACTCGGGAAAAAAAAAAAAAAAAAAGTCCTTGCCTATGCAATCAGGGGTTAAGAATCGGTAGGAAGTCAACCTGTGGCGTAGCGAGTTAGTGTCAGGTGTTGAAAAAGGAATTTAAATTCCAATGGTAATTTCATCCAATGCACCATAATCATACCTATAACTACAAGCATTAACTAAAATTATGAATATTCAGTGGCAAAGAAAAAATTAAAAAATGTGTAAAGTGTGCGAGTAAGGAAAGAGTAGTAAGTGATACCTATCAAAATCCAAATAGGTCAATGCTCCAATTCCTATGGTGATATAAATCCATGAAAGTTAGAATTGTAATTTTAAATGAAATAATTATAAAATAAAATCTATACAAATAAGTACACAAAGAATATGTTGAGATTAGAAAAAAGAAAAAAAAATCCCCAAGTACCAAATCGAAACTCAAACCTAGCAAAGAATGAAAATCATATCAGCGGAATGGTTGATTAGAAAGGAATCCTAGGTCTTCCTCATATAACTTTGAATATACCGAAGCCATGGCTAAATATAAAGGGGAACTTGTATAAATTTCTCTCTTTATGATAAATAAATTAAGTGGTTGGGTGGAGGAAGATAAGATTGGAATCATGAAATTAACTGCACATTTGCCGAAATAAACCTCTAGAGATGGTCTTTGATAAAACTTTGAAAACAAATTAATGGCTCGTGAGATTTAAATTTAGGATTGAAAGTGGAGGATTAAAAAAACATAAATAGTTATCCAGTGGATCATACTATTCCATAAATTACCTCTGTAGTATCATACGGAAGATGAAAAGCCAAAATCAAATCCAAAATCTGTTGTCTGCCAAAGGCCTACATCTCTTATCTTAATTCCATCAAAAAAAATTATCAACATTGTTCGAAATGGGAAAACTACACTAACTTAGTTAATTATAGTGGGAGATGATAAGAAAAAATAAAAAAGTCAAGAAATCCATAAGATATACACAAACCACAAGATGTTATACCTGTGCAATCTTTGCAATTTATCCCTGGAGATGGAAATGTTTTGAGAAATAAGTTACAGACACTGTAGGGAAGTCTGAATGGCCATTGAAAATTCAAACATAGGCGTTGATGTGTTGGAATCCCTGAGTAGCACTTTGTTGAAGGTATCTCCACAGGCACGCCATTTATGGCCCGTCCAGGTGTTGTTTATGTTTTTCCCATGAAGAGGATGCTCAACACATGTTTTTGGACTGACCAAATATCAGCATTCTCTAGAATATGGTCAAACACACGCTCGGGTGTCCTATCAGATGGCATGGCAACTCATTATTAGAGACCTGGTCTGAGTGGTGGCAGGCTGCAACATGTTCTAAACTGAGGAATATACCCCTACTTATTGCATGGGGTATTTGGACTGGGTGAAATCAACATACATTTGAAGGTCGGCCGGTTATTTGGGTGCACATTGTCACTGTTATCATTGCCACCTATAGCCTCATACCAGACACGGCCCAACCAAATCTGGTTAAGATCATCAACCCTGAATGTATCAACCATACTCGGTCGTGGGCCTATTTCGACGGTGCCTCAAATCAACATGGGTGTTGGGGTGGTGCAGTACTTTATAAATCTGATACTCATTACTATCAACTCAAAATGGGACTGGGCCCTGGAACTAACAATTATGCTAAACTCCTTTGCCTCCGCCTTCTCCTACTTTTCGCCTGGGAAAAAGAATGCAACAATATTCAGATATTTGGAGACTCTCTTGTTGTCATTAATTGGTTCAATTCTCTTACACAATGCCACACCCACACATTTAATACTTTATTGTGGGAAGTCCTTCATCTCAAATCCTTGTTTGACACTATATCTGTCACTCATATTTATAGGCAAAGGAACAAAGTGGCAGATAAAATTTCCAAAGAAGCTGTGGAGATAGAGTGGGGTAGATGGTTCATCACTGAACACGATGGCGCATAGGTTTACAGATATTTTCATAGACTGTTCATTGATGACTTCCAGGACAGAGGAGCAGTCACTTCTTGGCTACATTTTGACTGATATGGGAGTTGGAACCTAGATCTGATTTGTAATTTTGTACAAGATACTTGTTGCATATATTGCACTGATACATGAACTATTTGCCTCCACCATGAGGAACAACTAGTTAACATGATCCATAATGGATAGTATTAGTAAAATGTAACATGTAATTTTTCTACATCAATGAAAAGTTACGAATTTTTCCCCAGAAAAAAAAAGGTTGAATGTACAATAGAGGGTTAGGGTATATGTTAGGGTTTGTTCCCATCAAGTCTGAACCCTCCGATGATCCAAAGTTAATCTCCATCATTGAAATAAATAAGTACAAGGGCCACATGGTAATCACATGGGAAGTAATCGTCAGGGTCACGCTAGAACTTCCATGTGTTAATTCTACGCCATCAATAACCCCTGGATGAGTTCAATCATACCACAACTTAAGGGTCTAAGTTATAAAGGAACAAGAAAAATTAAAGGGATACAAGTTTGAACGAGTATGAAATTTAGACCAAAAATGATTCTATATTCTCCTTGATACTATGGTGAAGTTTCATTCATATGTGTAAAATGGATTATCAGATCCAATGTGGCTATTTTAATTAGCCGATATATATATATATATATATAGACTTGGTACACAAGGAAACCTTAAACGAGGATAAGGTGTTCTTGAAAAAGGAAAGAAATTCTATCCAAATAATTACTTATATAGGTCAAATGTTGTGAAAGGTGGTATTCCGATACTAAGGATGTATAAAAAATTCTATTAATTATAAAAACACAAAAGGAAACATGTTGCTAGTGAGCTAAATATAATATGTTAAAAAAAATGTTACTAAATGTTGTGAAAAAAAGAAAAAGAAAAAGTACATTACATACAATATCAAAGTTCTAGGTTCAAATTTGAGGCATATGGGCCAACCCATAGCTAAATCATACCAATGTTACAAAGAAATTTGAAATAATCACTGAATAAACCAATAAAGGCAGAAGAGTTTACTAGACCTCCTATTAAAAGAGAACAGGTTTGGGTGCAATTAGGAGATGATGTATCACACCTCCTATTAAAATAGAATATGTTTGGGTGCAATTAGGAGATGTGTCACCTCCCATAGTAGAGTTGTTGGATGAAGTGAAGGATATGAAAAAGTTATACTAGAAATATATTAATTACAACTCTACAACTAGTAATTAACATCTTTGTGATTAAGGACCTTTAACAAGGAATAAAAATCATAATTCTAAGTCAAAGGAAATTTTTCATTAATAATAAAGTTTTAGGTACCCCACAAAGATCTAAATAATGGGGAATATATGTAACAAGAAAATGATTTTTATAATATAAAGCAAGTAAAGGACATGTTGGCAATCAACAAATTGAGCATTGAAATTCTAGTGATTGGAAATTGGTTATTTAAATTTAAAAATTATAACTACTCAAATACTTTAGGTCCATATATATAAAAAAATGTTGTTTAAAACAAAAAGTATAAGTAGTGGTTACACAGGACATACTATGACCACAACCATAATATGACATTGTGAAAGACCATTTCCATGAATAAGGATAATGGAATGAGAAGTGGTTGATGAATTTATCTACAAACCGCATAGGGAAACCTCCTAGGTGGAATGACCTTATGCCTTTTCCATAGACCTACAATAATGAAGGTTTCCATTGCCATGGTTATTACACCCAATCTACATATAACTTTCATGTGCCAATAATTCTTATATTGGAAAGACTATTATTATAGCATGAAATTAATCATAGCAATGTTATTGTTATGAAATATTAATATTCTACTCGATAATGATAAGCATGGAAAAAAAAACTAAACCAAGTGGGAAATTGCATGGATTTATCTATTAGAGAAAAAGATACCATTTTAAGTGTAATGGATCTTTTTTTGTTAGAATCATGAAGGAAAAGCAACACCTTTGTAGTTGGTATATACCAAACCATTGTAACTATATAAACAGGGTAAGGAAAATTAATTAATTGTAGGCAGTACACAATAACCCTGTGAGGAGTCAATATTATAAGAGGAATAGGGAAAATAAGTTGTGTCCATACAGATGTAAAGATAAGTGGGATACAACTATTATACCATAACAAAATCACTTTAAATTATGATGTTATACAACATAACTCTAGAAGTAGATAAGGAGAGGTGTTAGAAGGAAAAATTGAGTTACCTGAGGAAGGTGGATTTGCATAAGAAAAAAAAAATTCTTAAGTTAGAATTAAATATTTGAAGGAAAAATGGAATAGAAAAGTGGATATTTAACTTATCTTATAAAAAAAAATTATCACTTGTTTGGGAAGCATAGTGAGCCTGAGGCAGACATTAATAGATGTACACTATGTTAAGTTAAAACACAATATTTCTCCTAATATACCTTCACATTCTAGTTAAAATCACAATCATGCCATCAAGTATTAGAGTATTTGGGAACTTTCACTATAAATACTTGGGTCTAAAAGTGTAAATACAAAATAAAGAGTATGGAAGATGATCCTAGGGGATGTATATATCTATAGAAAAGTGTTGATGAGGATCGACAACCTGGTACTATGGAGAGAAAAATATAGTACAAAATCAAGTGATACTGAATGTGAACATATGTTCCAGTTGGTTAGATATACAAAATATATACTTCAAAGACAAACATACACTGGCAACATAACTCAATTGTGGATACTATGATAAAAAGTTGTGATCTATAATTGTGACTAAACTGGTAGGATTGCGATGAATAGTATTGGTATTTAATACTGATATGATTTTGGAAGAATCAATACAGTTCCACTTGGAAAACAAATAAAAATCCCAATTTCCCAGGAAGAACAACATGAGAAAACAGGGAATTGTGTGGTGCAGAAGAAATTACCGGTTTAAAATTTCTATAAAAAAAATAAACAAAGCATTCTTAAAACTGTAATAGAATATCACAATAAGTCATGGTTGAGAGGAAAATAATCTCAGAAATGGAAAAGAAAATAAAACATTTTTAGATTATTAAGTTAAAAATGATAGTGAAAATGGTATTTTGGTTTCCCAAGGAATCAAAAATGCATGGAAATGCTTAAGAGTGGTGTTAAAAAGGATTTATAAAATGACGGTTAAGATATATATATATATATATATATATATATATATCTATATATATATATATATATATATATATATATATAAGTATGAAATGAATTAAAATGGGAAAAAAAATCAATATTGAGAATAGGTAATTCCCAAAGAAGGAATTGTAAAGGACCTGAAAAGAGGAAAACAACCCTTATTAGGTATGGACCTGAAGGGTGAAATGAACCTCTAGTTTATATGGGATTCCAATTAGTGTTGTTGATTCAAAGGAGATTTTAGTAAATATTTTATAGTTTTGATTCATAATGATCGAAAGGATTTAGTTAATAGGAAAGGTAGTTAACTAAATATTAAATTGAGGGGATGTAGCAGTATAAGTCAGTGAATGCGAAGTGACTTCATCGGTGTAGCCCAACAAAATTTTAAGGTATATGGCCTGGAAAACCTAGTGAAAATGCAAAAAGGTCGATGATTGAGTGATATAACCATAACTAGGAGAGAAACAACTTAACTTAGTTTTTACTAGTGATACATGGATTCTAAAAGTTCAATGGTTAATGGTTAGGTACATGTACAATATTTTTGAATGCTTAAGTAAGTGCATGATTAGGTACACACCTGCAAAATTTCATAAGAGAATGATCTTGATTACAACCATTTTAGTACGCAAAAGTGAAATGTGTATAGCCTTCATCTACCTAAATGTAGGATAAATTGAAGGAAAAAAAAATCTGGAATTAAGTTAATGAAAAATAGTAGATGAAGTGTAAAACAAAATATTGCATAATTTTGAAGCTACATCTCTTTTGTTGTTTTGACCCTAGAACGATAGTAGGTCAATTCACTCCTTAACTACCTAGGTTGATATTTTGAATTCCTTGTTTTCCCATTTCTCTTACTTCGGGATTTGGGTTTTGGTGGTTGTAAGCATGAAGAAGCGAATAGAAAAGAGTTGACAAAACAAATAAGATGGACATGATGGAGTCCACTTGGTATATAATAGTTATCAATATAAAGGCCTGATGTATATTGGATACAATGACATCAAAATAATAACATGGAATAGAGTGATTCCTAGTATGATAGGTCACTAGCATAAATCATAAGGAAAATAAAAGTAAGTAATTCCTTACGTATTATTGTCTATGTGTAAATGACATGAAAAGAACTGGAAGCTTCATATTTTGAATTTCACATTAAAAGCATGCATGCCACTAGTATAGCCATGAATAAATGTACCAAATTTGGTATTATTGTGATGTTATGTTGATGATGTTGACCTTGTGGGATGCATGTGGATAGTTTTGTTGGGTGCAGGTTGCTCAAAATAAAGTGAAGTGGAAGTACTTAATGCATAAGATACAATTGTAAGGATGACACAAGAGGAATTTCCTTTTCATTTTAAAGAAAGATGGAATTGTAGGAACACCAAGGGCATTGTTTTATTAAAAGGGGGGGGGGGGGGGGGGAGATGTAACACCCCTATAACTATTATTTTTAGACATTGGTCTATTATTGGATTTATCAGCGAGGGAAGCCATGATGGAGCTTATGTAATGATGTGTTTATATTATAATTATTGAGTTAATAAATAAATTGCTTGGAGATATTCATGAAAGAGCACCAGAGTTTAGAAGGCTTCATGCAAGGTTCGAAAAAGTTGTGTTGGTCAAGTCCACATGGTCCTTCCCTAAAAGTATCCTAAAAATCCCCATGAGAAAAATAAAAGAAACTAATTTAACATAATGGGAGATATAAATTATGTTAATCACTTATCTGGGAGATAAATACTAATTTGGGTGGAATGAAACACTGTGGGAGATAAAAGTGTGCTTTAAAGAAAAAGAAAAAAGTATATTTTTTGAAAAAAATTAAAACAAAATGTCTTAGGTAAAAGGTTGGTAGACTTTATAGTAGGACTCTACTAAAATTTTCCAAGAAGAAGAATTTATAAAGAGAAACCACCTAGGAATAAAAGGGGAATTATTGAAGGAAATAAAGTCTTAGCTTAGGGAAACTGTTAGAGACAGTTCAGGGTTGGGTGGAACGTCTCACTATTCTTGATTATTTTTGAAGCAGAAGCTATTGTATGATAACATTATGTTAATATATTATAGTTGATATTATTTAACTGTTGATTTTGCATCTATGCATTGGTACAAATGAGGATATGAGGTATATCCACATTTAATTGATTGTATTACAATATGCATGTCTATGTTATTGTATTCTATGTTCTCTATTCACAAAAACTATGTTCCCTATTCACAAAAAAATTATGTGTACGTGCATAGAAGACTTAATTGTTATTATTATTTATGAGAGTTGGGACAACCTCGTATATGGTAATACTAGATCTGAGAATGAGCTTTAAGGATAGATGCATACATAAATTTAGTTGTATTAGAGTCATTAATTATTAAATTTGACTTCATAGAGAGATAGATAATCAAGGAATTTATTTTAGATTATCAAAGTTACACAATGAAAGGATGGTCATATCAGAAGGGTATCCCATAACCTACCGAAACAAGAAACTTAGAAAATCCAATCTATATGCGAGGAAATATATTGCTCCGAGTTAGTGATAGAAATTTTTGAATTAATATTTTGAGAGTAGTTTATATATATATATATATATATATATATATATATATATATATATATATATATATATTCTCGATTTAGATAGAAGATGAACGATGTATTTATAAAATTTGATTTACCGAGTTAAACTATACATAACTTCCTTCAAAGTCATATGGCTATGATTTAGAATTTTACATGATCAAATTGAATTTACCTTTCCAGTAATAAAATCTACGTAATATAGATATGCTAGTTTGATTCCTTAATAAATAAAATAAAATTGTTGTAAGTCTCATTAGAAAGGGATAGTGTGTAGTGTTTTAATATATGTACACTTGTATTAAATCAAATTGTAAACTTTAATGGAAATTTGGATTGAAATTATAAATAGATCCATAGTGATATTATTACAATATTCATATGTCAATGAAGTGATAAAATGGAATGGATGAGTGGAAGATATAAGGAAGATTAAAAACAAGGGTTAAGTAATTTTATTCGTAAAGTAATTAAAATAAATAAGTATAGAACACCAAGTAATAAGTGTCTATAATGTAGTTAAAAAAAAAAACATTTTTATAATATATCGAGTAGGAGGGGATAGATTTAAAAAAATGGGGCAAGAAAATTCAACCATGGAGTGGTTATACAAACTTGTAGACAGTATAATCATATTTTATCAAAATAAACATTATGTTGGAGCTAAAATTAGCATTAAGAGTAAATATTTTACTAATCTAGATGAACCAAGAGGATTATAGAGCATTTCCAACCCATATATTTTAGGTAATTTCCTTTATATTAGAATGATTAAACATCTCGGTTGAATACAATTATAAACTTGTAGACAGTATAATCATATTTTATCGAAATAAACATTATGTTGGAGGAGCTAAAATTAGCATGAAGAGTAAATATATTATTAATCTAGATGAACCAAGAGGATTATAGAGCATTTCCAACACATATATTTTAAGTAATTTCTTTTATATTAGAATGATTAAACACCTCGGTTGAATACAATTATGTAATATATCACTTAGCGTGATAATTTGAATATGACAAATTCTAGAAAAATAATTTGAAGGTATGCAAATAATACAGATACCAAAACTAAAATGAGGGACTAAAGTGTATCATTTAAAATCCAATAGATGAGGGACTAAATAAATTTACACAGTAATCCTATATATAAGAAACAAATAAATATGGTTATAAAAAAATTAGTAGACTTCAACAATGGGAATAAGAATATGTACCCAAAAGTTAACCAATAAATATATACATAGTGTATACATAACAATATTGAAATAGAACAAAGATATGTATATATAATTCAAATCAAGTCATAATTATTCCATTAGCCAAGGTCGTAAGCTTAATAATTGGTAATTGATGGAGGAAATGCCTGAGTCGTAACTCGCCTTACATCCCATACATGGGAATTATAGGAAGCTTAGTAAAACTTAAATTAACCCTAGATAGGGTTGGAGAATACGACTCAAAAAAAAATGAAGAAGTATTTTCCTACACAATATGGGGTTAAGAATGAGTAGGGAAGGACCTATAGCATAGCGAGTGAGTTTCAAGTGTTGAAAAAAGAATTTAAACTCCAATGGTAATTTCATCCAATGCCCCAGAATCATACATGCAACCACAAACATTGATTGGAACTAGGAATATCCATTAGAAAAGAAAAAAAAATGTGTAAAGTGTGGGAGTAAAGAAAGAGTAGTATGTGATACCTATCAAAATCAAAATAGGCCAATGCTCCAATTCCCATGGCGATATAAAGCCATGAAAGTTAGAATATTCATTTTAGATGAAATGATTCTAAAATAAACTCTAGAAAAATAAGCAAAAAGACAGTGTTGAGATTAGCAAAAGGAAAAAAAAATATAAGGTACGAAATTGAAACTCAAAGTTAGTGAAGAATGAAAATCATATCAGTGGTTGATTCGAAAGGACTCCTAGGCCTTCATCATATAACTTTGAATATACCAAAGCCATAGCTAAATAATGAGCAGAAGTTACATAAATCCCTCTCTTTAAGCTAAAGAAATTAAGTGGTTGGGTGGAGGAAGATAAGCTTGGAATCATAAAATTACCTGCACAATCACCGAAATAGACCTCTTGAGATGGTCTTTGCTAAAAAATTGAAAACAAATTAAGGGCTTGTGAGATTTCCATTTAGGGTTGAAAATAAAGGATAAAAGAAAATATAAATACCTAACTAGGGGTTTATAATATTCCAGAAATTACCTCTATAGTATCATACGGAAGAGGAAATGCCAAACCCAAATCCAAAAGCCCTCGTGTGTCAAAGGCCTACATATCTCATCTTACTTCCATAAAAAAAATTAATAATATTGTTCACAATGGGAAAACTACATTAACTTTGTTAAGTATAGTGGGAGACTATAAGCAAAAAAAAAGGTCAAAAAATCCATAATTGATACACAAACCACCAGATGTTATACATGTGCAAGCTTTTCAATTTCTTCCTGGAGATGGTGTAGTTTTGAGAAATAAGTTACAGGTACTATAGGAAGGTACAAATGGCCATTGAAAGAACAAACAGAGGCATTGATTCCTTGGAATCCCTAGGCAACACTCTGTTGAAGGTATGAATAAAAAAAAAGGTGATTTTACAATATAGGGTTAGGGTATATGTTAGGGTTTGTTCCCATCAATTCTCAAACCTCTGATGATCCAAAGCTAATCTCAAATATTGAAATAAATAAGTACAATGGCCACATGGTAATCACATGGGCAATAATAAAATGGGTCATGCTAGAATTTCCATGTGTTAATTATATGCCATCAATAACCCTTGGATGAGTTCAATCATGCCACATGCGCACCACAACTTAAGAGTCTAAGCTATAAAGGAGAAAAAAAAATTAAAGGGATATGATTTTGAATGAGTATGAAAGTTAGACAAAAAAATGATTCTATATTCTCCTTGATACAATGGTGAAGTGTTATTCATAGGTGCAAAATGGATTATCAGTCCCAATGTGGCCATTTTAATTAACTGATATTATATATATACATTAAACTTGGTACAATAAAAAGGAAACCTTAAATGAGGATAATTTGTTGTTGAAAAAGGAAAGAAATTATACCCAAATAATTACTTATATAAGTCAAATGTTGTGAATCGTGGTATTTTGATACTGAGGATGTATACAAACTTCTATTAATTAGAAGCACAAAAAAATAAAAAAATAAACATGTTTTTAGTGAGCTAATAATAGTATGTTGAAAAAAAAATTGTTGTAACATTCCTTCGACACTCATAAAATATTTTTAGTTATTGTATTAATTACCCTATTTTACATTTGATTAAATGTTTCACAACCAAGAACCCATTGTGAATTAGTTAATATAACTAGTTTTAATATTCTTCAAAGGGTTCATTATTATGGGTTGGCTCGAAAGAAAGCATAGAGAATTGTTTTTTTTAGAATATATCGACCTGGAGGTTGGGGGTAGAAAATTATCACCTGTGTTGTAATTATAAGTGAGGCTTATGCTTATTTCTAGTTGCAAACTAGTATGGTTACCGTTAAGTGGGTATATCTATTTTAAGAGAAAATGGATGATCCCATAGAGGAAGCTATATGAAATATAGTTCGATTATGTTTGGGTTTCTAAATCCAGAGATGAATAGAAAACTGTAGCAGTGATGAGCAATGAGTTGGTTCCATTGCAAAGCAATTATTTTCTTTCCGCATGATTGCTCAATCAAGGAGTCATGAGAAGGAATCAGGCACTTGAACATAAGTTAACTATGCTATTTCATTTTTTCTTCTTCTGGAAAATGTTTTCATATCCTGTGTTGAAGTATTGACTGTTAAAGGCTTTCACGAAGTGGTAAAAATAATCATTTATGAATTCCATGGTAACATACATCGATAAGTTTATAAAAAGAAAAGAATACAAACGTGAATAGATTTTACGAGGAATGCATTAACCCTTCGTGATTATCATTAGTAATGTTGGGCTATTAAATCTTGTTAAAAACCTAGCTTCTTAAGTTAACAATGCTTTTATTCAAAGATTAAGGTTATAATGTGAGCGAACTCTAGTTCCTTATCAATTTATGAATCATATTATAAATGGAATATATGCAAATCTACCAAGTAATTTGGTGTTATTTGACAAATGTTAATAAGCATTAAACATTTCTATAAGGAAATAGAGTTTATGCACATAAAATATAAGTTCATAAGGTTATTTTTCTTGAAAAGAATTTAATAGTTAATTCTTGAAGATATTTCATGGGTTGGAAGATAAGTTAAGGAGTTTCATGAAGAACACATGTTAGTTTGTCATAATATTTTTTTTGGGAAAAATCATAATAATTACTTCTTGGTAAAATATTATGTTTTTTTATATATGTTTCTTACTTGAAAAGAATGACCTCTTGAGAATATGAAAATAATAAGGGAGGCATGAGAAATTCGCATGTAGAAATATAGAGAAACAATGTTATATTAGATTCTTTATGAAGACGAAGTATGTATTTGTTACATGAAAATAATAACTAAATGATGATAGAATTCTAAAGAAGGGAATATGTTGTGCATACATTAAAGAAGAGCTATTATGATAAGCTCTTGCATGCACAAATAATAGTCATTTTGTTATAGAGATATGTTCTTTGCATGTATAGAAGAAATAATGAGTTATCATGTTTCCTTAGGAAAACTTATATGTGGGTACTTTATGCTATCATAACTATTATGTTAGTTTCATTTGGAATAAGATCATGCATATGCATGAATTATTTGTATTAGCTTTCATTGGAGAGAATATACATATTTGTATGTGGGAAAAGATAGCATGTTGTGTTAGAATTCATTGGAAAATATTGTTAGTATAATATTTGAAAAATAAGACATCTATTTGTATGCTTTATTACATTAGTGTTATAGAAAAGAAAACATGCATTTGCATGCTATCTTGTGTTAAGAAACATGCGTATGCATGCTCTCTTGTATTAAGCATTCCTTTGGGAAGACTCTTTTGGAAGCTATGTTATATGTTGTGTTAAGCATTCCTTTGGGAAGACTCTTTTGGAAGCTATGTGCACTGTGGTGTTAAGAATTCCTTTGGGAAGACTCTTTTGGAAGCTATGTGCTCTGTTGTGTTAAGCATTCCTTTGGGAAGACTCTTTTGGAAGCTATGTGCTCTGTGGTGTTAAGCATTCCTTTGGGAAGGCTCTTCTGGAATCTATATGCATTTGCATGTATGGGAACAACATTTGTTATGTTAGATTTCCTTTCATGCACCAAAAGTAATAGCTTAAGCATTAGTTATTTTAATTAAATTTATGTAAATCGCATGTACAAGATCGTAACTTATGTATCAGTTTTCTTTTAAACAAATGCTTGGGAGATGTAGGCATTGTCTTGCAAGAATGTATGCTTATGCGAGGGAAACATTAGTTAATTTGATGACTTATAACTAGAACATATGCAGTATGTGTTGTTAAAGGAAGAATGTCAAGATATTTTACTTTCATGTCATGAATATACATGGGTAGATGGAGAAGCTTCTCTAGTATAGATTTATGAAATGGTTGATTAATACTTTATGAATCTTGACATCAATGTAGGTTGAAGGCAACACTAGCAGGAAATGATGGTGACTTGTATAAAGGAAATATTATGCTTAACATGGTGGCAGGTAAATGATTATGGTTCATGCAGATGAGTGCGAGCTGCAGGATGATCCAATGTACGATGGTCCATTGTAGGTACATCAATGCCACCAAGATATGAAGATATGAATATTAGTGGGTAAATGCTATCATATTTATTGTAATGGCTTTAAGCTAGATATTTGTATATTTATTTGTAATATTTATAACAATGGTTAAGGGATGGTATCCCTTATAAGACATTGAGTGAGGGGTGAACACACTCAAAAGCATTTAATAATAAAATTAAACGTTTTTTGGTTTTCACCCTATGAGGTTTCCAGGGTATATTGGTGTTCAATGATGTGATTGATTATTGTGTCAAACTGATGATGTTGATTCCTTTCTTGTTGTGATGTTCATAATGTCAAGTATGTGATGACTACAAGAATGATGAAATGAATGCAAGGTTACATAATACAGTTTTATGTTAATGTATTACAATAGAGGTGCTTAATGGTTAAGAAATTTACTATTCTTATACTAAGGTTACACTATGAACTGGTGAAAATTCTATCTAATGATGAGTAAGGAATATTTAATAGTGATTTGGATAGTTACCTGTCAGTAACTTGTATAAAAAAAAAATTAACTCCTTGCATTTCCATGTGAAGTAATCGGAGTATGTTACAAGTGGTATCAGAGCCAAGTTGCATCACTAATGCCTTTGGGATTTTTTAAGTGAAAGGAAATTGAGGTATGCTATCAATGGACATCATTTAAGGTATGATCCTAGAAATCTACATATCGATTGATATATGATTCTAGAAATATACATATTGATTGATATATGCAGTAGTCTACTTTTGACATGAGATGTGTGATTCATGTTTATAACTACATTGAAGAGTAATAAGTAATAAATGTTGCTACAAAATGGTTTTCATAACATTGGAATCCTATTGAGGATAAAAGACAATAAAACCTTTGTTGTACTTATGAACAACCTGAGTACTCACTAGTGAAAGTGAGAGTTGTTTATTAACATTTGGGTATATGACATACTACTCATACATTGAGTGAACATAACTAAAGTTACCATGCACTACTTGCAAAATATGAATGTATATAGTGATGGTGTGTGAAACTCATGCATGAAAATCACTTCCTCTTAGAGTGCCCCATGTACAACCACATTAGAACTCAATTTCATAATCTTTGTTGCAATACTGACCTTCCTAGCCTTTTAAGATGTCAAAATTATAGTGAGTTCAGGAGACTTCTCTCCAAGATTTTCGAGCATAGGAATAAAATCTTAAATCAAACTAAATAACTCTTTTCTTTATGTCCGATAGACCAAAGATTGGTCTCAGTGGAAGTTAACCATCATCATCATCATGAACGTAAAATATGAGGAAAGTCCTTGAATAGGATGATAAAACGTTTTAAATTGAATGAAGCCTTTTAGATGTTAAAAAATACATAATGAGTCGAGTAGTGAGACTTGACTATAATGGCTAATTGCTGAATGAGCCATGTCATGGTTGCATTAAGATTATTAATAGCATTGATTAGTTATGAATGACTAACAGATGAAATTTATATGTATGAATTGAATTTGATTAAATCTTATTGAAATCTGTGATCAAGTGATTATGGTAATTACTTCATGTGTCAGTCTGTTGGTAACATAACACTGTCGGAATTGGAAATGTTTGGAATGTTACCCTAACCGTTAATGATATATACACATTAATGAATATTTGTATATAATTGTATGCATGAAACTAAAATTAATTTGAAAGTGAATATTTTTTTAACAATGCATATTTATGATTAGTGTCATTGATGAGATTAAGCATGGTTAGCTTAATGGCAACAAGAGAAACCTGTGAAAGTAAAATATTGCCATGAAAATTGCAATGGTAATTGATAAAGTGTCATTTTATAATGTGCATGATTTTGTTATTTGGGAAATAATAATGTATAACACGTGTATGTTATTCATGTTCCCTGTTAATCTAGATATCATTGGACCCATGTGGAGGAAAAAGTATGATGTATGATGTACATAAAGTTTCTCTTTCTTTATGTATAATGCGCAAATAGTTCATTACATAATTTACTATGGGAAACAATGCTAAAAGAGAAATTTAACATGCCAGATAGTTGTGAACAATTGTGAAACGCTAGAAGGCCTTGGGTTGATGGTGGTTGCCTGCCCAGAGGGGTTGATGGTTCTTTCCTATCCGGATTTCCTCTCCCTAGATATAGATGATCTCAGTAAGGGAAAATAGTTGGCCAAGATGGTGAAGAGGAAAAACCTGAGGCAACTTTATTGATTTTGGAGCCTGTTGGAGGTGGCCCAAAATTCCTCATAGATGGGACACTGTCAGAGCGATAGGCATGATGTTTCGAAGAGGAATCCTATACTGGACCTTGAGTGGTCATTGGAATTCCTGAGCTGGTTTGCCAGTGGAATTCCATACTGGACCTGGAATGGGTTTTTTTATCGAATAACTGTCTGGATGTGAAAATGACTTGATTTGGTTGCAGAAACAAACTCCCATGGGTTGGGAGAAGAATTTTTTTTTCCGTTGTGGTTATCATAGCCGAAAAATTCAGTAATCAATTATGTGTTATATTAAAATGAATTTTTATATGATTGTGTAAATATCTTATGTAGATATTGAGAGGAAAGGAGCTTAGTGCTCGGAAAGGAATTACAGAAAGTATAAGTTCCTTTTACTGTATTACTAATCTTTTGAATGTCTTAGTAGGGGCGTGGACAATATGCACTTGGTGCATGATTGACCATTTGTATGATTATAGAGCTAGGTGCTCTCTGAGTACTTTTTGGAAGTACTGTGTGGATGTCTTTAGTAGGAGCAAAGACGGTGTGTATGTGGTACAATTATTTATAATTTTGATGAATAAAGTATTGGTGCTCTCTAAGTACTTGTAGAAGTACTATGATTAAAAATTCACTTGATGTTGTGTAAATAATTGATAACTAAACATATTTCATTTCACTGAAATTTTTTTGACTAATGTTATTATTATGGATTTGTTATTCATACATTACAGGCTACTTTCCATGGAGTGTTGATGGGTTGTTCAACCATTCTCAGAGTGATTGTGTATAATTCATCATGAATTCCAAGAGTAATTGGTAAGAAACAGTAAGTTGGTATAGAGATTTTGGTTTCTATAAATTCTTATGTTTATTAATTAAACATTATTGTTTTTACTTATTGGTATTTCTTAAAAATTAGATCCTCCATTTTGGAGGGGAAGGATCCCCTTTTTGGGTTATTTAGATTACAATATCATGATAAAGGTTAAAGTCTCAGTGAGCGAAACACACTGAGGACAATGTTATATTTAAGTGGGGGAGTATGTAACGTTCCTTCGACACTCGTAACATATTTTTAGTTATTGTATTAATTACCCTATTTCACATTTGATTAAATGTTTGGCAACCAAGAACGCATTGTGAATTAGTTACTATAACTAATTTTAATATTCTTCAAAGGGTTCATCATTATGGGTTGGCTCGAAAGAAAGAATCAGGAATTTTTTTTCTGGAATCTATCGACCTGGAGGTTGGGGGTAGCAAATTCTCGCCTGCGTTGTAATTACAAGTGAGGCTTACGCTTATTACTTGTTGCAAACTAGTATGGTTACCATTAAGTGGTTATATCTATTTGAAGAGAAAATGGATGATCCCATAGAGGAAGCTATATGAAATATAGTTCGATTATGTCTGGGTTTCTAAATCTAGAGATGAATAGAAAACGGTAGCGGTGAAGAGTGATGAGTTGGTGCCATTGCAAAGAAATTCTTTTCTTTCCGCATGATTTCTCAATCAAGGAGTTGGGAGAAGGAATCAACCACTTGAAGATAAGTTGACTATGCTATTTCATTTTTTCTTCTTCTGGAAAATGTTTTCATATCGTGTGTTGAAGTATTGACTGTTAAAGGCTTTCACGAAGTGGTAAAAATAATCATTTATGAATTCCATGGTAAACTTCATCGATAAGTTTATAAAAAGAAAAGAATACAAACGTGAATAGATTTTACAAGGAATGCATTAACCCTCCATGATTAACATTAGTAATGTTGGGTTATTAAATCTTGCTAAAAACCTAACTGCTTAAGTTAACAACGCTTTTATTCAAAGCTTAAGGTTATAATTTGAGCGAACTCTAGTTCCTTATGAATTTATGAATCATATTATAAATGGAATATATACAAATCTACCAAGTACTTTGGTGGTATTTGAAAAATGTTAATAAGCAATAAACATTTCTATACGGAAATAGATTTTATGCACATAAAAGATAAGTTCATAAGGTTATTTTTCTTGAAAAGAATTTAGTAGTTAATTCTTGAAGATATTTCATGGGTTGGAAGAGAAGTTAAGGAGTTTCATGAAGAACACATGTTAGTTTCTCATAATATTTTCTTTGGGAAAAATCATAATAATTACTTCTTGGTAAAATATTATGTTGTTTTATACATGTTTCTTACGTGAAAAGAATGACCTCTTGAGAATATGAAAATAATAAGGGAGGCATGAGAAACTCGCATGTAGAAATATAGAGAAACAGTGTTATATTAGATTCTTTATGAAGACGGAGTTTGTATTTGTTACATGAAAATAATAACTAAATGATGATAGAATTCTAAAGAAGGGAATATGTTGTGCATACATTAAAGAAGAGATATTATGATAAGCTCTTGCATGCACAAATAATAGCCATTTTATTATAGAGATATGTTCTTTGCATGGATAGAAGAAATATTGAGTTATCATGTTTCCTTAGGAAAACTTATATGTGAGTACTTTATGCTATCATAACTATTATGTTAGTTTCATTTGGAATAAGATCATGCATATGCATGCAATATTTGTATTAGCTTTCGTTGGAAAGAATATACATATTTGAATGTGGGAAAAGGTAGCATGTTGTGTTAGACTACATTGGAAAAGATTGTTAGTATGATATTTGAAAAAGAATACATGTATTTGTATGCTTTATTACATTAGTGTTACAGAAAATAAAAAATGCGTTTCCAAGATATCTTGTGTTAAGCAGCATGTGTTTGCATGATATCTTGTGTTAAGCATTCCTTTGGGAAGAATCTTTTGGAAGCTATGTGCTCTGTTGTGTTAAGCATTCCTTTGGGAAGACTCTTTTGGAAGCTATGTGCTCTATGGTGTTAAGCATTCCTTTGGGAAGACCCTTTTGGAATTTATGTGGTCTGTTGTGTTAAGCATTCCTTTGGGAAGACTCTTTTGGAATCTATGTGCTCTGTGGTGTTAAGCATTCCTTTGGGAAGACTCTTATGTAATCTATATGCATTTGCATGCATGGGAACAACATTTGTTATGTTAGCTTTCCTTTCATGCACCAAAATTAATAGCTTAAGGGTTAGTTATTTTGATTAAATTTATGTAAATCGCATGCACAAGATCATAAATTATGTATCCATTTTCTTTTAAAGAAATGCTTGGGAGATGTAGCTATTTTCTTGCAGGAATGTGTGCTTATGCGAGGGAAACATTAGTTACTGTGATGACTTATAACTAGCACATATGTAGTATGTGCTGTTAAAGGAAGCATGTCAAGATATTTTACTTTCATGTCATGAATATACATGAGTAGATGAAGAAGCTTCTCTAGTATATATTAATGAAATGGTTGATTAATAATTTTTGAATCTTGACATCAATGTATGTTGAAGGCAACATTAGCAGGGAATGACAATTACTTATACAAAGGAAATATTATGCTTAACATGGTGGCAAGTAAATGATTATGGTTCATGCAGATGAGTGCAAGCTGTAGGATGATCCAATGTACGATGGTCCATTGTAGGTACATCCATGCCACCAAGATATGAAGATATGAAGATTAGTGGGTAAATGCTATCACATTTATTGTAATGGCTTTAAGCTAGATATTTTTATATTTGTTTGTAGATTTATAACAATGGTTAAGGGATGGTCTCCCTTATAAGCCATTGAGTGAGGGGTGAACACCCTCACAAGTGTTTAATAATAAAATGAAGAGTTTGTTGGTTTTCACCCTACGGGGTTTCCAGGGTATATTGGTGTTCAATGATGTGATTGATTATTGTGTCAAATTGATGATGTTAATTCATTTCTTGTTGTGATGTTCATAATGTCAAGTATGTGATGATTACAAGAATGATTAAATGAATGCATGGTTACATCATACAGTTTTATGTTAATGTACTACAATACAGGTGCCTAATGGTTAAGAAATTTACTATTCTTATACTAAGGTTACACTATGAACTGGTGAACATTCTATATAATGATGAGTAAGGAATATTTAATAGTGATTTGGTTAGTTACCTGTGAGTAACTTGTATAAAAAAAATATTAACTCCTTGCATTTCCATGTGAAGCAATTGGAGTACGTTACAGTTGCGAAATTCAAAAAAAAAATGGGTACGGTAGACTTTGTTTCCATTCAAGGAAACTTTTGTGACTCCCCTCAACACCTTTTATGAATATAAATCTACGGATATAGGTTTGAATTCCCAATTGACGGAGGAAATGGCGAGAGAAGCTAGTGTGTACTTTCAGTTTGAGGACTATTTGCCTCTCATGGAAAATAAATTGGGAAGGGAGGCCTCATGAAGGAGCTCTGCAATGGCTTCTGTGTCCTCACGTATGTATATAAAGGCCTCATCACATTCCATAGTCTCAAGAGAAATTCCATGCTCTAGGGAGTGGATTTCATGAAGGACAAGGTGTTCCAGGTGATGATCAAGGACAGTGAATTAGATGGTGATTGGGCCCTTGATCAAAATGAATATTGTGTTCTAATGATCATATTGAACCCCACGTTGCTCGCATAGGAGGACCACAAGGTGACCATGGATGATGTCATATATGATTTTCATAATAGTTCTATACCAAAGTAATCGAAAGTTGGGAAAATGGATAGTTTAGCTCTCCATTGCATTTGTTATAAATATTATACATGAATTTAAAAATCCTTCCAAAAAAATTGGAAGTATTTTCTTTTGAAATATGTTAATTTCTATATGTGTCTCTATTTGTTAGTTGGGCTTAGGATGTGTCTAACTATTTATTTCAACATAACCCAAGTGTGAATCCCTGAAATGTTTTTATTTCAGTGAAAATAGTGTATGAAAAGGGTTATTTTGTAAGTAGTAAACGAAAATTAAAATTTCACTTCATCTACAATTTAGTGTTGGCTATAGATATTCGTCTTGAGGTTATAGTTTCCATCTTTTGGTTGACGTGTCCTTGTCATTCTAATATCCTAATGTGTTCTACTTGATGTAGATTTTTCCTTCCTTTAAATAAATATTGATTGGAAAATAATTAATATATATTAAGTTTAGATTTTTTTATAATAAATTAATCATTATGTATATAGAAAATTTTTCTCTTATTATTCTAGTATTATTATTTTTTTAATTAAGGACTCAAATCTCATTGACACCTTTTTCTTGTCAATGAGAAAATCTCTTTTGGTTTGTTTTTTTCAATTTCTTATGTCTTCTAGAATACATTATTTCATAAAAGACATCTAAGGGTATTTTTATTAATATCATGGTTTCATTATAAATATTACAAGGACTGAATTTGGAACCAATTTTTCAAACGCCCAAAGGGAAACAAACATTATTAAATTATTTCATTTCTTATCATGTATGTCATTCCAAAAACCGTGTTGTAGAATATATCCAGTTGATGTAGCACCAACAACACTAGCGAAATTCATGGAGTGTCTAATAGGCCTAGAAATACTCCAAAATAGTGTAGGACAATATCTTGATGATTAGAATAAAGCCTAGAATGAGAAAATACATCACATCCTTGACTTCATGGTATGCACAAAATTTCCATTTCTGGAGAGTTCACATGGCCTAATTGGTCGAGAAGAATGTAGGGCCAAGGAAGCTCACTAGATGCGCAACCTTATGAAGAATTGTAATTAATATACCTATTTTGACTACTGTATGGGTAATCCATCATCCTATATTAGAAGATGTAGCCATAGTAAGCTAAGGAAGAACACAGAAGAGACCCAATTCAATGAGGTTGAGCTTGAAAACATAACTGTAACATGTTGGCATCCAGGTGAGAGTAATGAACGTATCCCAATTGTGGCAAAGGTGACAAGTTATCAATGTCCAAATTGGTGGATTTGACAAAAGGAATATCCATGGTATGAATTCAACACATTCCTTTGGATTTTTATTCCCTAGGATGAATTGTCTCTCTTTTGCATGTAGATATGGATCTTCATGTGGTGGGCTATATAAATTTCTCTTCCACAAAGAAAACCAAATGGAACCAAGGGACCCAATTGAAAAAGAAGATAGATGACCACCTAAAATTGAGTATGAGAATTTGAGACAAGGAAAATGCTGTCACTGAACCAAGATAGACCCCATTGTATACCACTTCCAATGATAAACTTATTTCTTTAACGAAAACCCACATAGACAATGAATTGTTCATAGTAGGCATAAACTTGTCCTTAACATTTTCATTAGAATTTTTTTCAATAAAAAAAGATTGTACCTCAATTTATTTAATAAGAATAATTTTTCCATGTGTTACACTCTATAACAACTTAAGATATTCTTGATAGGCCTCATTCTCTGGACGAAGTAAAGGGGGATCTATTGTCTAGGTCATCCAAAGCACTTCCTAGAGTATGTCTCAAAATATCATTGTATTTTATACTGGTAGTTGATCCTTAGAAAAGCACTCAATAATTTTCACTTGATTCCATGCTTATTTAATACTTTTTTTAATCAATAATATATAATGTTTTATTTTAAGGTGGTTATTGATGATTTTGATTACCAATAGTCACTTTTTTATTTTTTGGGGGAATTACTAAGGGAGGCCATTCCACATTATATATAACTATTCCTTTTAAATATGATAATACCTTCATGACTATTTCCTAACTCATTTCATCCTCTTTATCTTTGCAATCCTATTTTTTTGCAACATTGAGCTGTCAATTTATAACACTTTTTTGGAAACTCCTTCGATTCATAAACCCAGTGGTCCATGCCCTTCATATTTCACATTGAATTCAATAATACGTGATAAATTATCTTGAATCCTTTGGTTTTTTTAGAATCATAAGAGGAAAAAACCACCAATGTTTTACTTGGTGTAGCTAACACCATAGGAACTTTCATCCTCTCAAATTTAAAACAAAGTCCAAAATCAACGTAATTGTAGCTAAAATCTCGATGGAAATGGATGTGAAACACTCAGAATCCTAGCGCAATTTGAAACTGAATCGAAGAATTTCAAAGGTAATTGGTGTTCCAATTTAATAAGTGATGAAATTATGTAATTAGAAGGTCGTGAAGCCAAGGAAGCACATGGTAAGAAGCCATGGGTCTTTAGTAGGTCTTATTTTAAAGATAAATCTTGACTTGTATAGGTTAAGGGCATTATTTTCATGTCTGTTATCATAAGCTATTACAAGAATGTTTGTTGTGTACGCTGCAAGGGATCATCAAGGACTAGATGTGGCTCAAGGCTTGCAGTATTATGACATAGCTGACCCAACACCAAATTCTCTTCTTGTTGCTTTGGAGAATGTGGGACTAAAGCCAAGCTCTGATTCGAAGTCCATGGATGGAGACATGAGGGATTTATTTAAGTCTCAAGAAAGTGGCCATCTTGAGAATCGGATCTCAGAAGAAATTTATTTATCATGTATGTTATGAGGTGGGCTTGCGCACTTATTTTTTTGTTGGTTCTTTCTTGAACTTGTGTTTTCTTTCAACCTTCTTATAGAGAAGAAAGGACTAGGTATTACACTTTCAGTATAGAAAGTGTAGGGTTTAGGTTTTTCCATTTGGCCATCGCTCCGCTCATATTTTTTTCACCATTTGTTGAAGGTGCAAAACAAAAAAAATCCTTCCATAGTGGCATGTGTGTGTCACAACATGCAAATGGTAGTGGCATGCATGTGTCACAACATGCAAATGGTAGTGGCATGCGTGTGTCACAACATGAAAACGATAGTGGCATGTGCCTCTCAAAAATGAAATTCAAGTGTAATAATATCCAACTGTAGAATATTCAATGTATTTTTAGGGAGTACGAATATAAACTGAAAATACATTTTTCAATAGTAAACACAAAAATTCAAGTGTAACCTAACCCAAACGAGGGAGTATGAATTTAAACTAAACTTACAGTTTTGAATAGTAAACACAAATCAATTAGTAGATTATCATATAATTCCTCTGTTTTTTCGTGTTCTCAATAGGAAAATAAAAACATGACACACAATTAAATCAGATCAATCAGTTATTATTATTATTATTAACTTATGTTTATCCATTTAAACTTCTTATAGTAATAATTAAGATAGTTAATTTTTTTATTTAAGTTTTATAATTTAAATGTTTGTAGGAAATTATTTATAGCTAAATTAAAACTAGAAATAATAGATTATGAAAAATTCAAAATTACAAAGCACTAATTGATACATAAACAATTGTTTGTGTAATGTATTTATCAAAAGTATAAAAATATCAATTATACTTAATTTAAAAATATAATTCTAATTCTAATTCTAAACCATTTTTACGTTCATAAAAATATATTTTATTATATAAATAATTAATTTATAATTTATTTTTTTTCAATTTAAAAATGGTATCGGCTTACCTTGCACATTTAAGAGTATTTCGGCTTACCTTACACCTTTTAAGGCATTTACTAATTACATTTATTTTTATTTATATCAATTCAAAATTAACTCTATATTATATTTAGATCTTAATTTTTAATTTACTAAATGTTCCCTTTTTCACTCTTTATGCAATGACTAACATCCATATAAACTCAAATGTTTTTTTTTCATTATTTCACTTCAATAATTATATAATATTTATTAACTCTTTATGCAATGACTAACATCCATATAAACTCAAATGTGTTTTTTTCGATTATTTCACTTCAATAATTATATAATATTTATTAATCGCCATCTTTTATGGCGAAGTTTTGAGAAATTTACATATGAAATTATATTAATAATTAGAAAGTTTATAGAAAACCTTTTAATTGTGAATCCTTCCCAATCTTCAATATTAACTTAACTTTCTTAACATAGATCATTAACATGCTCCCTATTAACCGAAGTCCACTCTTTGTCAGAAATCATAGGAGTAAATTTTAAAGCTGCCTATTCATTATAGAGAATTTTATATGAGTTTTACTAGAGATTTCCTTAAAAAATATATAGAATATAGATTTATTTTAATTTTGGATATATTAAGTGTCAAGAAAAATTATATATATAAATATATCAAACATTGGTTAAAGATAATAATTTTATCTTAACCATACAATCAATTAGTTGAGTAAATCTCTCAACCAAACACTAAAATAAAAATTAAATATCTACATTCTAAATAATTAACAATTAACCAACAATTAGATTTATGATGAAGAATCTAATTTAATGAGCACAAGACATGTAAGAATTAAAGCTCCAAATATATATGAAACACTGGAGGAATCACAAATTTCACTTGAACTTTGAATTAGAAAAAAACTATTAATATAATAAAATATATGTAATGTTAAAATATTTTACTCATGCATATTGAAATATTGAAATATTTGATTTAAGACACTAATTTTTTTTCAGTTATTAATATTTTGAAATATTATATATCAACTCCATATTAATAATGAAATAAGTTACACATTTTCTTCACAATAAAAAGTGAATATATATATATATATATATATATATATATATATATATATATATATATATATATATATATATATATATATATATATATATATATATATATATATATATATATAATAAAGTTATATATATATATATAGAATAGATACAAAATTATGTTATTTAATAGAGTGATTGAAATATTTTAATTATAGTTGACATTCTTTTTTTAATATTTAAAAGATATCAACTTAACATAAAATGAATTCTACATTATATAGTATCAATAATATATATTATTTATATTGATTTTTTATTATTATTACTATTTTTAAATTTGTTAATACAAGTATTATTTTATTATTTATTATATAGTATCAATAATATATATTGTCTATATTAAATTTTTTGTTATTACTATTTTTAAATTTGTTAATATAAGTAGTATTTTACTATTTTTAAATGTAATGTTATGTGACAATATCTTTTTGGCAGTAGACTATAAAGTACCTCTTGAAACAATTAAAAGATTTAGATATATAATAAACCATTACACAAAATTCATGTGACTTGTAATTATTCTTTATTCACGTGACTTGATAATTATTCTTTCTTTATTAATTTTAAAATTAATTAATAATTGTATAATTAATCCAATTATATTAATTCATCCTATTTAATTTTAAATTAAAAAATAAATTTAACTAAAAAGAAATTTAACTTTTCATACTCATTGAAATTAACTTGTTATTTTAATTACTAAAAAATAATTTTTTAATATAGGTTATTTTATGGTTTTATATTGGAAATATAACATGGAAATTTTAAATATAATTTAATTAGTTTCATTTCATTAATCATATTAATATTTATTTTATTTTTCATCATTTTTTTAAAATGTAATTTCAACTGTTTTAGTTTTTTGTTTTCCATTATTCATCAATATATATGTAAGATAATTCTAAATGTTTTGTATAGTATTTTATCTTGTAATATTCTATTTTGTATATATTAAATTAATTAATTATATTTATATATATAAAAGAATTAGTTAATATTAATTTGATGTCTTTATAATTAAAAATGTGTTTCTTTAATACATATAAATATGCATTTGTAGTTATGTAATTATATGATAACAAAATGTTTTAGATAGTGATATGATGATCCATATTATTTTAAATACTAATGATTATTGATGTTGACCACACACTTATACAGATAAGGGAGAGAGTAGGGGTAAATCAAACAATCAAATATGAGATTTATCAACTATAGTTCATAGAACACACGATTTAGGAGGAAAATCTTTAGAGAGAAAACTCTAAAAATGTTTTTATTATTATTAGTGGGTAGCAACCTATTGTTACAAATGATTCTAGGCATTATCTTGTTGGAGACACCAATCCCCACTGGGGTAAACCTTAGCAAATACCAATATACTATTATTGATTTCTGTATACGTTAATCTACTAGAGATACCAATCCCCACTTTGTGAATAAGTAGAAGGAAATTTTTACTTATTTAATCATTCATGAACCATAAGAAAGAAATCATATATGAAATATATCACCTTTAGATCATGGAACATGACTTTTACCTAGAAACATTTTTGGGAGAAAAATACAAAACTTGTTTTTATGATTTTTTGTAGGTATTAACCTATTGTCACAAATATTTGTAGGCTTCAACCTACTGGAAAACATAAATCACCACTAGTGCAAACCCTTGTTGCAATAAATCTAATCTTATATGTGTGTAGACATAAATACCCATTGTTGCAAATATTCATAGGCATCATCATAACAAACACACCAATCCCCACTGTTGCAAATACACATAAGCACCAACCTACTAGAGAAACCAATCCCCAATGATAAGCATCAACTTATCAAGAGACACCAATACCTTTTTTTTTAGCAACAACCCTAAATTACAACTCTTCTTTACTGCATATAAATTCTTCAAAAGATGATAACATTCACATTACCTTCACCAAGTGCACCTTCTACTTCTACTCTCACTAGTTATTTTTGCTACTTATTCCTTCACCAGGTCTCCTTGTTGCTTCTTCCTTCACCATATATGCTCACTACTTCTACCTTCATTAAGTTTGACCAAAATTTGAATCTTCAGATGGAAATTATGGTAATTCTTCTAATTTTTTTTTTTTGCCTCTTCAAGTAAATAAACATTGACATCATTCCACATATGCAATTTTCCATATCTAATTTTTAAATTTTTATCTGAGGAATTTTAATATGTCTCTTCAGATCTCTAAAAATTTTGTAGTCTAAAAATTCATAGAAAAGAAGTTTTAGTGAAAATTCCAAGCTAACCTATTCAAAATTGATTTTGATACCTGTTAGACATTGTAGATTCTATAAGGAATACCTCAAAAAGTATAGAAAACCAAAGTTGAGACTTTTACTAATGTACTCATATATGTCTCCATAGATCTCTAAAAATTTCATAGTCTAGAATATCCCAAAAAACATTATAGTGAATATTCCAAACTAACATGTTTGAAACTGATTTTAGGAGCATTCAAGAACCCTAACTTCCACATGAATTTTTTCATAAATTATAATGAGCCAATGTCTAAAATTTTGACCACAAGCACTTGGCGATATCATGTATATTCCCTCAATATTTCATGGTCTAAAGTGCCCAAGAAAATGTATTAGAGTGAAAATATCAAGATTACTCTTTTGACGCAGATTTTAAGACCAATGACAAATCCTAACTTGCACAATGTAGATCTTTTTAAGTATAGTGAATAGATATCTAAAATTTTTATTAGATGTTCCCACAATCTCTCCACTATATGCTCAAAATTTCACCATTTGAAGCAACACAAAAAATATAGCAAAAATGCCAAGATAACTCATTCATTCCACAAATTAAATTTATGCTCACACAGAATTTGTTGCAAATGCTTTTTCCTCTTATACATTATCATAACCCTTCATGAAAAGATGTGTTAATTCAAAAAGTCATATCAATTCATTAATTAAATAATTAATTCCCCTTTTATTTCACTTTTCCAAATATCATGGGAAAATACCATCGACTTTCTAAACCATGGGTTTGAAACCAAAATTTCACTTTTTGACTTATTTGTTTTCATGAGAACCCATTTTTAATATACTTAGATGCTTATATATAATATCAATGATATAATTCCTTTTGACATCAATGGAAACAATTTTTTTAGTAATTACCCCTTTGTCATTGATGACAATCTTGCAATGAAACACATAATCTATAAGGAAGAGAAATAATTATCCCCATTACTACAATATCCCCACATCTGCAACTCTCCTCTTTTGACATCAATAACAAGGGGATGTTCCCCCTGAAATTTTGCTTCTCCTAATAGTTTTCCGAAGCTATGTTCTAATTGATCATTCAACTAGACAAGAACACATTGTTATTTGTCAATTCAACAGTCTCTATTATGCCAATAGCCTTCATTATTCATAGTAGTAGAAAATCACATATGTCAAAAACATAAAGTAGTTTGTTGCAAAATTCCCATATGATCCATTGAACAATCTATCAATTACTCATTCAAATCAATAACTTTAATAACAATATCGAAACTAGGTGGATAATGAAAGAAAAATTGAAAACCAACCAGTCAAAACTCGGTCAATTAGTATCTTTGGTCAATCCTCAATCAAACACTATGAATTATATAGTTGTAAAAAAAATTAGTGTTTTGTGTCCATACAACTAGCGAGACACATCTGTGTGAAGTCCTCAAGTAGTTGTTCAAATAATTCCATGGCCATCCATCAATACATCAACAATCAATTCAGATAGTCAACACTAGTCTGTGATACATCCTTTAATTATGCTTTTGTAAAGATCTAAAATCATGATCACCAATTTTCCAACAAATCTGATCCTTGTAAAAATTCATCACTTGTAAGGCATGTAGTTATAGTTTATTGGAGGTGAGGGAATTTTTAATTTATGAATAGAAGCTCAACAACCTCACATATTACCAATATTCTTAATTGTTGTAGTAGCTAACTCATCAATATATTCATCATAATCATTAAGGGGTTTCTCTTCATTCTGAATCCCACCTACAACAAATATCACTTCTCTGGGTTTAATAAGGCCAAGTGTAGATAATGAGAAGTAATAAAATTATATCAAAACTCTACCCTAGAAGTATGTATCTTGAGAGAAATAGGGATCGCAATTCCCTATCCATTATTTCCAAGTTTGTTGCCAGTATATCCCATTCATCTCGGAAGTTGGGATCTAATACTATTAATGCTTGAGGTGACTAGTGAGTGCATGAGATGAATTAAAAGGACAAACATCAATTGCCTCACAAATAGTTGTATTGTAAATAGGTGAGACTAAAATCTCATCGACAACCTTCTTATGATAAATGGTGGCATATTTCTTTGAGCTATAGTAGTGAGGCATCATGGTCCTCCTACAAAGCCTAATAAGCAGTAAAAATGTAGTTGATATTGGTGACCTGCAAATGGGAAATATCATTATTCAGCTACAATTTAGCCACTTCAAGTTATTGAATGGTTGTCTTCAAGTCATCATTATTTTCAAAATTCAAGCTTTTATTCAACTTAGAAATTGTTTTCTCTAGTTCCTTTCTTAAGGAAATAGTTTCATTTTCTTACTTCTTATAATTTTCTTCATTTTCTTTCAATTGGATTTTCTGTTGGACCCTTGGTTAAACTGAGAGGGGGGGTGAATTAGTTTAATGTAGTCATGTTCTTTTTAAAATTTCTTTTATATTAATTCACATCATCATTTTGTGATCAACTGAATATACAATGGAACAACAATCTTAATAAATGAGCAGAAGGAATTAAGAAAAATAAATACAGAGTATCAACACATAATCATCATGCATATAGACAACAGATATAAGTGGAAACCCATAAGGGAGAAAACCACATCTTATTAATGTTTTGATGCAAAGGCAAGCTCCAACTCCCTCTCACCACTGATTTTCTGTAGGCACTAACCTACAGGAGGCTCCTACCTCAATTTTGCAAGCTACAACTTGCAAGGAAGCTCCAACTCCCATCTATTTTCTGCAGGCTACAACCTACAGGAGGCTCCTACCTCAGTCAGCTACAACTGACATCTATCAAGCTACAACTTGATATGGAAGCACCAACTTCCTCACTCTTTCATGAAATTAATCACATGCTGATTTACCTAGATATCAGCTCTGTTCTGTACCTTTTTCACTGTTGTCCACCAGTCTTCATATCTTCCTTATATCATCTCAGAATCTTCACAACTTCTCTATCTGCTTCTTCTTCTTCTTACCCTCTCTGCCTCATTTCTCTATTCTCTAACCTCTCTATGCATCTCTTTGTAATATTACTTATAGAGATTATTTCATGATTGTTAGCATTCCTCGAGGAATTTGAAATGAACTGCCATGACTCTTTGACTTTTTCCTTATCATTTCTTTGTCTAGCTCATTCAAAAAAAAATATAACAATATGTACAAATTTCAATATTACAATGGAATTTTGTTTGCCTACGGAGACTTGCCTTTGCATCACAAACAATATAAAATAAATAAAGCTTTACATTTTCAATTACAATAAGTTTTTCTATTCGGCCCATTCAGTTTTTGGCTCATTGTGAGTTTGTCTTTTTTTCTACTATCACTGGATTTTTCAGTTCCTGCTTACTCCCCTTCTTTCTGTGTATGTACCCCTGTCAGACCCACATTCTCCAAGTTCACTATGTATATAAAAATGCATTTCTAATTTATGTTTTAAGTTTGGCAACTCTATCAATGTTGAAGCTTTATTTTTCCATCACTCTGGTTAAATCCTGTATCAATAGTTCCTTTTAAGGAAGCCCCCAATCACTATTTTCTTTGGCTTAATCATCAACATAAATCTTCGGCCAACACAGAAACCTTGTCTTTGGAATAAAATCCAATAATAATGCTTCGGTCAAACACTTTAATTTATGTTCTCCACAACTTTATTAATCTTTATTCATATTAAACTCAACTTTGAATAAAACCCAGACTTCAATATATATATAAAAAAAATTGGGCCCATAGTACTTCGACTTTTATTCAAACCAAAAGCCCAATGCACCTTTAACATTTGTCTTTCTCTCAGGCACACATATATATTGGTTCTCTTCATTATTCATCATCGACTTGGTTTATATTAAACCCCAAATGAGATGGCCCACAGGGTTAATAAACTCATCTTTCCATTCTATTTAAACATTCAGAATTAATTCAGGCTCAACCTTTGATAAAATATCATTTTATTGAATGCTGGTTTCATACCTTTTAAACGTTGGAAACTTTGACAATATGCGGAAGCTTGTATTCCATTTTATAAGTTTAATGGTTAAAACAATAGAATGGCAAACCCCTTTATAACATTGACTCAACGCATATAACAGTGTTCCTCCATACTCTATCAACAACATTAGGTCCATCTGGGTCCCACAACGTATTAACATATTTTCATCGGTTGACTTTGTTAAACCCAAAGTAACAATATAATCCGATGCATATAAATGTCTGGCCCACAACACATTTCAAACTGCATATATTATTAACCTAGATTTTAAATAAGCCTTCACTTCATTTTAAGTGAACTCCTAACCAATATCAAATGTATGATTTTATTCGATACACTTCACGAAACACTTCATTTTATATTGAAGCATTCGACTTATAATAAAATTCTTTATATAATGAATCACGGCTGTATAACCCTTCTTGAAATAAATCGAATTAATATTCGAATTTCTATTAACTCAAATGTAATACCTATTCGGGCCCACTTTAATTTACCAGCCTAATCATCAACCTTTCGACTTTGGTCAATGTAACATTAGAACGAATACATAACACATATGTATTATGCCAAACGCACCTCCATATATGGGCCACAATGTTAAAACAAAACATCGCATCAATTTATAATGAAACCGGGCCCACACCCTCCTTAACCATCGAATAGATCGGACGGTCAACTGCTTCTCGCATTCCAAATTTGAACACCCATCCAACAATCATCATGCAATATCATGCAATTTAACTACACGACCCTTAATGCTCAAAATTTAAGCGATGAAAGTGGTAATTGAATACCACTTTAGGATACGTGCAGAGCGGCGACCCTAATCATGTTTTTTCCACAAAATCCCCTTACCACTTTTTAACTGTGCGACACAACCAGTTTTGAATTCTGAAACCACCGTTACTGTTCAGGTCACTGTTCCGCCTTCTCATTGATTCATGGTTCCGTCTCAATTCATAATTCTACCTTCCTTTCCTTCGTTAATACTGTGGCTTCAACTGATATAAACAAACAGAGTTTTAATGCAATTAACCATTCTTAAACATTCTCCTTAATACTTTATTCTTAACCATTCTCTGTCCACGATTTTGCTGGTTGCTCACAATTCCGCCTTAACACAAAATTTCCGCCTTCATTCTGCGCATAGTTTTGATCAGGGCCAGGGTTCGACCTTCAACTCACACAAAATTCATTTTAATTGTAACCTACGGCATATAAAACATCAGATTTGGCAATGAGACCATTATTTCCATATCCAATCTCTGTGGTTCAATCCTCAGTAAAATCCCAAATGATTTCAAACCGGATGACGCTCCTTTTTTCACGAAAACCTCTTAGGAGGTTCCCAAACCTCTCCACTGGTTTTATACTCCACTTCATGCCAGAACACGGTAATTAAAATAGGCATCAGTATAATATAATCAAAACGGTATTACCTTTAATTTATACATAGAATCCCTTGCCACCGAGTTTATTCAAAGCTATTTATAAACCCAGACATGACTGTCAATTTCTTCTATAACCCATAGGCCCTTCTACTCTGTCTCTCTAGATCTCCAATCAAATGGCCCTTCTACTACACTACTCTTTCTTTCCAGATCTGCAGCTCTTTTTCTCTTTGCTTCATGTCTAATGTTCTCCTTGCCTCTCTTTTTCTATCGCTCTGCTTCTATGTTGTCTCCTTTGCCATCAATGACAATATTTCCAACAGTCTCCCCCTTTGGCATTGGTGGCAATACACTTCCTCTGCTTTCCTTTTAGAATACCCTTTCTTATGATGCTTGTTTTTCCTCCCCCTTTGACATCAATGGAAAAGGGTTGCACATTACCTAGTGTGGTTTCCAACTATTGTCCATAAAATTCCGATCTTGAGGACCTATTCCATGCACTGCTTACTAGCTCTGGTTCTTTTGTGACAATATTTGTTGACTGGTCTCCCCCTGGAATGATGCTTTCTTTTCTGATCTCCCCGTGGAATGATGCTTTATTTTCATGTCGTAGAGTAACATCTACAAGAACTACCCCTAGTTTGTCTCTTAGATATTCGAATGGCTCTTTAGCAAGAGGTTTTTTGAATATGTCTGCTATTTGTTCCTTTTTGGTACATATTCCAATTTCACTACTTTTTGTGCTACTTGTTCTCTGAGGAAGTGGTACTTTATTGGGATGTGCTTTGTTTTTTAGTGAAGTACAGGATTTTTTGATATACTTATTGCACTTGTATTGTCACATTTGATAGAAATAGGTTCATCAATGCTTACCTTCATGTCTTGGAGAGTTTGTTTCATCCACATTACTTGTGTGCAACATGTTGCTGCTGCTATGTATTCTGCTTTTGTTGTAGATAGAGAGATAGAAGTTTTCTTCTTGCTTATCCATGCCACCAGACTTTTCCCAAATAGAATGCACCTCCACTTTTTCTTTTCCTGTCATCGACATAGCTGGCCCAATCTGCATCTGTATATGCTGTCAAAGTGAAGCTTTTTATTTTTGGATACCCTAGCCCATAATGTGTAGTTCCTTGTAGATATCTGAATATTATCTTAAGTGCTAGTAAGTGATTTTGTTTTGGTGTTGCTTGATATATTGCGACAAGTCCTACTGCCAACATAATGTCTGGTTTAGAGGTAGTTAGGTATAACAGACTTCTTGCCATGGATCTGTAAATTTTTTGAGCTATATTTGCAGATCCATCATTAGCACATAGCTTGCATCCAATGATCATGGGAGTTGACACAGGTTTGCAGTCTTCCATTTGGAACCTTTTTAACATCTCTCTTAAGTATTTTTCTTGTGAGATGAATGTTCCTATGTTATTTTGTTGAATTTGAAGTCCTAAATAGAAGGTGAGCTCTCTAATCATAGACATCTCAAATTCTGATTTCATTTCTTTAGAAAATTCTTTTAATAACTTCTCTTTGTTGCTACCAAACATGATGTCATCTACATATACTACTACAATCAGGAGTTCATTTTAATTAGCCTTTATGTACAGATTGTTGTCTACTCCTCCTTTCTTAAAACATTGTTTTTGTAGGTATTTTTCCAGCCTTGAATACCATGCACGAGGAGTTTGTTTTAGCCCATATAAGGCTTTCTTGGCTTTCTTTAATCTGCACACATAGTCTTGTTTATATGTTAATGAGAATCCTTCAGGTTGTTCCATGTAGACTTCTTCTTCTAGATCTCCATTCAGGAAGGCAGACTTCACATCCATTTGATATACCTTGAAGTCATGATAACATGCAAAGGCCAAAAACATTATGATTGCTTCCGTTCTGGCTACAGGGGCAAATGTTTCATCATAATCAAGACCTTCAATTTGTGAATATCCCTTGCATACAAGTCTGGATTTATTTCTGATTACCTACGCTTTTTCATTCATATTATTCTTGAATATCCATTTTGTGCCAATGACATTTTTCCCAGTGGGTCTTGGAATTAATTCCCAGGTATTGTTCTTCTCAATTTGGTCTAGTTCCTCATTCATAGCATTTACCCAGTTTTTATCTGTCCTGGCTTCTTCGAATTTCTTTGGCTCTATTTGAGATAGCATGGCTAGGTGTACTTCTTTTGTCTGTTCAGCGAGTTGTCTTCTTGTCTGGACTCCCACACTTTTGTCCCCAATGATTTGATCTTCTGGATGATTATTTTGAGTGTGTCTTGAGGGGCCTTTTGAGTTTAATTCAGTATCTTCTGTTGTCTTTCTCGCATCATTATCTTGGTTCTCTTCTTCATGATCTTCTAGAGGATTGCTGCATCTTGTACTTCTTGTTCTGTTTGGTATATCTTCATCAAATCTTACATCAATGCTTTCTACAATTTTGTGCAGTGTTTTGTTGTAGCACCTGTAACCCTTACTCTTGGATGCATATCCTAAAAATATTCCTTCATCTGCTCTTCCATCAAACTTCCCCAGTTTTTCATCATTATTTTTTATGAAACACTTGCTTCCAAAGACTCTAAAGTGTTTGATTGATTTTGGTTTACCATGCCACAATTCGTAAGGATTCTTGTCACAGTTTGGTCTTAAATGAGCTTTGTTAAGAATGTGAACAATTGTGTGTATTGATTCTACCCAGAAGGTTTGGGGAATGTTATTTTCTTGCATCATTACTCTGGAAATATGTTGTACTAATCTGTTTTGTCTCTCTGCCACTCCATTCTGTTGAGGTGTACCTGCAATTGTAAACTGTTGTTTTAACCCATGCTCATTGCATAGGTCTGGAAAATCATAGTCTGTGAATTCACCTCCTCTGTTTGATCTGATGCACTTTAGCTTGCATCTTGTTTGATTTTCTGCAAATTCCTTGAATATATTGAATTTCTCAAGTGCTTCAGATTTATATTTGAGAAATGCTACCCACTTCATTCTGGAAAAATCATCTATTATCAGCATGAAATAAGATTCTCCACTTGGTGCTTTAGTTCTTGAAGGTCCACACAGGTCCATCTGTACAAGATGAAGTGGCCTACTTGTTGATAGTTCATATTTGGTTTTAAAATATGTGCGAGTCTGTTTTCCCAGTTGGCAAGACTTACATATGGTATTTTAAGGCTTCTTTATTGTTGGCATATCTCTGACTGCTTTCTTCTTGCTCAGACTGATGATGTGGTCAAAGTTAATGTGTCCCAATCTTCTATGCCATAACCATGATTCATCAAGTTTTCTTAGGTGGCATGCTTCATTCTCTTCTTTTACTATATAGACATTACTTTCTGTTTGAATTCCTTTGATCAAGGTCTTTCCTATGGTGCTTGATCTTACTTCATAGTCTTGTGCTCTAAAAAGAACTTCACAGCCTTTATCACACATTTGACTGACACTAAGCAGATTTGATTTCAACCTATCCACAAATAGTACATCTTGGGCCTTTCCTCTTCCATTATCCAGACTCACTGAGCCTTTTCCTTTGATTTTCCCTGCTTTATCATTCCCAAAAGTTACATTTCCATATTTCTTTTCATCAAAGGTTGTTAACTTTCTTCTATCTCCAGTCATATGCTTTGAGCATCCACTGTCCAAATACCATTAGATTTTCTGATCTTGGGCTATTATAGCCAGGTCACACTTATTCAAATTCTTTTTCCATTGCAGACAACTATTTTTTTGACACCTTTTCTGAGAAGATGGACCACATTCTTTGAGAGGAAATTGGCAAGACATATGTCCAATTTTATGGCATACACAGCATTTGATGATATTTTTAGCAGCATTAAATCTCCTTGAGGTTTTGAACATCAGTCTTTGTCCATATGTTCTGCACTTGTTGGCTTTATGGTCGAATTCCTTACAGTAAAAACAATATCCATAAAAACATTTAGCATACCTGATGAATGGTTGTCTTCTCCATTTGTTTGCCTGAGGTAGTATTTTCCCTGTTTGCATCCTTAGCTGGTTGGAATCGATTCTCCTTTGATGACAGTATGCAACAATATGTCCCAGTTTGTGGCAGGCATAACAAGTGACCATTTTCATAGGGGGGGGAGAATCTCCTTTGATAGCTTCCAAATTTTATATTTTCAAGAGTATATGAGCCTTTTCCAGTTGATTGTTTATTAATTTCGTTCTTTGTCATTTGAGGTTCCTTCATGTTTTTGTTTTATTCATTTTAGTTTAAGTCTGTCTATTTCCTCCAGGGCACTTCTTAGCTCCCCCTCAATATCAACTTCACCTTCTTCCTCATCTTCTAGAAGGAATCCTTCAAGCTCTTCCTTGGCCATCAATACAAATTCAAAGGTTCTCTCTTCATTGGAGGATTCATTTGAGCATTTAGATGCATTGCTATCTTGCTAAGCATAAAAAGATTTTCTCCTGTATCTATTCCTTTTCTGCGAGTTATTTGATATGGTTTTCTCTGACTCTTGAGTCTGATTCTTTGTCTTCTTATGAGGACACTTAGAAGAATAGTGTCCAACTCTTCCACAGTTAAAGCATTTAAATGGAAGTTTACCTTTATACTTGCTTGAGCCTCTTTCTAATCTTCTGATAAATTTTGCCTCTTCTTCATCAGAGCAGGAGTATGTATCTTCTTTTTCTTCTTTGTTTTTCTCTGTCTTGAAGGCTGCCTCCCTCACATTTGACTTCCTCTGTGGCAGTCTCATCTCATAGGCTGTTAGGTTTCCAAGTAATTGGTTCATGGTCAAATTTTCCCAATCAGTTGTTTCTTCTATGGCAAAAACCTTGGGGTTAAAGCTGGATGGTAAAGACCTGAGAATCTTTTGAACGATTACACATTATTTTATGGTTTCCCCTAGAGCTTTCATGTTATTCACAATTTATGCAACCCTTAAAAATAAGCTGGCAATGTCTTCATCATCACTCATTTTTATATTTTCAAGCTGAGCTATATAGACTTGAAGTTTGGCTATCTTCACCTTTTTGTCTCCCTCATGGATGTTTTCTAGTGTATCCCATATTTCTTTGGCAGTCTCTTTGTGCATTACTTTGATAAATTATTCCTCACATAGTCCATTTAAGAGTGCATTCATGGCTTTTGCATTAGCTACAAAATCTTGTTTGGCATATTTCTTTGAGTCAGTCTCCTTTGGGGCATATCTCAATTCCACAGCAGCCCAAACTTCTATTCCTAGAGACATTAGGTACGTCCTCATTCTTATTTTCCAGAAGGCATAATTTGTACTGGTGAAAAAAGGGGCTTTATTTGTTGAGCATCCCTCTACACTAGCCATCTTGGGGACCTAGGATCTCCTTCCAGTTTTTAAACTGATACATAAGGAACTTGGTTCTTATACCAATTATTGGACCCTTGGTTAAATTGGGGGGGGGGGTGAATCAGTTTAATGCAGTCATGTTCCTTTTAAACTTTCTTTAATATTCATTCACATCATCATTTTGTGATCAACTGAATATACAATGGAATAAAAATCTTGATAAATGAGCAGTAGGAATTAAGCAAAATAAATACAGAGTATCAACACATAATCATCATGAATATAGACAAAATATATAAGTGGAAACCCATAAGGGAGAAAACCACATCTTATTATTGTTGTGATGCAAAGGCAACCTCCAACTCCCTCTCACCACTGATTTTTTGCAGGCACCAACCAATAGGAGGCTCCTACCTCAATTCTGCAAGCTACAACTTGCAAGGAAGCTCCAACTCCCATCTATTTTCTGCATGCTACAACCTACAAGAGGCTCCTACCTCAGTCAGCTACAACTGACATCTATCAAGCTACAACTTGGTATGGAAGCACCAACTTCCTCACTCTTTCATAAAATTAATCACATGCTGATTTACCTGGATATTAGCTCTGTTCTGTACCTTTTTCACTGTTGTCCACCAATCTTCATATCTACCTTATATCATCTCAGAATATTCACAGCTTCTCTATATGATTCTCCTTCTTCTTACCCTCTCTGCCTCATTTCTCTATTCTCTAACCTCTCTATGCATCTCTTTTTAATATTATTTATAGAGATTATTTCATGACTGTTAGCATTCCTCCGAGAATTTGAAATGAACTGCCATGACTCTTTGAATTTTTCCTTCTCATTTCTTTGTCTAGCTCATTCAGAAAAAAATATAACAATATGTACAAATTTCAATATTACAGTGGAGTTTTGTTTGTCTACAGAGACTTGCCTTTCACTACAGGAAAAAAGCACATTGGTGAGGGGCGAAAATGGTCACCATAAGCTCATTGGTGAGGGTCAAAAGAGCCTTCGTCACCAAAAACTGAACATCACCAAAGGTGGCGTCGCCGAAAGTATAGGTGTTGTGGTGACATTCAAGGTCTGTCACCAATAATGATTTATACTGACGGATAGTGACCGTCACCATTTCATATGAGCAATGGTGATATGACGGACAATAGTCTCCGTCACCAAAAAACTGAGCGTCACCAAAGGTGGCGTCGCCGAAAATATGTGTTGTGGTGACATTCAAGGTCCGTCACCAATAATGATTTATAGTGACGGATAGTGACCGTCACCATTTCATATGAGCAATGGTGACGGACAATTGCTTCCATCACCAAAAAACTGAACGTCACCAAAGGTGGCGTCGCCAAAAGTATGTGTTGTGGTGACATTCAAGGTCCGTCACGAATATTGATTATAATGACAGATAGTGACCGTCACCATTTCATATGAACAACAACGATTTTTTGTGATGGACCTTTCATGGCCGTCACTATTGGTGCATATATATGGCGACGTTCATTGACCGTCACCATAAACTCATTGGTGACATCAAGGTCTGTCATGAATAATGACTATAATGACAAACAGTGACCCTCACCATTTCATATCAACAACAATGATTTATAGTGACAGACCTTTAATGGTCGTCACTATTGATGCGTATATATGGTGGCATTCGTTGACTGTCACCATTCATATTTTGGTGAGAGTCGAAAAATGTCACCATAAGCTCATTGGTGATGGTCAAAAAAGCATTCGTCACCAAAAACTGATCTTCGTCATTCCCTATGAATATCAGGGCACGATGGAATCGAACCACCAACCTCCTGCTTTACAAGTAGGTTCTCTTCCATTGAGCTACCACCCTTTAAAGAATTAGACTTTAAACTAGCAATTGCCCCTAAAGGTGCAAAGATACACCAAAGGAATAAGAACTAGGAAAACTGAAAGAATTCAATGTCCTTGCTCCTATTTTTATTCTACAACACTCTACAAAGTATGATCTTGATCTATGACGTATTTGTGCCAAGTGGTTCTAATTTAATAGTAAATGTTATATTCAGATAAAATAAATGAATAACTGAGAGGCCTTATGGGCTAATTTTTAATCCTTACACCAAAATATCTTAATATTCAAGTCTATGGAACAACTCGTTCAAATTTCAAACTGAAGTAGATTTTAAATGGAAAGCCTAAAACCAGTTAAGTAGTTTACAAGTTAACATTTTGGATATAACTTATGTTCAATTTATATGAAAAGTTATGCCATAACCTTGAAACTAGTTTCTTAGCTAAAATACTTTCTTAAGTCAACAATGACAAAAAAAGATAGTCATGGCGAGCAAAATTCTCTTGTTTTTTCTAATGAGGGTGCATGTAACTTGATAAAGGTTGTATGAGTATCAAACCATAAACAGTTTCACTAAGACATGGAAATGACAAAGTCTTGTTAAGAAATAGAAGTTTAGTTGAATATATGAAAAGCATCGAGCTAAATGATATAATTAAACTAAAAGTAACTGTAAAAAAATGAAATTTCCATCATATACCATCTAGTTTGGTTAGTTCTTTAGAAAGGGAAAGTGCAATTGCATGATCCAGCTCCTCATCTTGATTCTGTAATGGACCATCCTGAACAAAAATGTCCACATACAACAATCAATGTTATCGTATTGGCAAGACTTTTGATATAATCTATCAAAGCATGTACTATGTAGGAGAATAACTAGAAAGCACAACTAGAAATTTGAATCACAACATAAAAATATAAAAGAACATGCAACAGGAAAGGAACAACTCCACAGTTTGAGAAATATGAACAATCCATGAACATGTTCTTATATATTGATATAGATAACGAAATAGCAATCAAGATTTATGAAATTCAAGTATCACACAAAAAATATGCACAAGTATGAAAAAGAATATGCACAAGTGCATGATCGACTATAATAACAACTCACCCCTTCCTCTATTTATATGAGATGTAAAGGGGCTTTACAATAACAAGTGGACCTAGTCCACTACAAGCAAACTTTAAAGACACATTTAGGTCCACCCATGTGAAGCACTCTACTCTACATGACATGTGTCGGCATCAAAGGTGACACTGATTAACAAGCAAGCCCTCCATGGCATGAACAGTACTCCCCAAGGCCAACAATCCTCCAAAGGTCCTAAGCTCCAATGCATCTCCTCAGTCATGTGTCTCCTTAAGGACAATGCATATCCAAGGTAATGTGTCACTTTAAGGACTCCCACACCTACATATCCACTCCCTCAACCCAAGAGTTCACATGTCAAGGGATTTTGTGTGCTCATGTTGATTTTGGGATGCTTTTGTCATGGTGAAATACCCAACTCTACTCCAAGCACACAAACTCCCTTCATGCATCAACAACATGAAGTCACCAAGCTCCATACTAATCCAACACTTTGAGGAAGAATGTCTTTCAAACAACCAAACAAGGTCTAGTACCAAAAAGTAAACCACCTCTAATGTCCAAGTCCATTAATGTAAAATTCATGCTATTATTATTTCAAGAATATTTATATTTTATCCAACATGATGACCCACTATGTGCACTATTTGTAGGGAATCTTCTGGATTTTTTTGCTGCAACGTGTTGATCCACTATGTGCATTGGTCAACAACTCCATTTAGTCAAGGAACTCTTCTAAAGTTCTTTCCAAGCTTCATTTCTCTTTCCTATCATCAAGCAAATTGGAGCAACTAGAAAGAATTCCATTAACTGTTGTCCATCTAGTTGTTTCCTAAACAAGTGCCTATTGCTTAAAGAAAGTAGGAAACTATCATGAAACATGACTATAGCCACATAGTTTCAGTATCTATAATCTGACAATGTTATTGAAAACACTGTTAGATTTGTTTCATAAAAGAGCACCTAGTCCCAACAACAAAAAATGTTTGTGGAGAATGGCTTGTTTCACTATCGTTGAGCTTGACTGTAAACGTTGACAGGTTTTTGAGCCAATAAAGTCCCTGGAGAAAAACAATGATGGTTTCTCTCTAAAACATATGCAGATAAAGATACAAGATTCGAGTGGAGGACTTACGTAGTTTCATGACTACCGCTCGACTTGTAGCTGTTTGGTTTTTTGGTCTGCTTTATTTTTTATATTTCAGATCTAGTTTCGAAATTTTTGGATTTCAAATTTCAGTTATAATAGCAGAATTCCGGGTTGGCTCACATCATTGGTATTAGAACCTCAATTAATAGCAGATTCATATCATATTTTTTGCTACAGTTCAAATTAGTTAGTTATGTTCACCAATTTGTTTATCTTTCAAGGAATCCTTGTAAGGAAGATAGAGCAAAGCACAACTCAGATATATTGTCACCAACATATACATCAACTCAGATATATTGTCACTGAGAGAGAGAGAGAGTAGCACTGCTCTTACATCCCTAACCCAAGCTTGAAAGGAATATGCACAAGTGCATGATCGACTATAATAACAACTCACTCCTTCCTCTTTTTATATGAGAGGTAAAGGGGCTTTAGTGGACCTAGTCCACTAGAAGCAAACTTGCAAGACACAAGTAGGTCCACCCATGTGAAGCACTATACTTTACATTACATGTGTCAACATCAAAGGTGACAGTGATTAATAAGCAATCCCTCCATGGCATGATCACTACTCCCCAAGGTCCAACAATCCTCCAAAGGTCCTAAGCTCCAATGCATCTCCTAGGTCATGTGTCTCCTTAAGGACAATGCATATCCAAGGTAATGTGTCACCTTAAGGACTCCCACACCTACATATCCACTCCCTCAATGCAAGAGTTCACATGTCAAGGGATTTTGTGTGCTCATGTTGATTTTGTGTGCCCCAATTTTTGACGGCCACTTCATCGCTATTCCGACACATAGGCATCGCAAGAGTCATAGTTTGAGGCCGGGAAAAATGTGGTTATCCATTACGTCGCAATTCCGACACTTTAATAAAGTGTTGGAAGAGCGACACTTTTTCCGACGTTTCCAAACAAATGTCTCTCTTTCGACGTTTTCCAAACCATCGCTCTTCCAACGTTTTCCAATCCGTCAGTCTTCCGACGTTCTCCAAAGCGTCGGTCTTCCGACGTTCTCCAAAGCATCGGTCTTCCGACATTCATCACAATTCCGACACTACCTCTTCTGACGTCTAAAGCATCGATCTTCCGAAATTTATCATTTTTCCACACAACTGTCGCAATTTTGACGTTTCTTCTTCCGTCATTTAAGGCGTCGCACTTTCGACATTTATGAGACGTCGCTTTTCCAACAAAACAGTAAAAATATTTAAAAAAAGAGACATCACTCTTCTGACGTTGAAAGCGTCAGTCTTCTGATGCTTAGGAAACATCGCTCTTCCGACACTTAGGAAACGTCGCTCTTCCGACGAAACAGTAAAAAAATATTTTAAAAAATAATCGTCGCTCTTCCGACATTTAGAGTGTCAGTCTTCCGACGCTTATGAAACGTCAGTCTTCCGACGCAAGGCTAAAAATATTTTAAAAAAAATGAAACATGTATGTATATATTTCAGTAATAAGGTTTTATTGCAAATTTGTACTTCGTTAAAGCAGTAACCCACCAACAGATCTTTGAATGAAAGGCTGTAAAGATTTAACAGCAACCACAGGTTGGCCGCCTCACGGTTTTGAAGATTTCATAACTGAGAGAACTTATTATAAAGTCACATAATAAAATAAAATGTTATCAAATTATTTTAACCAAATTTTTTTACAAGACAATTGAAACTTGAAATGGAAAATAAAATTCAACTGCACCTCATATTGAACTTTCACTTTCAATGAAATAGGTAGAAAAAAGAAAAATTCTTCAATAAAATGAAAATGCTAATGAATTCTTATAACCTAAGTTTTTTAACTTGCAGTGGCAAATAAAATTCAATCTCACCTCATATTTAACTTTTAACGAAATGAGTAGCAGAAAAGAAAAATTACAAGGCCATGACTAGGAAATCCCAAATAAGTGTATCATGTGTCAGATTCAACAAATGTATAATATAATTTATAATATACAAGAAGATATAGTCTAATTGTGAAAAATTTCATCTCTTAGTTTTGTGTGCTTCCTCACTACGGGAGCTTAATGTTTGCGTGAAAGAATCCATTGTAATGTCATCTCTTCGATTCTATATTTGAATTAGACTTTCATAATTTTCGGGTTAAAGAAAAATGATTTCACAATTGGTAAATGTTTTGAAGATTTCATAACTGAGAGAACTTATTATAAAGTCACATAGTAATATAAAAAAATGAAACGTGACAGTACTCATAATGTGCCACTAATTATTGAATATGTATGCCACTCATCTGACCCTTATCTTCCCTTATCTTTTTGTCAATTCTCTTCTGTTTGATTCCAAAATGTTGATGCTCCTATGACAGTCTTCCATGCCTTTAATATATGGATCCTATTGCTATAGATGAAGCCCTTTTCAAAGAGTGATAAGATAAGACTCTCATGCAAGATAGGTGGCCTAAAATTGATCAGGTTTCTTAGAGCTACTGAGGCAATAGGTGATACTACGTTACTTATGAAAGTATGAAACGGCGTAGGTGATACTACGTTACTTACAACACACAATCTCACATAATGGCAGAGAACTAATCCAACAAATTTTCATTAAGCTCTTTGGTCTCTCTCCCGGGAGACAAAACCATTGCCAAAATATACCCTCAACCTCCTATTGTTGGATGTTGATTCTTTTTAAAGCCACTAACTAATGCAGAATTTGTGCATATCGATATTTTTGGAAGCACACGGCTAAATGGGTTGAAGATCTTCAAAATTAGAGAAATTTCAAGCATAAATTGTAAAATGAAAAAACAAAAGGAGAGAGCCATCACGACATCAAATTTCCCCTTCTTAGTTTTCTGCATTAGATAAAATTTTCTCATAAAGTGAATTTTGATTGTACATTTTCCTTAGGAGGCCCATTTTAGACCTCAAAATTCCCCTAATGAAATGGGGTTTATGTTTTGCAGATCAAGCATTGTGCTATTGAACAAAATCTATGACCATTTTGATGACTTATGATGGGACTTGTTGCAACAAATAGTCCATGCCCAATGATATCAAAATCTTCTATTCATGAAAAAAAAAGAGGGTTTCATATAAATATGGAAGACTCTCAAATTAGTCTTCCTAAGAAAAAGGTGAAAGCTATTTTTGAGAGACTGGCTAGGGATAGGTCACTAAAAAAACCACAATTTGTATCTTTTCAGGACGTAATCTGGGTATCTCTCATCTCAAGCGTTCTTGTGGTAATATGCCATTGAAAATAAGATGTCCTAACACTGCTGCCCAAAAAGTGCATGGTGAAGATGTTTCGGAAGTGATATGGGTTCTTCCGCTTATCAATGTACTTTAAAGAACTTCAAGACAAAATGATGTCAAGGAGTTGGAACTTGGAACAATGTTAAAGAGGAAAAGGATATGGAAGCAGCAGAATGTACTGGCGAGAGCTTGTATTTACTATTTTTCAATCTTGTACATTTATTTTATTCCTACCATATAACTTGGATTGCGAAAAAGTGCTCTTAAGACATTGTGTTCTCATTGTGCAGATTCATGCAAAACTCATGTCATGGTTGTAACTGTCTGTGCTCTGAATGGTTGGCTCTCCTGCTTGTCAGTTGTCCTCGTTCAAGTTTAATCCACCCTTATTTAAGTCATCTATCACAGTATTATAGTTCATTGGTCGATGAAAATGCTATTATGAAGGCCCTCCCAAGAATGATTGGACTGACTTTCAACTTATTCCCTTACAGTTCAGCTTTTCCACTACTTGTAAACACGAATATTTTCAATTTTGAGGGTTTATATGTTAGTTCATTCTGAAGGAAAATGTGTTTTTTAATGCTCCAGATGTTATTAACAAACGTGGTTTATGTTGTGCAGGTCAGACGTTGTGTTATTGAACAAAATCCATCATGTGGGCATAGTATACCCAAAATCTATGACCATTTTGACGACTTATGATGGGACTTGTTGCAACAAATAGACCATACCCAATGATGTCAAAATATTCTATTCATCAAAAAGAAAGAGGAGGGTTTCATATAAAGATGGAAGCCTCTCACATTAGTCTTCCTGAGAAAAAGGTGAAAGTTATTGTAGAGAAACTGGCTAGGGATAGGTCACTAAAAGAACCACCAATTTGTGTCTTTTCAGGATGTAATCTGGATATCTCTCATCTCAAGTGTTCTTGTGGTAATATGCCATTGAAAATAACACGTCCTAACATTTCTGCCCAGAAAGTGCACGGTGAAGATGTTTCGGAAGTGATAAAGGTTTCTTCTTATCAATGTACTTCAAAGAACATCAAGACAAAATGATGTCAAGGAGCTAGAACAATATTAAAAAGGGCAAGGATATGGAAGCAACAAAATGTAATGGTGAGAGCTTGTATTTTTCAATCTTGTACATTTCTTTTATTCCTATCATATAATTTGAATTGCAAAAAAGTTCTCTTAAGACATTGTGTTCTCATAGTGCAGATTCATGCAAAGCTCATGTCATAGTTGTAATTGTTTGTGCTCTGAATGGTTGACTCTCCTCTGAATGGTTGGCTCTCCTGCTTGTTAGTTGTCCTTGTGCAATTTTACTCCATACTTATTAAAGTCATCTATCACAGCATTATAGTTCATTGGTCGATAAAAATGCTATCAAGAATGATTGTACTAAATTTCAACTTATTCCTTGTAGTTCAGTCTTTGCACTACTTGTAAACATGGATATTTTCAATTTTTGAGGGTTTATATGTTGCTTCCTTGTGAAGGAAAATGTGTTTTTTAAAGCTCCAGATGTTATTAACAAACGGGGTTTATGTTTTGCATGTCAGGCATTGTGCTATTGAACAAAATCTATGACCATTTTGACGACTTATGATGGGACTTGTTGCAACAAATAGTCCATGCCCAATGATATCAAAATCTTCTATTCATGAAAAAGAAAGAGGAGGGTTTCGTATAAAGATGGAAGCCTCTCAAATTATTCTTCCTGAGAAAAAGGTGAAAGCTATTGTTGAGAATCTGGCTAGGGATAGGTCACTAAAAGAACCACCAATTTGTATATTTTCTGGACGTAATCTGGGTATCTCTTCCGGATGTAATGTGGGTATCTCTCATCTCAAGCATGTTCTTGTGGTAATATGCCATTGAAAAAAAAACTTCCTAACATTTCTGCCCAGAAAGTGCATGGTGAAGATGTTTCGGAAGTTATAAAGGTTTCTGCTTATCAATTTACTTCAAAGAACTTCAAGACAAAGTGATGTCAAGGAGCTGGAACAATGTTAAAGAGGACAAGGATATGGAAGCAATAAAATGTGAAGTGAAACCTGTAGTGCATGTCAAACAAAACCTGTCAAAAGTGGCTGAGAATATAATGGGTGAAGAATCTTCTGAAAATTGTCAAGGTAGCACAATAGAGAAGGGACAAGAGTTAGAAGACACTAAAAAATTAGATTCAAAGTCATATCATTCTCCTAAAAGCATGGAAACAGGAGAGACATTTCAGGAAAGTGATGTGCATTTTGGAGAAGAGGACTGATCTAATTTGCCTATGTGGTGTACCAGTGAAGGAGATGCAGAAGGTGCCATGACCTTTCACTCCTAGTCAACTTTCTCCCGTAGGAGTGAAGCTAGCTCTTTTTCTAGGAGGGAGAATGAGCCATCATTTTCCATTTAATCTTCTATGGGTTCAACAGATGCTTCCAATTTCAGTCCCAACCATATGTGCAAGTCATATTTTCCAGCTGCGCATTTACAGAAACAGGCTATATTTACAGATATTTCAAGTCACGATGACAAAGAAATATTTCCGGCACATCCTCAAACCAAGTCATACAACCAATCTCAACCTCATGGATTGATCCTCAATGTAGTAAAAGGCATGTTAATGTACCAGTTAAATCAGTGGCATCTACTGTCCAGTTGCATGTTAAAAACCAAACATAAAAGGAAGTTCAATGCATGCACCGAGAAACTGTGTGAATAGAAAAACTAAGAGCCTCAGTTTCAGTAGCTACCCATATCATCCAATACAAACTAGAGAATCTTCCTTTGCATATTATGGTTGCAAAGTTTCCGGGAGCATGACAGTTAGCCCTGTAGGGTGGTTAAACCCTATAGTAAAACATACTGAAACATATCTGGCGGGAAGCTACTCTCATGGATCTTTTGAAGTGTCTGCTTTGCATTCTTTAGATGAAAATACTAGTGTTTGGAGCCCAGAAAGAGCCAGCATGAAATTAGTTCAAAAAAACCATCATCTATGGTCATCTCCTGGATACGTTCAGCCGAGGTAAACAAAATTAAATAAGGAATTAATGCCCTGCAAAAATTCGTTGAATAGGGATTTAGAAAATGGGGTCTTCAGAAAGTTGCTCTCAGAAATCTCAAAAGGAAGTGGCAGTTCTACTACCTGGAAACATGAACCATATCCTATTGCTACACCAGAGACAGAGCGTAGTCATCTAAGTGCATCAGCTTCACCTACTCATCCTTTGATTTCAGAGGGTCTTCTTCACTATTCGTTCAAGGATGGATTTCCATATTATAGCTTTTCTTTGAAGGAGTCTGAAAAGGATTTTGTAGCCAAAAAGTGGAAAGTCAAAAACCGTGGTAGAGAAGGCTTTGACTGGTTGTACACATTTCATTCTGGTCCTGATGATAAGACAATTTTGAATCTTTTGATAAAAAACAAGAATAAATGGGTAGCCTCAAAAGACAAGCGCTTGTTGATCTTGTGGGAAACATGAGAGTCACCAGTTCATTATGCCCTAAGATTAACAGTTTTGGTAGCTTAGAAATTGCCGTGGAAACTGAATTTGTTCTATTTGGTGTATACATTGAACATATCAAAGAGAGACCTGCAAGACAAACATGTTCAACAGAATAGCATTCTTGTTTCGGATTCCAAACGGCAACTGTGGTGATTCATGCTCTACATCAATAACATTCTCTAGTCCAATTGCCGACAATACTAGTTTTGTCCCAAGCTATGCCACCTCAACTAAAAAGGCCATCAAGAACCTGACGTCGGACTTACGGTTGAATCATCCTTCACAACAAAGATACAGCGAATTCTTTCAATCCAGTCTTGATGTCTGGATCTATAGATGGAAATGCAGTTTGTGTGGAGAACTGGGGTAGTGGGGTATCTCAAGACTGAGATGCCGAACTTTGTCTATCCCAGGCTCCCAGCCATTTTCTCCTCATCTAGAATTGACAGCTACAGTGACCAGTGGAACTGACAATGACACTATTTCACAGAATCCGGGGGGATGGGGACAGAATTTTCTGGACAAAAGCCTTCATAATTCAAATTCGATACATTCACATGATCCAGATAACTCTTGCAAGTCAGAATGCAGCAACAATTCCGCAATGAGCCCTACCCCAAGTTCAGCAGGATGTGCTTTTGATGACCAGACTCCAGTCTCCGGGTGAAGGACTTGGAAGCTGTCACTTAAATTGTAAAAGGCAATGCAAGACAAGTATAACGGCTTTAGTGCCAGCAGACATACATGGTTTGCCCAAAATTAAATCAAGTGGACCTTCACCTCTGATTGAGAGGTGGAGACTCGGTGGCAGGTGTGATTGTGGTGGATGGGATATGGGTTGTGCACTCACCTTACTTCACAATCGGAAACAAAGAAGGAACATCGACTTAATTGAGACCAATTCAGAGGAAGCGGATTGCTATTCGGTATATGTGCTTTCTAAGGTATTGTATCTAGGAACCAATCATTTTGATTTCAATTATGTAGAGTGCCACAGTGTTATGTTATGGGTATTCAACATCCATATCCTTTTCTCCTGTTTTTTTCCCTCTAAAAATACCGGGAAGTTTGTCATTCTGTAACTCCTATCTGAAATTTTTGTTCATGTCGGACATTATGTGAATTACAGGGAGAAAGGGAAGGCAGTTGCCGACGGTCTGTATTCTGTTTGTTTTCAATTACAATTTCTTCAGTTTTATCCATGCTGCACAGCAGAGAAGAGATCCTCATTGTGCAGAGAAGAGATCCTCGTTCCTCCTGGCATGCATAATAATAACAATAATAATAATAACTGATTGCAGTTGGTACCAAAAGCAAAAGAAAAGAGCCGTGGGTACCTTGGAGACGAGCAGGGAGGATATCAAATTTATTACCAAAAGCAAAAGAAAAGAGCCCTGGGCACCTTGGGGTCGAGCAGGGAGAATATCAAATTTATGCCTAGATAGAGGTGTACATTGTGCTGTAAAGTTTTGTCAGTCAATTTGTGGATATTGGGCTTTAGGGTAAAGTTGTTGTCATCCATGGTCCCCTATTGTGGTCTGGGTACATGGAAGATCCTGTCATCCAAATGCTAAGAGCAAGCCAAATGTATTTTCAACGATGGCTATTTCCATGTTGCGGGTCTTACAACTTCCGCATCGGTATTGGTTTCTTGTACTGTCGAAACAGCCTGACAAGATGTAAAGGTTATGATTTGTGAACAAAATAATAGAGAAAAAATAGGTAAATTATATTGTTTTTGATCAAATAAATATCATCAATTCCTCGCAAATCTTTCTGGTCTGGTTCAAGGTCTTTACACCTTGGATACCAAGCAATTTTTGGAATTGTTTCTACTGTAGAAACTGCTTTCTATCATATTTCCTTTATATATTCAAAGAAGTTAGAACAATACGATTTTATTGCTGTACATTACCCATTTCAGCGTCCCTGTCAAGCACCATACATTCGTAGTTCTTAGCCTTCCATACATTGCTTTTGCAGATCCATAGCTCTTAGCCTTCCTTTTGCGCTCTTTCTTTCTGCGCACACTGATAAGTTGGTTCAGTTGGTTCAGTGGTTTCAGGGCCGCATCCTCCCTTCTTCTCTGGACAAACCATGCAACCCTCAAAACCCGTGACAGTATAGCCGCATCCTCCCTCTTTCCCTGGACAAACCATGCAACCCTCAAAACCGGAGTATGGCCGCATCCTCCCTCCTTCGCTGGACAAACCATGCAACCCGAGGGAAACCGGAGGGAAATGAGCGAGGGAAATTAAAAGTTTTGGTATTCGAAAATTTTTAACATTGTGAAATGAAATACGCGTAATACTGGCCAAAACAAAACCTCTGATGCGTTTCACATCTCGGCCAATGGTGACTTGAAAAAATGGTTTTATATGAGAGTTTATACATGCACTAAGCCAAAAAGACCTTATACATTTCCGAAGAGAAGGAAAAATGAGATTTATACAATAAAATAAGTTTGTGATTGCCGTAGAACAAAATAAAGTTTATGAGATTTTGTTTTTGGATTATTATAATTATCAATTTCATCATAAAATTTATGACCATTCAAATTTCATTAAATAATATGTGTGAGTTTTTTTGGGGGTTAATAAGGGGTTTGGATAAATAAGTGTATTTTTTATTATAAATAATTATTAATGAGGTTAGATCTAAGACATTTATTTAAATTATTAATTATATAAAATTGTTGAATTTTTATTTCATAAACTAGAGATTTTGTTTGATTTTTTAATCTAATTATGTGATATTAAAGATGAATTATGGTAACTTAAAAATAAGTTTTATGTGGTTAAAAGGAAAGTTGTAATGTTATGGTATGAATGATTATTTTCAATGAAATTTTTTGGTTTAGTAAGGATAACTCATCTATGGACATTTTCCATGATTTTTAAGACGGAGTCAATATAGGAAAGGTGATACTTAAAGGGCTCCCAAATGCTTTAGAAATTTTATATCTATTGGTTTATAAACATTAGAGGTGGAAAAATATCCTAAGCTCTAGAGCTAAGTTTGTTCCAACTTAGCTATATCTTGAACAACAAATTGTTGTTGATGTCAAGGATATGATAGAAATTTGGTGGGTTGTAGGGTAGTCTTGTCATGAAATAAATGTAATGTAGTTACTAGGTAGGTAGGGGGAACCATTTTGGTGGAACTTGGCCATAAATGGGACATCTATCCATGCATAGTTTTTTAAGAACAAATACACCTAGTGGATTATCATTGTACGGGAATCACTTTAGGATCTAGGCTACTGTGCACACAGTAACTAAAGGGATATTAGTGAAACCCACAAAAGTATTATAGGTGCTTTTATATAAATAGGTTTTCTTATGTTCTCATTGGTTAGTTATGGGAAAATGACAATAAAGTAAGAGAAGTTATAGGTGCTTTTATAGAAATAGGTGTTCTTGTGCTCTCATTGCTTAGGTATGGGCAAATGACAATAAAGTAAGAGAAGGATTTAACTACTGGACAATTAGAGGAATGATTCCACACAAAACCAAGCGTGGTGCTACAACACTTTCTAGGCTAAGGGATTTTTGAAGGGGTTCCCCCACCATATGACTAGAAGAAGGGAATGGTCATTCCAGATGCTCTGAAAGTGTTGAGGCTTCAGCCAGGTCACAAGTATTGTCTGCTAGGAAGGCTTTCCAAAGAAGTTGGCTGGCATCACTATGACACTATTACGGAATTAGAAGGGAAGAGAAAGGCAAAGGCTTAGGTATCATATGAGAGAAGGAAGCAATTGGAAAAATTGAGATCAAAAGCAGTGGAGTTAGCCGAAAATCAGCTTGCCCCAAAGATGGAGCTCTTAGCTTCAATAAAGTATTAAATAAGTTGCATGTTGTGCTCAATGAAGCAATCAATTTTGAAAATGACAAGAAAATATTTCTAAAGATGAGGTTTTTTACTAGAAAGATATAACAACATAGAAATAATTACACTGTTGATAAAATAATAATATAATCCACAAACAACCTTCTCACATTCATGATTTGAGTATATAGTGAATTAGACAGAAGTAAGAACCTGATAAGTAGCAAGGAAATGAACGACTTGGGGTATGTTCATCAAACCCTTGAAGCAGCAATAACACAATAATTGGCCCTAAACCCTATATTGCGATTTTCTCCGTCATGAAACCCTTGAAGTAGCAAATACTCGTATAGATAATGAGCTTCAAGATAAAAATCCCATAGACATGAAGAGTGTCATATGCCTTGTTCAAAAATTAGTAAATGAAACTGTGGATCTAAAAAAGAACTCTAGAGAAGATACCTCTATTTAAATAACTTACAAACCATATTGCAGAAAACAATTGCTTCTTCAAAGCTAATTCTTCGAATTTTGAGGGCTTAGGGGATTGGGGGTTAGGGTTAGGGGATTTAGGTGCATTTAGGGGTTAGGGGTCGAATAATGAGTTAGTAGTTAAGGGATTAGGTATTGGGGGCTTAGGGGTCTCGACCCGAACGCGTTTAGACAGGTGCACTCAACCGAAACGACCTGACCTGAACGAGTTTGGGCAGGCGCCCTCAAACGAAACGACACGGTTTCGCCCAACCAAACGAAGGCACAAGGGAGAAAATGAAAAATGGGTCGCACGAACGTGCACAAGGCACCCATTCAGTCACAATTTAGCAAATTTGATATGGCTACCCTCAAACAAAATGACCCAACCCAAATGCATTTGGGCAGGCGCCCTCACATGGCGCAACACGGTGTGCATGACCAAACGAAGGCATAAGGGAGAAAATAGCAAATAGGATGCACGAACGTGAAAAAGGCACCCGTGCAATCACAACTTAGTAAATTTGATACGGCCACCCTCAAACTAAACGACTCGACCCAACCCGAACGTGTTTGGGCGGGCACCCTCACAATATGGCACGCCCGACTGAAAAAAGGCACAAGGGAGAAAAAAGTAAACGGACTGCACGAACGTGCACAAGGCACCCATGTGGTCACAACTTAGCAAATTTGATACAGCTGCCCTCAAACAAAACTACCCGACCCGAATGCGTTTGGGTGGGCGCCCTCACACAGCGCGCTCGACCGAACGAAGGCATAAGGGGGCAAAAAACAAACGAGCCACATGAACGTGCACAAGGCACTCGTGCGGTCACAACTTAGAAAATTTGATACGACCACCCTCAAACGAAACGATCTGACCTGACCCGAATGCGTTTGGGCGGGCACCCTCACACGGCGCGCCCGACTGAACGAAGGCACAAGGGAGAAAATGGAAAACGAGCCTCACGAAGAACAAGGCACCCTTGCGGTCACAACTTAGTAAATTTGATATGGCCACCCTCAAATGAAACGACCCAACCCAAATGCATTTGGGCGGGCGCCCTCACATGGCGTGCACGACCAAATGAAGGCACAAGGGAGAAACCGGAAAATGGGTCGGACGAACATGCACAAGGCACTCATGCAGTCACAATACTCTTGAAGGTACATGTAGTATTAGGGACTACATTGATGCAGTGACAGATTTTGTGGATATTTCATACGTGAAGCCTTAGTGAATGTTTATCCTAGTGAAGTAGACTTATATAATGTTGGCCCGGGAAAGGGTATGTAATCTATAACTATAGTTTTTGCATACAGGGTGGTGAATAAGCTTGAAATTCGAAGATGAGAAATTCAACACCCACTAGAAAAAATTCCAACTTGACTTCTTGAGATTTACAAAAATCCATTTACAACTTGGAGGGGAAATATTCCCAACTTCTTACTGCATAGGAGGAAAATGAGCCAAGAAAAGACAAGAGAATTCCCCATGTTTTCGCTTTGAATGAGACGAGCGAGACAACGTTCATGACACCGAGCAAGAGACACATAAGATTGAAAGAATTATTAGCATCGATGGAGTTTACAAAGGTGTGGAGAGCCCATCAACTAGCAGAAGGGTTGTCTTGACTCTCAAGGGCACACCCTTGAACTGATACTTTCTGCCTTATCATATTAACACCAACCATGAATTCCACCTTTAGACTAGTGAAATCCCATGTCGAGGGATTGAATCAACCACGAAATTCATTAACTCTGCCCACCCTGTATCCATCAATGAACTTGGTACGAAGGCAAAGGAGGGATCAATTAAGGGTTTTCCAACTTCATAAGACTCCACATGTGAGGGGTAAATGGGGCGTGGCCAACACCCCCACAAACCACCACCTCAACCTTAATGATGAGATCCTGACGCCAAATGTTATGCGTGATGCGAATATGTGCATATATAGGAGGCGACAGGGGGGGCATAGAAAGGAGGCCATCTTTGGAAATCTTCAAAAAATAATTCTCATGGTGCATATATCCAACTAGCAAAACAAGAGAGAGGGACAATTATATTGAGTGGAATTATTCATGGAATATCTTTCCAACCTGACATGTCATTGATCTCATACTAACCCACTTACTTCAAGAAGGAAGGCTTGATTCATTTGTGTATCCACCTCTTTGTTTTGGCTTTTTAAAATGTGGCAATAAGCCTTTTGAGGGAATGATTTTAGGGCACTATTGATTTTTCTAAGGAGGAGGGATAAATTGTTTTTCTTCAGGAGAAAACCTTTTTGAAGGTGTTGAATAGTGATAAGGGAATCCCCCAAGATCACTAACCTAGAGACATCTCGATCATTAGCCAATTGGAGACCTAGAAGAAGCCCATACATTTATGTGAGATTGTTAATTCTTTGGACTAGCCCCCATAAGTACTTTATTTTTCATATTCCATCAGGATTTAGGAGAATCTCTCCCCCTCCCCCTCTCTCCACCCCAACTATTTAACTTTTATATTTTATTGAACTATTATGGTTCTATTATAACTCTTTATAAATGTATAAATTTATATAATTTAAATTTATGTGGTATAAAAAAAACTTAAACATATTAGAATCGTGAAGATAATAATAAAAAATAGAAACTAAAAATATTATACAAAAAAGTGGTGTTCTATGTAAATTAACAACATAACTTCCAACATGATCCTCATAAAACTAACTAAACCCATATTCGTCTACTGTCAAGTTTGATATTTCAATAATTGTTTAGATGATTTTCATGAATTATTAGAGTTTTTGTTTAGCTGGTTTAAATTTAACTTGAGATTTCCCTAGGTGCCCTCACACGACCCAACCCGATCCACCCCGACTCGCCCGAACACATTTCCTTGTGCGCCCTCACACGGCACGACCCAACCTGACCCACCCGAATGCATTTCCTTAGGTTCCCTCACACAACCCAACCCAAACGCATTTGGGTGGGTGCCCTCAACCGAAACGACCCGACCCGAATGCATTTGGGCGGGCGCCCTCAACCGAAATGACCCTACCCGAATGGGTTTGGGCGTCGGGCGCCCTCAAACGAAACAACCCTACCCAAATGGGTTTGGGCGGGCGCCCTCAAACAAAATGACACGACAAGCTACCGAACGAAGGCACAACAGAGAAAACGAGAAACGGGCTGCACGAACGTGCATAAGGCACCTGTGTGTGATGTTTGGATGGGTGCTAATTTGTAGGGTTTTCCATTTTTATAATTTTATTTGTTGTGCTTTCTACCATGCTACCTAGTTGCTTTCCTTTTGCCCTAGCATTTTAACTTTTTCGATGTCTATCTCTCTATTGTTTCTTGCCCCATTTGAAATGTCATCCTTATTTGCTAGGTGTTTTCTTTAATATTGTGTGAATATTTTTCCATTAGACAACTTCTGTGGCATTTGTCTACGAAAATAGCTTGTAAGGCCCATTCATCGGGGTATTTGATGAAATGAAATGATTATCGATGATCACCAACTAATGCTACCTACAAAGATTTGCTCTAACAATTCTACAGTTTTCCTGTGCCAACAATTATACAACATTTTAACCTCATGAACTAGTCTCCTCTGTTCTCTTAGCTGATGCTATAAGCACTTATTGTTGTTGTCAAAGCTTTTACTCTCTAGTCCCATTGAGCTATTTCAGTTATTTGTGGACATTGATCTATTTTCATTTCATTTCTTCAATTTTTCTAACTGTTATGCATTACCTTTGGCCAATGCCTTCTTTCTTACCTATGCTTTTTCTGCATAAGCATTCCAACCACCCATAACAGCAAGGGAAATAGGAGCCACGCAGTCCAGCCAGAGCCTAGCAGGGGCAGCGCAGAGGCAGCAGGAGCCACGCAGCGCTGACGCAGGCCCAGTCAGGGCAGCACAGGGGCAGTGTAAGCCCTTCAGGTGTGACGCAGACCCTTACTGAGCAGCGCAAAGGCCGACGCAGGCCAGTTAGGCTGACATAGAGGGATTCAGAGTAGTGTATTATTGTCATTTTTATTTCTCTGTTGGGTGAACCAGTTTTGGTGCCCAGGATTCTTATACTTAGATTCTACATAATAATGAAAACCCTCCAAAGCTAGCTACACTAGTTTTCCCACATTGGCTTTTTTCCGAGGACATTTTTCCAGAAAATACGTGTGTCACTTTGTCTATGAGCATGTTATTTAATATTTGATCTATATGTGTAGGTTGCTAGTTGTATTTACTATCTACTTTGCTAATTTATTGAATATTTTAGAAATTAACTTGTAACTTAATTCAAGTAGGAGAAGTAAATCAAGATATTGTAGTAGGGTTTCTTAGATTAAGAAATTTTCACATTCCCTAGGTCTAGCCCCATTAGGTCACCTAGGGCAACAATTTCCCAAGAATCTAGCTAGAGGAAAACTTCTATCTCCTAAAGGCAGCTGCGTTGTTGGGTTCCCTCACTCTCCTCAGAACTTGGGCCAATTCCGATGGTGGAATCTCTGGATACCTCAAGCCCTAGCTCTAGGATCAAGTTTTTCCTAGGTGTTCCCAAGGATAGAACCTAGTAGGATCAATTTGACCTATCAAAGTAAAAACTCTTGTCTGATCCTTTCCCCTCACCTTTTCCAGGATAGGAACATCATTGGTTGCTAAATTCCATCCCTGAACCTGGGCTGGGTCCACTTGGCCCCGTGTGGTCCCATTTGGTGTCAAAGGCCTTTCATCAAGGAAAATTTGGGAATCCAAGTTCCCAAAGGATTTTAGGGATTGAGAACTTCCTTCATAAGTCTTTTTCTTCTCCCTCAACCCTTCAATCCCCCTCCTCCCTCCCTATAAGATAAATTCATTTGCTTAAAAGGAAAGCAAGTCCCACTCTTTATTTTATCCTAGGGAAAGGGTTTCGAGGGTCACTTCCCACCTATTCATTGACCTTTACTCTACAAGTGACTTCCTAAACTACCGAGACTCCACCCATCGGTGAAAGTCCGTGAAGAGCAAGGAGCCTTAGCTGTGGTGAGAATGGGCTAAGCCTCCATCATTTCCCTTGTCCTAGCAGTTGCCCTCTTATGAACCCCTTTTAGGTCCACTACTAGTTTGAGTGGTAACAAGTTGTTCACAATTCCATTTGTCAATAACTCTTTGGTATGCCCACTTTTGCCATACTATAGCTCCAATATGAGAAGTCCAGGGCTATGGAGGCTTCCCTTCTTCCCACTGAATCAATCCTCTACAATATAGTGAACTAGGGCTAGTTGGTTGTCCCACTTGACCGTTACTTTAGTCCTTCAAAGTTTGCACATCCTTAGGCCCTATACACCTGCCCTTCTACCAATTTTGTTGTCCTTCACCAGAACAAGAGTCAGGACTAGTCTTCTTTGACAGTAACCTAACAACCCTCCAACTGTACTTGGATTACCATCAATCTGCCCAACCACAATCAATTCTTTTTACTGATCTAGGGCCCACAATATTGTCTTCATCTAGGGCTCTTCAAATCTTCCACCTAGCACAAACCAACCATTAAGGTATGCAACATTCTTCTAAACCCTCACATGATGATCTTGCTCTTGGAGGATGATCATGACCTCCCTTTAGCAACCCTTACTCGACCCTCGTACTCGACCTAATTTAGGATTACATCTCTCTTCACCCCCTTGATGTGCCAGATAGTGGGAATACATGTCAAACATGCTAAGATGTGCCAAGTGATAAGGCATGCCAAGATGTGCAAGGGTGTGTCAATGTATGTCAGGGACTGTCAAGACAACAGAAGGGAGAAAAAAGTTAAAATACAAGGAAATGAACACATAAGAGGGTTAATAAGTCATCAATTTACCTTTTCCAAGAGGGGCATGCTAGGCACACCAACACTGGGTGGCAATAGGTGCCAAGTGAAAAGTCTTAGTGCATTCTACGTGCCAAGTATTCCTTTGTTGCTTCTCATCTAATTTCCAACAATTGATCGTCACAAATAAATTTAATATTAAACCATGTCAAATCATACCAAGGCATCTCAATGTATTCCACACATGCTAAGGCTTTCCAAGCGCCAACACGTGCCAAGTGCCAATATGTGTTAGGGACTAGTGTTATGCATGTTATTAAGTGGACGGGAATGTTGAAGAGTGCTAAGGTGTGCTAGAGAGTGATAATGCATGTTGATGAGTGTTAAGGATTACTAGGAAAAAAACATTAAGGGAGCACTAGGTAAAAATTCATGGAAGCTAATGAATATGAGGAACATGTGCCAGAGACTAGTGTTAATGAGTGTTAGTTTTCATGCCAAGGAGGGAGTGACAAGGTATGCTAAGCATTGGTAAGGCATGCTAGGGAATATCAAGGCATGTCAAGAATTTCCAAAGTGTGCTTGGGAATTCCAGGGTGTGCTAATTATATCATGTGCCAATTAATAGTGCCAAGATATGCCAATACATGCTAGGTGCTAAGGATATTGTGGTGTAGGATGCCATGGTATGTCAATATGTGTTAAGGAAACAAAAGGAAGAACCAATATTAAGAGGGTTAATAAGTTAGGACTTTATCTTTTTGAAAAGGGGCATGCTAGGCACACTAATAATAGGTCCCAATACATGCCAAGTGGCATTGTGTACCAAGTGCTAATGTATGTTAATGCATTCAACCAAGGTGTTCCAGGGCATGTAGCTAGGGACTATATGCAGCATGCCAACACATGCTATGAGAGCTCCATGTTGTGTTAGCGCATGCCACCATGTTCTTGGGCGTCAATGCCATCACAATATGTTCTAGGTACAAAGATGTTCCAAGACATGTTGGGTGCT